>JANZXP010000007.1:13438127-13451541 GCA_027576715.1 Erythroxylum flavicans | reverse complement strand
GGCTCTCAAAAATTTTGTTGATTGTAGCGTTATGTTTGAAAATGGTTATAAAATAAAATGGGCCAATTTAGTTATCACCTTCTGTACTTTATGTTTGTGGTTTGAAAAAAAAAGAAAAA
The DNA here is from genome assembly GCA_027576715.1 of Erythroxylum flavicans. Taxonomy (NCBI): domain Eukaryota; kingdom Viridiplantae; phylum Streptophyta; class Magnoliopsida; order Malpighiales; family Erythroxylaceae; genus Erythroxylum; species Erythroxylum flavicans. The sequence continues at coordinate 13,451,422 of JANZXP010000007.1, read as the reverse complement.
AAGAGAGAGAGGGTTTTGCAAAAGAAATTAATTAAAGTGTAATATGTTTCCCTTTCGGTTTGAGCTAATTGAAATTCTGGTATAAAACAAAATTGTGGCAACTCTTGTAAACGAAATGTTTCTGAATAAAAGTGGGCCCAAATTTGTGATTACTGATTTGCGCGTATTCGTAAGAAATATTCAAAAAAAAGATTTATATCGATTATTGATTGTTTAGTGATGTAGCACACCACCCTCGCGGGGCACGGACTCGGATATCACCATCGATATCAGGTTCAGGTCCAGCGGGAGTGGGGTGTTACAAGAGAGGAAGAGGGAACTGCTGCTGCTACTGCCATTCCAATCCACTCTAAGTTATATTTCTCTTTCCATCTTATTATTTCTTTCACTTTGATATATAAGATGGATGTGATGATGATGAATTTGGGTTTAAGGATGTTCTAAACTCTTTTAAGATTTGTTCTTATATCAATGTTAATTTGATTACTTTTGATGTTAATGAGTTGGTTTTTGTGATTATTTGAAGCATTTGCATGCTTCGGTAATAAATCAAGAGAGTGGACTGATAACAAAGTGAATAGATTGGGTAATGAGAGTTAAACAATTTAATAGATCATGTAAACAATCAAATCGGTAATTTATACAAAAAAAAGATAACGTGTGGGGACCCAATTGTCTATTAGAGTGCTTAAGATCTAATTGGATGTATGGGTTGTTTTCAAATTGAGAGATTATAAATTCCATAATGCAATTTAATTAGGGTTTATGATCTAGGGTTAAATGATTATAGCTTGAGAGAGAGTATTCACCCCTTGAACTTCTAGGATTGATATAGGATTAACTCAAAAGTGATTAAGTTAGCATTAGATAATAGGATAAATCCCCTTCTCTCATAATTGGTTAATCTTTCTTGTGTGAATTTAAATTGTTAATTGGTTGTGCTTAATTTTTATTTCTTTGTGTTAATTTTATAACTTCATTAAATTGCTTAATTTTTGGCTCATTTTTATTTTCATGTTAATTACACTTTTAGTCCTTAGACAAATTAGGATTCGATTAGCTCACTAATTCCTCGTGATATCAACACCTCATATACTATGCTTATAAACCTTGCACTTGTGGGATATTGAGGATTTTATAAGATTTAAACTTGCTTAACAAAAACTTATCCTAATTCATGGGTTGCTTCCTAAGTATCACTTGTTTAACATCATTAGCTTGATGTTCTCTTCAGATTTACAGTCTATTTAAGTCTATTATGAGTGTCTTGCTTCCACATGTTTCGTTCAATTTCAATTTCGTAGCCTGTAACTAAGATACATGTTGCAATATAATAAGAAGGACATAATTGATAAAATTATAAATCCTAGTAATTCTAGTGATGCTCTTTTTAGTAACAAAATATTAATAACATAGAGAATGATGAAACTCCCTGAATCTTTAGTTGAATCCATCAATTTGTCCTATAAGAAGGTAAACTGCTCTTTTTCTTTCTCATTCACCCTCATCTCCTCTTCTTTTTCCTTTGAAGATTCAACTACATCAACTTTCATGAATGAGCTACCCTCCTTTAGATTCTTTAATACTTTATTGATATTGAATTCCACGTGTTCATCACTACTCTGAAGGATAAGGTTACCTTCATCGACATCTACTAAAGCTCGTCCAATGTTCAAAATGGGTCTACCAGGAATTAGTATATAGTTTCGATCCTCTTTAAAGTTTAGCATGATGAAATCTATAGGAATTATAAACTTGTCTAATTATGTAGGCACATCTCCTACCACGTCAAATGGTTTCTTTATCGATTTATTCACAAACTGAATAAGCATGAAAGTTGGCCTCACATCTCCTAGCCCCAATTTCTTAAAATTTGACAAAGACATAATATTAATACTTGCACTTAATTCACATCAGCATTTATAAAATTCGAAATTACCAACTACAGAGGACATAGTAAAAATTCATAAATCTTTCAATTTTGCGGGCATGTGATTGGTAATTATGGGGTTCTAGCTTTCTATCATAGAGATCGTTTGATTTTCATCCCAAGATCGTTTAATTTTCATCCCAAGTCTGCTTGTTTGATAAGTCTTTGAGAAATTTTGCATACTGAGGTATGCTCTCCAAAGCTTCCATAAAGGGCAAGGTAATTTGCAATATCTTCAGCTTTTCCATGAACTTTGCAAATTATGCATCCAATTTGTTCTTTTGAAGTCTTTATAAGAATGATATTTTCAGTGGATATGGAGGAGCAGGAACATAAGAAGCATCCTCATTCTTATCTTCATCCTTTTTCTTACTCTCTTGGTGTTATGCAAGGTGGGGTTTAACTTATTTTTTTTCTAATTATTATAGCCACTCTTAAGTGTGATAGCCTTAAATTGCTCTATTGGATTTACTTACACGTTTCTCAAAATGCTTCCCACACTTCTCATCGACAATGCATTAGCTAACTGGCTTATTTAAAACTTTAGATTGTGAGTAGAAGAGGCATAAGTGTTTCCTACTTGCTTGAATTGCCCTTTCATCCTCTTTTGTACCTCTTCTAGATTCTTGAACTTAGAATTCAACGTGTCCATTAACTCATCCATCTTTGATTCCCATGAACTGAATTTATCTTGTTGAAATCCCAGTGGACCTTGAGTTCCCATTTGAGTCCTTGCATTATTAGACCAAGAGAAATTTGGGTGGTTTTGCAACCCAAGATTGTGCATGTTTAAGTAAGGATTATTACCTCCGTACCAAATTGTGCTCCCATTAAGTTGAATTGTTACATATTATTGTTTTCCACTAGGAAGTAATCATCTATGATACGACTCTCTCATCCACATATCTTGCATCTGTTTGAATTGATTGCTTGGTTAGGTTTGCGACCTTAATTTATAATGCTTTCAGTGAATCCATAGCGATCAGTCCTTTTAGATCCCAGAAGGTTAACTACTATCTACTTTGTTTCAATGTCCAAAGATAGCTATTGATTGCCATCACTTTTAACAGATTTTGTGCCATTTGCACTAAAGGTCATATAAGTTCTTGATGATTAGCATTAAACCTTGACCTTATGAAGTCTATAAGGGTACTTTGCTACTCTCCTTGGATTCTTTCCTCTGCCATCGTTTTTTCTATTGCTCTTGATGGTTAGCTCTTCAAATATCTCGTTCTCGCCTTGTGATGTCTAGAATTGTATGTCTTTTACATTGTTTGGGAACTTTTTTGTTTTTTTATTTTTTTGTTTAGGCACCTGTACTCAAACAAGAAAATTATCAAATCCTTAAAGGAATTCAAAATTTATAAGATGATAATTTAGTCCTGAAAATGACATCAAAAACTTGTTGAACAAGTTTTATATAATAATAGAACTCTTAACACAAAAAGTATATGAACCATATCTTGTAGGATTAAAAGGTATCATTCCCACGAGGACTAATAGACATGTAACAAAATGAATAAGATCTTTCTATAAGACACTAGGAATTGATTTGAATTAAAATAAACAATAGAAATTAAAACAATTAACAAAAAATTAAAGAATTGATAAGTGAGCTGCCAAATAATTTGAGGATGATCAAAGTTAAAGAATTAGGAACTATTATGTTCTTATTTTGTTTTGCGTAATCTTATTGATTCAATTTATGTTTAATCTAAGATATCCTAAGTTTTAATTTCTCTCTCTTAAGATCTATTCAAATAACCATAATTGAATTTGATATTTATAGATTTTTAATCTCTCAATTTATAAAACTACTTCTAAATTATTCGATTAGATCTAAAGCAATCTTATAGACAATTAATTTCATAATTAAAATTCCTCTTTAATTGTTCTTTAATATGATAATTTTAGGTCTATTAAGTTACCAATTTCGTTATACACCTTAAAACTAATTACTTAACTCACTCTCTCGATTTATTATCAAGTTCATGCACGATAATCTCACAAACATTCAAATATATATTGAAATCAACAAGAATAATGTTAAAAAAACATATCAAAAACAATCCCTAATAGGGATCTAAAAACCCTTAATCATGTTAAACATCTTAGAAATCCAAATATACATTTAAGAAAATGAAAGAAATAAAGGGAAAAGAAAAAAAAACTAGTTGAAGTCTTGATATGGAAATTTGGAATTTCTCTAAAGCTCTTCTTGATGTCTCCTTTTGATCTTATTTGATGTTGAGGTTGTTGCTTCTTTTTGGTTTTTTCTGTTTTTATATTATGCTTTAAGGTTCTGGGTTGTGTCTAGGGTTTTTCTGTTTTTTCAGTTACAAAATAGCCCTAACCCTCAAAAGATGAAAAAATTTATACCTGGGAAAACTTCCTGGCACGATCATGAAAAAAGATATGATTGTGCCTCACGTTGCTGATTCCTCTCTGTTAAGATTATGCCTTTTGGCATGATCATTGTTAGTTGGAAAACAGTCTCCTAGTTTTAGGCTCAAAATTGCAAGTATACAAGTCGTGACTTATAGTAATAAGCAAATATCGACTCCATAACGATTGTGATTAGACACCACTTAATTAAGATTAATCTTTGTTTAAGAACCAAATTTTAGTGGAAATCAACTAAAAAAATTAAATCAAATTAAAAAACTTAACAAAACACAAATGACAACTAAAAAATGCAAAAACTTAGAATTCAAGATTTTCACAACTAGAGATTACTTTTTCACTATCTTGTCTCCATCCTATTTTGTTAATTGAATTACGTTTCACCTAAAATACCCTAATGTATTAATAACCCTCTCTCAAGGTGTAATTAATTTTCCCTAACGAAATTAAATGGAAATGTTTAAACAATTTCTTAATCTACAAAATCAATCCACCAATTCAATTACTTATGAAATTATCCTATTGGTGATCAATTAAAATAGTCGAGATCTCTCTTTTAACTAATGAATTAACTTGATGAATGTAAGTCCATAGAATGTTAATTCTCATTGTACAATTCTACACAAATTACCCAACTTAATCTTTTAGTATATTGCAAGGTATTTATATGTCTATTCAACATTCATCAAAAACATCTATCATTCAAATCAACAAAATAGGAGTTTAACAAGAAGTTAAAAGGTAATCTCTACAATTAAACTAGCCACTCTTGATGCCTATAACAACCTTAATGATTAAATAATCCATCACACAAATGCTAGAAGAGAAAAAAATGAAAAAAATCTTAATAAATTAAACTCCTCCTCTCCTTGGCCTGAATTTGAAAAATCTGGTGTTGGTATGCTCTTTTCCTAATTGCGAATGAAAAACCTTGAATCTCTACCTCTCCCAAAACTCTAAACCTGTGTTTTTACTAAAGGAGGCAAGTCCCACACGAAGCTCTCTCATCCATCAGGGTTATTATCCTTATATAGTCAAGAAAACCTAAAAGAATAAGTGAACCCTACGTATATGCTCAAGTTAAGCATCTCACGATCGTGGGAATTGGTATGAAACCCATGATCGTGGGTTCTTGTGTTATAATTCTTCCACTTCTCTTCTCCTCTCTTGGTCTCTAGCTCAATCACAAATGTGACCAACCTCTATTCCTGCATCAGAAATAATCAATTCTTACCCTAAATGAATATCAAATATAAGTGAACACATTGAAGATTAAACTAAAGAAAACATACAAAATAAATCCTAAAACATAACAATAATAACATATTATGCAAGAAACACACGCTAAATACTTTAGAAAAACACACACTAATACACAACTATCAACTTCCGCATACTTAAATCTTTGCTTTTCATTAAGCAAAATGAAAAACAACCAATCAATTTCATCACTTCATTTTCACAAAGATCAAAGCGTGTAATCTGTCAAAATTTGGCTAACTCAAATATCAAGCTACCACACATATCATGACTACTTTATATTAGTGTACATAAGCAAACTCAACATATGGGACCATCACTCAAAGATAAGTATAGATGCAAATTGAATCTTCCTCACGATTTCACTCATTTCTCTCAAGTGTTTGATGGTTAGTGTTTCGCTCAAGCTTCTTATAGGAAATCACAATACCATAGGCTTGCTAATACACCAATTCTCCTATACATTGATTACATACATAAATAAATCAAAAGGATTTGCTTAAGGTTGTAATGTGGTGAAGGTAAAAGTGGGTAAAAAGGATAAAGGGTTTAACGCAAGCATTCGTAAAGTAATAAGTGGATAAAGGGATAACAAAATATAATTATGAGATACACAAGTGTAAATATACTACTACTCTGCACTTATTGACACTACTAAAATGTTTTTCCCCCTTTTTTTCTTTTTTATATCCTTTTTCTTTTCTTTTTAATAACATGGAAGAAACAATGAATGAAATAGCAACTAAATACAATATGATTCAGGAGCAGAAGTATCACTCAACTCATTTCAATTTTTTTTTTTCACAATAATCCCAACTAATGCATTACTTAATACTTTACTAAGCTTATGAATGGGTAGGTTAATGGGGTTTCAGGTTTTCAAATTTTGGGTGTTTTTAAGAAACAAAATGGTTAAGGTTCAATCGGGTAGCAAGGGATAATAAAAGGTAGGTCATTTAAGCCAAGGGTTAATACAAAAAGGGCCTTAATCATCTCTATTAAGTATGCATCCAGTAGACTCAAACTGATTTAAAACAAGTTCTGAAGGTAATAACCTAAGGAAGCATCACACAAAAAAGAAATAAAATGACTATAAATGGAGTCATATAGGCTCAATCCTCACATTAGCTCAAATGAAAATTCATTATGCATCTCTACACTCCTTATTACTCAAATCTCAAATTGTGAGTAAGCTTATGTAACCAACTACTTTTCATCACTCAACATGGTTCACTCTCTACTCAAATAGCCTAATTTGAGTTCAAGCATGCATTCATTCTAATTCCAACTAGCATGATAGAATCTCATGGAAAAATAAATCAAAATGATTCAAATGTGGTTCCATTGTTTCCTAAAACATACATCCTAATTAACAAAATGCAAACAGTGACTAAAACAATGCAATTGACAAAGCAAGTGTCACGTCCCCACACTTAAAGAGCACATTATCCTCAATGTGACAAGGCAACCACAAAATAAGGTAAAAGGACATCAAACCAAACAAAAGACATCAAACCAAACAAAAGAAATCAAACAAAAAAAAGACATAACAAGTAATAAGGTAATTAAAACAATGTAAAAAGTTTAGGGTAAGAAGGCTCATGGAGATTGTTGTGATGACGGTGTTGGCGAAGGGACTTCAATATTATTCCTCTGGATGAACTTGAGGAATTTGTTCTTCATGTACCGTTCCTCCTTGTGCACTTACCTCATCTGGGTGTTGAGCTCATTTATTTGCATTGTCATTTGTTGATGATTAGAGCCATCTAATCAAGGATTTGCTAGAATCTGTCGACCTTTGCTATTGTAATTGATTCCTCTTCCACTACTTCTTCTTATGGCTCTTGAGGCGTTTGAGATGTGGATGGCTGGGAAGTAGCTGCATCCTTGTCTTTCCTGTTCTTAACGGCTGTGCTTGTCTGAGGACTTCAGAGCTACATAAAATGGGCTCCAAAATTTCAGAGTGTCTCAAATAAGGAATATAAAAAATATCATACCTAGCTGTATCTATCCACATCAAAGATGTAAGACAAAGCTAAAGCAGTAACAATATATGACATGCCAAAATAACTACTCTTCTTATTAACGCAACTGATAATAGATCGAAAAATTCGATAAGGATTGTTTATTTTGATTTTTTTATCCATGCACCAAAAGAAGAAAAGTTCCTTAGCTGAGAACTTATTGCTTTCAGTTTTATTAAAAACCATTAAGCACATAATTTTATGAAGAAGTAAGTGCTCGGTGCTACTAATTAAAGTATTTGGTGCATTTGTAGAGTCAAATTTGGTTTCATCGTTAGAATTCTTCAGTAATTATCCACATTAAATTCATCACGATCATCTAAAATTTTTGTGTTCGATAATTAAAAAGTGCATGAATGACATTATAATCAAGTTTATAAACATCGCCACCTATCCTAAACCAGAATGTATTCATTTTAGGATTGTGACGCATAATGGTGAAAAATTTGACAATCATCATAGGATAAATCGACAAATCATAATGAATTAACTTATCCCAACCAATATTCGTAGCTAATCTCTCAAAATTTTACCTCAATCTTAGATTTTCTAGTAGTTCAAAATCAAAGTATCTAGGAGGCATTAAATCTCTATCTTTAAAGTCCCGAAATCTCATACCTTCATCTTTTGAATAAATAGGGATTGGGGCACGAAAAGTGGCTGCCATATCGGGTTTACCTTCTCTGATGACTTGAAGGCATAGTTCATCAATTAGTTTTTAGGCAACTTGCTTCTTTGGAGCCATTGGATGGTCATTGTGGTTTACGACAACTCGATGAGGTGAAGACAACGAAGAATGAAGGAGATTGTAAGGTACATATCTTAAGTTTATGTTTTGTTAAAGTTACATCTAATGGCACTTGAAAGTTCTTAGCTTTTTAGGTTTTACTTTATATTTCTGCTGCAGTTTTCTATTTTTGAAGCATGTGATGCAAGTTCAAAACCCAACGGTGGTATTAGAGAGATCTTGTGCCTATTAGATATAGTTTCTATTACATGTGCAATAGGATTTCATGGTTGTGATAGTGTTCATGATTTTATTTCACTAATTTACTCGTGACATGTTTATAGATGGTTTTCGTGACTGAAAATTGATTTTATGTGATTAAAATATTTATTTTCCAATTTTATACAACATGTATGAAAACTATTTTCCTGCAAAACATATGATGTTAGTTGGCTAAATTATTGAGGTTGAACATGTTTTTCTTAGAATTTTATTCTGGAAAAATTATGTAAACCTATATAGAGTGTTTTTAATCCTCTAGAATTAATTAAAATTTTTTAATTAAATTTTCAAATAGTAAATAGATCTGGTCAATTTTTTTAAAATTGATGGAACTGTTTTGTTTGACAATTTTGTATGTGTATTTTTCGGTTTTAGAACCATAAACATATTTTTATTTGATAAAATGTGTTATTCTGATGTCTTATTCATGCCAAAATGAATTTGCTCAAAATTAGATTTCCAAAAAAATTTTAGATGTCAAATTTGTCATTTTTATGTGTCTAGGTGTAGTTTCGGTTATCTTGATGATTTTGGGTGATTCCAAAATTATTTTGATGAACATGAAATGACCTGGGGATGCATGGAATGGTAATTTGATGTTCTGGAAATTTTTGGAAATGTGGAAATTAATTTTGTATTAATTTAAGTGGAGCATTAAATTTTCTAGTATGGCTAGAAAGTGACACGTGTGATAAAATAAAAAGCATTTAATTTTGACATCAAATAATTAATTTTAAGGTGTATTAATTTTTAAATTAATTTCAGGAAATTGGAGTTTAATTTAACTTGATTAATATTAAATTTCAAATCAAAATGACATGCAAAATTAAATTTAGTAAGCAATTCAATTCAAGAGTTGAATCGACTTCAAAATTTTAAGATCCATAAATTGTCACAACCAAAACTTATGTGTTTAATTCGATGCGTTAGAAAATGCATGTTAGGATTGTTTTGACTTGCATGATGGATGGTTATGAACTTAAGCCCAATATGATTGGGGTGTCCATATCATGGCATATAACTATAGTAACTATACATATATATATGATATATACAAAACCATCCTCGTTAGATGAGACCTAAGTAGAAATGCCTTACTTGGGATATTAAAACTAACACCTTCTATTAATATGGTGAGAACCAGAGTTCTTTTAGAGTTAGGGTTGTTAGGAAAATGTTCACAAGGTTACACGCGCTAAGTTTTACTATTTATAACCCTAGTCCATTCTGCAAGCACACGGGTTATTCGCGTAGTACCTAAGGTATCGATCCCATGAGGAGGGCTAATTAGTTCTAAATCTAAGGTCAAAAGCACTACTAAAGAATGATTAACAAACAATTACTTAAAACACAAGAATTAACTAGACCAAATAAACCAAATCAATCAATAAAAATAACGATTAATGATTAACACAGAATTAGAAACAATCACAGTGACAATAAACAATTAAATACGAAATTGAATAGGAATGGAATTTAGTCAACTAATGAAAAATAATCACACACCTAAGTTCCACCTAATGAGTTTACCGAAAGAGAGAAAGGGAAAATTACCTATCTTTAATGACAATCTAACCAATTACGATCTATTGAATTAACAGTTCTAGAAGATCCTAGGGTCAACTATCTCTCTCAAGTTATAATTGAATCCTAAATCCCTAATTAGATTATAGGAGGTTGTAATCTCTTAATTACTAACCTATCCAAAACTTAATTAGTTCTTAAGTTCTTTAATAAACAATTGGAAACCTAATGTGATCTCTCTACATAAGATTTACCAACTTGCTTTAATTTTGGATCTATTAATCTACCTAACTCTCGTTAGCCCAAATTAATCGATTTCTCTCCATTCACCCTCTAAGTTTATTATCGAGATATTAAATGTATAATAAATCACAATTAATTCAATGAACACATAAAATGATCAGATTTCATTAAGTCAAAATAATAATCCAAAGGTGAGTATAGAACATCAACCACAATGTAGTCTATAATCAACTATCTATATCAATTCTATAATTAAATAAAATTGAAATACATAGGAACCAAAACTACGACAAGATGATGGGAGGTTGTGACTTCGGAAAGCTTCTCAATCCAGGAAGCACGTCATGTTTGTGCCATTTTCCTCTTCTCTCTTCCTTCTCCTTTTTCTCGATCTCTCAAGGTCTCTTTTAGGATTTCGTTGGGTACCTGTTCAAAGTTCTTTCAAGGCTCTCTCTACCTCTTCTTTAAAGACTTCTCATGTTCTATTTATACTTTGTAGGTGCCAGGTCAAAGTCGAGGTCGAAACGGTCCAAAAAATCACTCAAAACTTGAGTTTCTGTATCAACCCGATACAGGGCACAATCGTGGCCCTCCTTAACCTTTCTATCATGATCTTAACTTAGTGTGCACGATTGTGGCCTGACTTGGAGACTTTTCGTCATGATCGTGCCCTAGGGGTACGATCGTGGTCTGGCTGCTATTGGCTTGTCCTTCTTTGTCATGATCGTGGCCTATGGCTTTGGCCCAAAACTCCTCGAATCTTCTCCATTCTTCACCGTTTACCCTAAAACACTAACAAATGCATCACGGCACCTAAAAAATATAACATTTAAGCTCAAAGACTTAATTTAACGCATAAAAACACTAAAACACACAAACTAATATAATTAAACACATAAATACACACTCAACACTCAAATTCACACTAATTATATAACAAATCCAATCCTAAAACATCATGCAAATGACACCTATCAGTTAGGTGCTCCATTTTGTTTTCTTATTGAGGTCGAACCTAAACCTGTGCTCGAGAGATAGTTGTCCATATATTGATAAGGGATGTATGGATTCTCGACAAGAGAGGAGTCGTGATGCCCCCCTCGGACCGCCCTGATCCCACGAGTGAATAGAAAGTTGGATCTACATTAGATCTTACCTAAATCACCCCATCTATCCTCCTAAGGATAGGTTTTGTTTCAAACCCCAGTTCGAACAGGAAAAGTACACCATGCTAATGTGCCTTGGATGATCCACATCTCAGGGTCAGGCACTGATAAGCACATTGAACTATCTATATGGTTGAGAGCCCTCACAGTCCAAGCATAATGACTCAATTATCAGGGGCGCTCTCTACCACTAAGCTAATAGCTTGTCGTGCAAGCCTCCCACTGAGGGCCCGCTATGCTAAAAGCAAGAGAAATCCTATCTCCCTCTTTCCTTTTTTAAGTCCCTATGTCCCTTCCATGTGGTGATATGGGGGGCAAAAAGAAAAAGGGGGATCCTATAAACTTGTTCCGATCTAGGATAATAAGCTTATGAGTGTGGTCTTACTTCATCATTGAGAAACGAAAGAAGACTTCCATCGACAAGTTGAACTCATATTCATATGTAGCTCCCTTCTTTTTAGGTGTGAAGCAATATTAAACCAAAATACCTAACAAGCATTACCTCTCCCTAAAAAGGAGGTGATCCAGCCGTACCTTCTAGTACAACTACCTTGTTACGACTTCACTCTAGTCACTAACCCTACCTTCGGCATCCCTTTCCTTGCGGTTAAGGTAATGAGTTTGAGCATGGCCAACTCTTATAGTGTGACCGGCCATGTGTATAAGGCTCAAGAATGAATTTAACACCATATGGCTGACCCGATGATTACTAACGATTTTGGCTTTATACTAGTGAGTTGTAGCCTGCAATCTGAATTGAGGATGAGTTTTTTGAGTTACCTCACCCTCGCGAGATTGCAACCCTTCGTCTCGGCCATTGTAGCATGTGTGTCACCTAGGGCATAAGGGGTATGAAGACTTGACATCATCCTCACCTTCCTTTGCTCAGGGTTCCAAACTTAATGGTGGCAACTAAACACGAGGGTTGCGCTTGTTGCGAGACTTAACCGAACACCTTACGACATAAGATGACGATAGCTATGCACCACCTATGTCCACGTTCCCAAAGGCACCCTTTTCTTTGAAGAGGATTTGTGGCATGTAAAGCCTTGGTAAGGTTCTTCGATTTGCATTGAATTAAACCAGATGCTTCACTATATATACGGGCCCCCGTCAATTCCTTTGAGTTTCATTCTTGCGAATGTACTCCTCAGGCGAGATACGTACACTGCCCAGTATCCATCATTTACGGCTAGGACTACTGGGGTATCTAATCGCATTCGCTCCCCCAGCTTTCGTCTCTTAGTGTTAGTGTCAGCCCAGCAAAGTGCTTTTGCCATTGGTGTTCTTTTTGATCTCTACGCATTTCACTGCTCCACTGAAAAGTCCCTCTGCCCCTATCGTAGTCCAGCTTGGCCATTTCCACCCCCTATCCAAGGTTAAGCTCTGGGATTTGATGGTGGACTTAAAAATCCATTTACAGATGTTTTATGCCCTATCATTCCAGATAACGCTTGCATCCTCTATATTACCACGGCAGCTGGCACAGAGTTAGCCAATGTTTATTCCCAAGATATTGTCATTACTTCTTCTTCGAGAAAAGAAGTTCACGACCTATAGGCTTTTTACCTTTACGCAGCATTGCTCCATCAGGCTTTCACCTATTGTGAAAACTTCCCCATTATTGCCTCTTATAAGAGTCCGAGCTCTGTCTCAGTCCCAGTGTAGCTGATCATCCTCTCGGACTAGCTTCTAATCATCGCCTTGGTAAGCTATTACCGTACCAACTAGCTAAT
>JANZXP010000007.1:13425443-13438027 GCA_027576715.1 Erythroxylum flavicans | reverse complement strand
TAAAATCCTACTAACACTGTAATAAATAATTAAACTCTAATAATTATTCTATCATGACCTCATAATTTATTTAAATCTTGCTTAGCAAAACGAAAAATTTCAGAGGTTAACAATTTGTGTAGCCCATTATCAACTAGTATTTCTAGTTTGGTGACTTATTCTTCCTCATCTATGATATCTTGATTTTTAATATCTTTAAGGATAAGCTCTTTTATAATTCTACAATTATTATTGCTCTTTTGTATTGCTTTATAAAAGTCAATCTTGATATACAACTAATATCATGCTAAATTCACTTATTGAAATACTTAAAACTTTTGGCTTTAAAATAAAACCACTTTATGTTACATGCTCTTTCTAGACTGCACATTACATGGATGCTATGTAATAATTTACCATTGATGACTTTTATTCCACATACTATCACAAATCACTTAGAAGAAAGGTCGTAATTGCTAGCCAGATATTTTCTTGTTCTCCGATGAGGAACTTCATTCAATTTTGGAGTTAGTTTTTCATTTTTTTCCCTCTCCATATTTTTAGTAAAATGTAATTTTTTCTTATATTTCTAAATAAGAATGGAATACGTATGATATAATTATCATATGTAAACCAATCAAATTTGTGAATATGATGACTCAATTTAACTCTTAAATCTGATTTAAATTAATTAAATTTGACCCAAATTAATAATTTAGCGTAATTATCTTAAATTATTGACTTGAGTCAAATTTAATTATTTCGAATTGGATATAAGAGTTAAGTTAAATCTTTATGTTGGCAATATTTAATTAATTCACATGTTATGTTCATATCATTTTTCCATTATTTTTAAGCTGAAGTATAAGAAATCAGATTTGTATGAAAATTAAACATCATAAGAAATTCTTTCGAGAGTTTTAATTTTTAAAATTATTTAAACCATAAGAAATAATGCATCTTTTATTGAAAAATTAAAAGAAAATTATATATTAATAGTTAATTAACATAACCCTAATAGAAGAAAGTGTTCCTTTAGTTGAGAATTAAATTCAATTAATTTTGAAATTATATATTTTTTTCCATACACTCTACAACATTAAGATATTACGCGTATTTTTAATAAAAGTGTTGAGATGTTACATAGGAATGAAAAGGAAGTTTTTGTGTACCTGTTTAAGCGTTCAAGAGTTCGAGCGTTCTTAACATACATACCACGGGGAGGAAATATCCATCATCCGTGTCAATGTGCGTGTGTCGGTATATACGGTATAAATAAAATAATAGGCATTTTAGATCTATATCTTATTTTGCTCTTTCTTTATGCCGAGTCCCTTGACAGCCCTTCTTTACAGCAAATGAGTGACCGGTGACCACCCACCAAGAAATTGAATCGATAATATTAAATTTGGTCGTTATATTATTAAGTCTGCATCTCTCTAGAAAGTACATTCGCATATTATTAACTCTGCATCTCTCTAACTCTTTCTTCAAAGAAAGTACATTCGCATATTATTAACTCTGCATCTCTCTAACTCTTTCTTCAAAGAAATTACATTCCTCCTCTCGCATATTTCAGATCCATAAACCGAATTCTGGATAATATATAGGCATGAAATAAACCGTGTTTAAATTACAGCAAAAAAATCGTCATTTCATTTTAATTTTATAAGTATTTATATTTTGATAATTATTAAAATAATTATTTGTAATAGTCTGACCAATACTAATTTGGGTTTATAGTTATTAATTATGGCTAAAAATTATTATTTCTGATTTACGAGTTTGTCAAACTTTACTGCTTTGACTAGATGGTTGGTGTTGGTTCATTTAAGAAAGAACTTTTACTAGTATTCTAGTGCTTTTGACCTTTGAGGGTTTCGCCTCATTGTTCTCTCTATCCCCCAAATTCTACCATCCATAAGAAATTCGCTGTAGTGCACAACAATTTCAACATATTGGTTACGGATTATGCTTAACCTCAATATCAAATTTTATCTTTAACTCAAATATTTTATATATAATGAATTAGGATTTTACAATAATTCGTCACATAAACTCCAATAATATATTTCTAAGTCATCTCATTCACCGTTGAAACAATCCGCATAAGTTGAGCTATATTGAACATCAGACTAACTTCATATTGTTAGTGCAACCCGTAAATTAACCTAGACATTAAATATAACAAGAGAAGAGATTAAGCTATTAACTGTATCAGCCAAACGTCAGGAAGCGACGGCGATCTTACAGATTGGTTCTTCACTTTCCGACCATTACTACTCTATCTCCGGCGTGGCATTCAAGTCTAGAACACAGCCCTCCTCTTCCGCCACTTTCTGGATCCTCTCCTGATGATCTTCCTCCTTTTCATCCACCATCGCCACAACATCAGCCTCCACCGCCGCTCTCCAACCTTCTTTTTTCTCTCTCCCAAAGTACTTGGCCGCCACCTGCATCCGCCTCAGTATGGCGAAAAACTCCTCCACCTCCTCTTCCTCCGCCAAGTGCTTCGCCTTAGCCGCACTTACCTCGTCTCCTCCTCTTACGGTAACCGCTATTTTTTTCCTCACCACTTCGCTTTCTTTTTCTCCTCTTTCTCTCTTCTCTTTTCCCTTGTCCATCTCCCGAACTCTTCTTCTTCTTTTCTCAACTTGTGCGCAACAGATCCTAAGCTAGAACTAAAAATTCACAGAGTAATGATCTCATTCATAGACTTGGAGAGTTTATGGTCAGGACTCGTTTAATAAGAACTTCTCCACCAAATGTTTGTCTCTTTAGATTCTCACGGATGTTTTTCTCGAGGGGTGTTATTGTGATTTCCTGATTGGGAAGTGGCTCCAGTGATAGCAGATGCTGTGTACTTTCCGTGAAAAGCAACTAGAATATGGTTTGTAGCCGTTTGATATTAATAGTGACGTCATATCGCGGTTTGCGCGCTGCCGTCATAAACGCGTCGCATTCTGCGGGGTCTTTTCTCAAACTGTCTTTGATATTCAAAAAGAATATGATAATTTTAAAATAAATTATAAAAAAAATATCATTTAAATTTTGTTTGAATAACTTAATTTCATTATTATTAGGATTAAATTCACAGGACCTATGATTTGATAAACTATCAAAGTACCCCCAAACTTTTAAAAGTTATCAACAACCTCCGTATGATTTTGAACTTTTAACATTCGTTTCTCTCTATTGTCAAATGTTCTCTGACAACATAAATCAGTGTCGTATTAAGAATACAGCATTACTGGTACGTAACCAACGACATCATATGAGTTTTACGCGACATCGTTTTCCATATCCCACACGATATGACATAAAGTAGACAAATGAATGAAGCTCAGGAAAAATGTGAGGAAAGAGTGGCAAAGGATTTTTAAAAATCCTAGTTGAAACTTTAGTAAGAATAACTTAACTCACTTCTAGGTGGGCTGAAATGTCAGTGGCACCTTTAAGTCATTATCACGTCCAGATTAATCCTCGCTTGTGCCTTATGAGATCCTGAAGGGCGGCTCAGCACTACGATCGAGTATTTAATACTGCTGTATTCACGAACGGGAGTTAAAGCCCTAACCTTGCTTAAGTGAAGACCAGCCCCTTATCACTGGACTTCGATGCTTGGTGGTTAAAATATTTCTCTTTTAAATCTCGTCCCGTAGAGATTGAAGGGTTAAGTTGTACAGTAGAGGTTATAGTACTTCTCTTTTACCGTCAATTCTGACAGTGTAGAGGTCACAGTATTTTAAATTCCTAATTCAGAGTTTATCCAAGTAAGTTCATGATCAAGATTTTACAATATGGATTTCAATTTGAGGATACTTCAATTACAAAATGAATTGTGTATTCTTTATACTTAGTAGGGATTTTTAATTCTTAGTTTCTGTTCATTTTCTACCAACTTATCTAAGTTTTAAATAAGGGCTTATTAGATAAAACCCTTCAATCTCATATAATTGTACAATTTCTCTTAGGCAACAAATAAGGTGGGATTCTTTGAAGGACTCATTGTCCACGTTTACTAAAGGAAGACAAAAGGTTCTTAGTAGAGATCATCAGAGTAAAGATGACCTCGACTACTATGCAAATGCAAACCGGAATAGTCTCAGGCAAGTTTCCTCCTTCACCTTCCTCTCTTTAAACTCTGCTACTTACCTTCACCATCTCCCCTTCACCCTCCCTACTGCCTTCTCATTAGAAAACCAGGACTCTAGGGGCATTTTAGTCTAGCTTACACCTTTTCTTTTTTCATCTTCTTCCCTTTCTTCTTTTTTTGTATCGTAACTTTTCAACCTTTCTTACCTGATAAAGTTGATTGTTTCCTTTCCTAGCTTTGGACTTTGAACATGCCGACAACTGCAGACACTAACCAAGATGAATTCCTAGCTTTGCTCACCTCCAAATCCACTCCTCTTCCTCCGTACCAACCAACATCACCAACTCAACACGACTCCACCACTATAACACAAATTCTACCTAACACAACCATCACCACCATGCTACCTGCAACATCTACCCCTCGGAAAAGTTGGAAACAAGTATTTGGTGATAAAAAAGCATCGAGCCTCACTTTTAAACTTCCCATGGAAATAGATGGTAAACTAATTGTTTGTCCAGAGATTGAAATTTTGGAAGAGGGTTCACGTTGTTGGGAAGTCACTTTGTTTGGTTTCTTTTTTATCAACATCCCCTTTTCCCATCATCCACAAATGGGCTCACTGATCTTGGTATAGCAAAGGACTAGTAGATGTGCTTCTAACTGAGGAAAATCTCATCTATTCACTTTCAACTCAACCTCTCAAGCTCGCAAAGCCTTAGAGGAAGGCCCTTGGCATGTGGGAAATTAGCCTTTGTTCTTGCCGAGTCTAAAGCTTGAATCTATCAAGATTCATAGCATTCCTGTGAGGCCCCAAACTATACCCTAGTAGGAATGTTTCATGTCCATAAAAGCATTTGCAATTGGTATGAATGGAATTATTAGGGGTAATTTAGTAATTTATGTTAATTATGTTATACATATATAAATATACATTAATCTTAGACTAAAATGCTAAATGTATTAATATGGCATGCAATTTTAAAGAATAAGACAAAGGTGTGGTCATTTTTGTAATTAGTGAAACGTGAAAAGTAGAATTCATTAAGATTGAGCCATATGTCATGGACATCATCAGATTTAGTCATGTGGCATGTTACCCATCTCTTAAAGGATTTGAAAGAATCACATGGACTTTGTGCATTTAAAGTTTAGGTAAGTTAATGTCATGTTTTGGTGTGAACCTTAGCTCCTTCCTCATCTCCTCATCATCTAGGGTTTGTTCTGTCTATGTGATTGTTGAAGATGATTTTCGAATGGGTGTGTTATGTGTAGAAGAGGAGAAGACCACTGAAGGGAAGTAAGAGGAGCGAAGAATAAGGGTTTTGAAATGCTCCTTTAAAAGGTATAGAAATTCTGATATGTTGCTTGATTTTTTTGAGTGTAACGTGAGGGGTTTTGTTAAGAGTAGTACGCTATGAGGAAATGGGGACTCGTTGGTTCATTTGGATGTGTTTTTGACGTTGCTCTTACATAATAAGACTAAAGTTAAGTTAGTTTCAATATATACCTCGTTAGATGGATTGTTTCCACTGAACAAACTTATGTATTTTAGCCATACCTTGACCTGTAGACATCCAAATAGGATAATTTTTATTAGATATTAAAATAGAGACGTAGTTCTGAAACTTTCATGAAGGAATCGAATTTGAATTATGTCTTTAAGGATTTTGAAATTTAGCTTGAACTTGAGTTCTAGTTGTTGTCCTTGTTTTATAACAGCCAGTAGTATTTTGGGAATAAATCTCAGAATACTTAACCAAATTTTATTAAATTTATAAGATTAGAAAATTAAGACACATAGAAACATTTTTCTATAAGACTATTTTGCCTAAAAACCTTAGTTTCTTTATCAAAATAGCCATATAAAGCTGACCTAAAAATCTGTTCTGAGAAAAACCTAGAAATTTGAGTATAGCCGTGCATCACCCCATTTTAGCCAAAACATGAATTTTCCTCACTCGAATGCTACCGAAATTCATCTAAACATTTTCGTATGTCAATGAAAACTTAGCAAATCTATTATAAGGGTAATATGATACTCATCATGCATGTAATGTGTAAATACTTAAATGCTTTCATTGATGCATTATTAAAAAGGAATATGTTTATAAAGCATATTGAATACGATTAGTCATGATGAACATTTTCAAATTACAATGCAAGCATAAGGAAATGAGTTTGTATGCTATGAATTTGTTACTCTATAATGTGATTCTGAAATGTAATTATAATTCCTTGATGATCGGTTTTAACTTGTTAAGTCTTAGTTATAGGTAAATAGGCATGCCTAAAAGGGGCTGCAGCTGCTTTTGTTCTATAATAGAGGCTTAAGTCTCTTTTGTTTTAGAGGTTATTGCCTCTTCTATAGATACCAATCATAGGTATCGTCTATTCTGTTCTTGTTACCCACTTCTGAAAAGATTGGTAGGAAATTCTGTATATGTTCTGATATTTGTTCTATTTTGATGCAATTTGATAGTTGAAAAACTATCTGATTAGCATAATCAAAGATTGTTATGTGAGATATCATAAATCATTTGCATGTAAATGTTAGACGATTGTAGAAAGTAGTCACCATCTTGTATTATCACTTTTTTTTTCCCACTAAGCTATATGCTTAGCTTGGTCCTTTTTCCTCCGTATAGGTCTTGATAAATAGGGTTAAGGATGGGACAATCATAATGGCCGAAAGACAGTTTTGTGTTTAAGTTTTGAGTTGTATTCATAAATTTTATGAGAAAATTTTTAACATGTGTAAATGGCCTGTAATAACCATAACATAGGATGGGTTTTTTTAATGTATGGATTTGATATGTGTATATTATGTCCCGTTTAAACCATAATGAATTATGAAATGTGATGTATGTTTTCCTTCTTTTCTGGGGATTTTTAGATTGTCTTAGTTTGTTATAGGTTTGTTTGGTATGGCAACTGTATATCCTCCTAGGGGGTACTAGGGTGTTATAATTACCTTGTGGATTCAGTTCCATAATGTCCCTCTTGAATACTGGACCACCACACGAGGCTTGAGTGCCCTTGCTAGTTTCATAAGAAAACACCTTTGAATTGATGAAATTACTGCTAAGAAAAAAAGAATGGGATATGCCTGCATTTGTGTAAATGTTGAGCTCTCTAAAGACCTTCGAAATAAAATTCCTATCATGAGACTTAGTGAAGGACATAAGCTATGGAAAGACTGAGACTTAGTGAAGGACATAAGCTATGGAAGGACAGTATTGTTGTCTTCTATCAATGGAAACCTCTTCCCAAACATCAAGGGAAAATTTAGAAACCTACAGGTTAAAAATTCCAAACTAGTAGCTACCATGAGTTAATGGGAAATCTTACTGCTGAGGAAGAAATGCAGAGCATAAATGATGAGGGTCAGAACCTCCATAAACTACAAAGACCGCCTCGGTACTTCAAAGATCGTCTCGGACGTTGTATTCCAACCCCATGTTGAAACATCTGTCATAAATCAAGAGCCTCCTTATGTTAACTCACCTTTATCCCCTACAAATCCCAAAGCTGTAAATTCTCCTTCACCAACTGCAAATCCCAAAACTGTGCACCCTCCTTCAATACCTGCAGACCCCAGTGTTGATAGTCCTTCACCTAGTGACAAATTCATAAAAACCTCTTCACTAAGCACCTGTACCAATACCAATACACCAGCAGAAGACATATATTCATCAAGTCCCTAAGCTAGAAACGATGTAGACACTGAAGATGAGGAATTGACAGTGCTATTTCAAACCGTAGAGAGGAAGAAATCTTAAAAGAGCAAGACAAAAAGCTCTAAATACCAATTCTTTTAATATTTCCATAATTATGGGCAGTGTCAGAGGCCTAAATTACCCAACAAAGCAAGCTTCTTTAAGGGATTTTTTCAAGATGGAGAAACGTTTTATTATAAGACTACTTGAATCAAAAGTAAAAATAGAGAATCTTGGTTGGCTATCGATCTTGAGACCTTGTTGGCAACAGGTAACTAATCATTCACATCATGTGAATGGAAGAATTATCTTATGCTATAGGGCTGATTAAATGCGCGTATATCTCATCCACTCCACTGATTAGATTATGCACCTTAGAATTTCGTTTTTGTATGAGATAGTGGACATCCTAATGTCTGTTATCTATGCTAGCAATTTTGGGTTCCAAAAGACCACCCTTTGGTATAATCTCATCGACTTCAGTAGAGGTTCTAACATACCTTGGTTGATTTATGGTGACTTCAACTCAATCTTATATAGACCTGAGGCTTAATGCAACTATAACCTTCACAACTAGTCAAATTATTTTAAATAGTGTGTAGACACATTGGGGGTGACATACCTGAATTTCTCTGGTCACAGGTTCACTTGGTCTAATAGAAAATCTTCCCGCTAGTTTATTCAAAAGAAGCTTGATAGAGCATTGGTTAATGCTAAATGGTTTGCACAATTTCACAATAGTAATGCTCTATTCTAGGATCCTCTCTTTTCGGATCACACCCTAATGAAAATTGAGAATCTCTTCTAGAAGCCTATCAGCTATTACCCTTTCAGATTTAACAATTAATTGATTCATATCCCAGGTTTCCCTGAAGCTTGTAGGAAAGGTGCTGCTTATTTCATTAAAGGAACTAAACAATTTTTTTGTGTGCAAAAGTTGAAAGTAATTAAGTAGGAACTTAAAACTCTACATTCATCACGAGGTTCTACTGAAGTTGTTATGCTGAAAGCTAGTGAGAAGCTTACTGACATCCAGAAAATTCTTGCCTTTTCACCATAAGATCCCTCACTTATTGGAAAAGAAAAGCTAATTCTTTCTCATTATATGAATTCAGTTAGCTATCATAATTTCTTGCTTTAACAAAGATCTTGAATCAATTGGCTTAAAGATAGAGATAAATGCTCAAAGTTCTTCTTCAACTCCATTTTAGTCCACAAAATCAAAAATATAATTTCATCCATCACCAATAGTGAGGGTTTGATCCTTCAAAGCCAACAAGATAGTATGGATAAGGTTGTTGCTTACTTTAGCAATTTACTTAGAACCCATAATGTTGCCTCGATCCCAACTATAGATCTTAATTCTCTCAGTCTGAAAGAAAATAAACCATATGGACTATAGCTTGCTTACCAAATATGTGGAAGATAAGGAAAGTAAGGAAGTTGTTTTCAATATATAAGGTACTAAAGCCCCTGGCCCCGATGGACTAAATGGTCTCTTCTACCAAAAAATATAGGACATCAAAAGTATGTTTGTTAAAGATGTAGTGAAGGAATTTTTTTTCCAAAGGTGTGCTTCTCAAGGAGACTAACAAGACATTATTGTTTTTAATACCAAAAAATTTTACTCCTAACTACTTCACCGATTTCAGACCCATAGCCTATACAAACTTTCTTTACAAAGTTATATCAAAGATTCTTGCAATAAGTATGAAAACAACTATTGCTTCACTCATTAGTGACAATCAAGGAGCCTTCATTAGTAACTGACAAATAGGTGACAATATCCTAATAGTGCAAGAACTTCTCAAAGGTTATTAAAGATCACATTCAACCTCTAATTACACCATCAAAATTGATTTTCGATAGGCCTTTCATAGTATCAATTGAAATTTTATTTGGAAGATAATGGAGGCCTACTGTTTTCCACTAATCTGCATCAGCTAGATCAAATAATGTGTAACAATTGTTAGCTACTCAATCTTGATAAATGGTAGCCCATCAACCTATTTCAAAGTTGAGAAAGGGCTAAGACAAGTAGACCCCCTTTCTCCCTACCTTTTCATCTTGTGCATATAAATACTCAGTTCCATAATCAAGCTGGAAGTGGAGTCTAACCCTAGATTCAAGTATCACATGAAGTGTTAAAAAATCAAGCTCACTAACCTATCTTTTATCGATACGTGCTCCTTTTTTGTAGAGAAAAGCTAGAGTCGATCAATAACTATATGAAGGCCCTCTAAAAGTTTCAATCTGTTTCAAGATTGCAAATCAATTTTGACAAATGTCATTTTATTATCTCAAAAGGTGCCTCAGATTTGGCCTCATGCATTGCTTCTATCACTAGAATGAAGGAGAAATCACCACCTATCTTATACCTAGGTTTGCCTCCCTCCATAAAAGTCTCACTTTTCTCGAATACATGCCTCTTATATAGAAAATTCACCACAAAGTCCACACCTAGGCAATCAAATTTCTATCTTTTGTATGGAAACTTCAACTCATTAAATCGATGCTTAACTATCTACACATCTATGCTCATATATATTTCTATCAAAAGGTGTCATCAAATCCATTAAAAGAATTTTCAAAGATTTCTTATAGAACTCTTCCAACAGTGCAAAGGGTTGTGTAAAAATTAAATGATCTTATATCTGCTATCCTATAAAGAAGGGGGCTTAAGCATATACTCTATTAAACTCATTAATCAAACAATCATTCTAAAAAGGATTTGGTGGATTCTTCAAGATAGAAATTTAATAAGGATTAGATGGATCCACTCCTACTTCCTCAAGGACCATAGCATATGGGAAGTAAAAATGAATACTTCAAACTCTTTCTTTCTTAACCAACTGTTGCATTTGTCAAATTTGGTTAAAGTTGATGTTTCTTATTTTGTTGCTAATAGGAAGCTCACATGATTGTGGTATGATAACCAGTCAGGTCAAAGTCTTCTCATCAATTCTTCAAGATTGGTAAGAAATTTTACTAACTTCCCACTGCACACTAAACTTGATACATTCATCATTGAAGGAAACTGGAACTTTTTTGACACTCTTCATTGCTTGTAGCCCCAATACCCTCCCCATCCTTTTATTCACGATGCCTCTTGTTAGCACAATCAACCTACTTGCCACCTTTATAATCAAGTCATGAGAGACCTTCTATGGACGAAGAAACTAATGGTGGATTGGCATCAAATCATTTGGCATAAGAGGATCCCTCATAAAACTTCCTTTCTCTTATAGCTTGCATTACAGAATTACCTTAACATAGTTGATCATTTTAAATTTCTAAGTATTAAAACATATTGTCCTTTTTTTAATAGTGGATGAAACCAAAGATCACTTATTGTTCATGTTTAAGATGACCAACCGCATATAGGGTGCTATCAAAGTGTACTGCATATGGCCCTCTCAAGAACACACTCTCTCTTGTGCTATTCATTAAATCTCCTCTCAAATATATACTCCCAAGTTCATCCACATAGGAGCTGTTTGCATGACTATACAAACCATATGGAAAGAGCATAATGTTAGACGTTTCAACTCTAAGCAAAAATCTATCATAGCCCTCATCTCGGATACTATGGCAAACATCTGTGAACTTGTTATGTTGACAGGTGTAACTTAAATAAACCAACTTCTGTACTTAGCTTACCATGTTCTTTAAATCTATACTCTAAGTAGAGGAACATATTTAAGCTTTTACATGTAGAAGTGTAGCCCCCTATCTACTCTTTATTTGTATTTCCATTCTTTATTAATGAAAATTTCTCTTTTATTTCTTAAAAAAACAAATAAGGTGAAACCATTGTAATTGAGAGAATAAGTTGGTGATTATTTCCAATCATTGTTATATTACGTTGTTGTATACAAGTTATTATACATCATTGCTGAAACTTATTAATTACCAATAGTCATTATCTATGTGTAAGTTTAAAGGAACCTAGTCTATTTAGTGAGTGAGTGAATGAGTTACTTGGTTTAGTGGTATATATTAAGAATATAGAAATAGTACTACATGGATTACACTATAATTAGATGCCGAAGATAAGCCTTTTATTTTTTTAATGATATATATAAAAATTAATAATAAAATGGATTTAATTTGAAGTGGATTCTTTAATGATGATTAAATTGATATATGATAGTAGGGTTTTAAGTTACTTATAAGAAATTTAATCTTTTTTATAAAAGGAAAAGTACTGATTTATTAAATACTCATTTTTTTAGCATACATGATGAAGATATGTATTATATTGCTACATTTATTGATTTTTTGCTAGTTTGAATTCAAGTTAGACATTTTTTACTTTTATGGTTGAAGAAATTCCACTCATTCTGCTCTTATATGCCTATTTATTTTCTTTATTTAATAAGTGAGTGAGTTAGTTATTTTGTTTAGTTATCTAACTTGGATTTGTTTATCTCAGTTATTTCTTACCTTTTTATTGATTTCAGTGGATAAAATATGACTTGGTGTTGCGTTAAGTGAATTCTTGATATATAGAATCATCAACATCAACAATAGCAAGTGTGCAACAACGTGTCCATATATATTGCAATTATGATTGTAGACTCCTATGCAAACTTCTTGGACATTACAGAACCTTATAAGGAGTTCTTTTGATATCCAAAATGTGGGGTACCCTTATGTATAGTTTAATAACTCTAAAAATAAGGATTATAACAAATAGATGTGTAGTATCTCGTTTTCCCATACTAAGGGTTAGAACCCTAGATAACTGTACATGAGAACCATTATTGAGAAATTATAAGGTGCATTGC
>JANZXP010000007.1:13385978-13403729 GCA_027576715.1 Erythroxylum flavicans | reverse complement strand
GAGGAAGGGGGAATTGGGTTGCAATGATTTGCATTTGTTGTTCACATTTTTTCCCTTTTTGAACTTATGTTGTTGTAAATTGGGAAAAAATTAAATCATATCAAGTAAAAAAAAGATAAAAAAGGAAGAGAACTAGAAAATGCAAAGGAAAAAAAAGAAAAAAGGAAGAGAAATAAAAAATGAAAAGAAAGGGGGAAGGGAAAACTAAAGGAGATTGGTAGGGTTAAGTTTGTATTTGAAAAAAAATTGTATGTTTTATGTTTTTATTGGTTTGTATTATTTTAAGCTCAATTAGCTCTATAGTTTAAAGCTTGGTTTTATCTTTTTTCTTACCTTTAGCTTGGCCCCATTACAACCAAAATAAAGACCTTCAGATTAATGTTTGTGTTCGATATTTAGTAGTCAAGATTGGATTAGTAAGTAAGCTTATGGTAGATGCTTAACATGAAATGAATAATGAATGAATTTTTAGGACCTTTGAATATGTAAGAGGATGGAAAGTAGAGTGAGTGTCTATCATACTTGTTAATGGTCTTTTAGTTGACATATTTGTTAATTACGGTTATGTATGTGAAGAATAGTTTGTTCACGAATTATTATGAGTTTCAAAATCTTAGGTTATGTTTATTGAATCGAACTTTGACATCTTTAACTATTAAATGAGAAAATAATTTATTGTCATTATTATTTTTTATTTTTTCTTTGTGTTTTCACAGTTTAGTGTTATTGGTTTTGGTTAAGTACAAGTATAGTTTAAGTATTGAGGTATTGTTGTCGTTAATTTTGTCTAATTTGGCTTCCTTTTATATGCTGAAATTTGTATGAATCTTAACGAGATTATTTTGTGAATAAGGGATTAAAGGGCATTAATCTTCAGTCATTTCATCACGTTTGGAGACACAGACGAGATGCACAGAAAGGAAGAAGAGAAGAAAATCAGAGAGAGTTGGAGAAGAAGAAAGAGTGTTAATAATTAATATATATGTTATGTGTATGCATATGCAATTTCAAATTTATTTTTTTGTTATGTGGAAATGTTTTATTTGTGAGTGGAAGTTTTTGCTTCTTAAACAGTTTTAGTTTGTTGGGTCATTGTAGATTTTGATTTTTATGTAGTACTTGATCTCTTTATGGATAAGGTTTTACCATAATGTGCATGTTTAATTGATAGTCTTAGTGTAGTTTTAGCAAAAGATAAAATTAAAATAGTTGGCCTTATGGTTAATTTGATCTTATTAAACTTTATAAGTTTGACATAGTAATAGGTAGGCAAATAGGTGAGAACGATTCGGATGTTGTGGAAGAGGGAGAATAATATCCTAAGGTTGGAATAGTATAAATTTAACAGAGTAATAAAAGCAAATGGATATATCACAGTTGCTTTATAATTCTTGCGTTTAGTGACTTTTAGAGATAAGTTTAATTGTTAACTTCATAGATATTTAGAAAAGAAGAATCAGTTAAAAAATTGTAAATTTTGATATAGTAATACGTCCATCAAGTATTTACAATAGATATTGATTGTTTATGTTACAATACGTGCTAAGTAGTTATTTATTTTATATTTGCACAATAATATTGTAAAAAGGACAGGTGAATTTACGATATCAAGCACATTTCTTAGTGAAAAAGGGTTGCGTATAAAAATAACAGAGGTTCAAGAAAGAAAAGGTAAATTTTGAGTTTGTTGTATACACTTTTGAATTGTCACTAGAACAAGGAAAAAGAAAATATCTAATAAGCTTTCATTTGTGTTAAAATAATTCAATCCTATGTAATATCAACAGGACTGCTCAAATCAGACTAACATTTTCACTTTCTAAAAGTATGGGTAAACTTTTTATTATGTTGTTGCTGTAGTTACGAGAATCTATTCAAGATAGGAATTAAAATGCAAACAAAAAAGAAGGCATATTAAATGGAAGCAAATAAACAAATCAACAAAATGGTTTCTTTTGATATTTTGAAATTTGTATGAATTTTAAAGTAACAATTTTATGAATGTGGATGAGTTTAATAAAGAGAATTGTGATATGTAAGTCACGGTTGTGCACAGTTGTAACTTATTAAGTCACAAGCGTAACTTAACATGGGATCAAATGGCTCAATTCACTCGGATAGTTTTGAAAATATCATCCTTCAATCCATAAACATAACTTGGCTTAAGGTGATATGTTATTTTAAGTTTGGACATGTTATGTATTACTGATTAATGGTCCATAACCTATGCAATTATGATACCATAGACCATAGGACCGCTAAAGATGCATCACCTATTCTACAACCCACATTAGGTCCAATTAAGCTTCTAAGCTTATGTAATTGATTAAAGAACCAAGAGTGGAAATCTTTAATTATAATTGAGCGAATACTATTCCTTCTCAATATATAGCTATAAATCTACCCTATATATAGCGATTCCTTGTCCACTAGTATTCTCTATAGCCTTTTAGCCATCAATACCTTATTGTTGCCACTTATAGAAGTAATGCCAAGGCCCCACCTTATTTATAGGTGTATAAACATCCTTGCATTGAAAAAAAATTGCTCATTAATCCTTCAGTGGTTTTGATTAGGCCTTTAGATAAGAACATATAATCACTCCAATAAATATGAACGGAATTCAAGATAAATTGGATAAGTTGAAGTTTACTTTTAAATGAGAGCTCTTTATTTGCTTAATATCCTAATCTTTAAAAATTTTTTACACCAAGGATAAACATTCTTTGACTTGTAGCTTTTTGTCACTAATGGTAGCCCCAAATACATTATAGGGGGATTTGATGGTCATACCCATAAGTGCTCTTAATATTTTAGCATGATGCATTACAGATGATGATGTAACTTTTTTTGTGATTGATGTCTAGGTCAAAAATCTCTTTAAATTTTCTTAGGGATTTTGGAAAGATTTGGTTGAATTTGCATCTGCCTTATAAAAAATCAACAAGTCATATGGAAAACATAAGCTAGTTAGTTTAATCATCTTACGTTTGCTATGGTACCTGAAGTTACCATATCTCAAGATGTTGTGTTTCAAAAGTTAAGTCGATGCTTCTGTTAAAAGGATGAATACATAAGAAGAAAGGGAATCTTCTTGTCTAATACTCTTTGTTCATTTGAAAAGATTGGAAGGGGATCCATTAATTAAAACATTATAACATGTAGAGGAGATTTAAGCTACCACCCATTTCTGAAAGCGAGGGTGGAATCAAAAACCTCAAGCATATTGAGAATAAATTCTCAAATTTATTATCAAATACTTTATTGAAATGCACTTTGATTGCATAATTTTGTGAAGTCTTTTTCTTTGAATACCATTTTGAGGAGTTTTTGAGAAATAAGGACATTGTCTTCAATTTGTTTACCTTATAAAAAAGCACCTTAATTATCACTAACGATAGATTGACGCAACCATCTTAATTTTTTATCCATAATCTTTATAATGATTTTGAAGAGGAAATTACAACAAGTAGTAGGTGGAAGATGATTGGGATCTTAAAGGAAAGAAAAACAATGTTTTACTTGGTATTTGATTGATTAGAAAACTTTTTTTAGTTATTCTATATACACTAAACAAGTTGTACTCACCTAATGGATGAGTTATATTGACTGTATTTTGTAAGGTATTGCCTCTTTTGAAATACATTATTTTAATTTCAAAAAATTAACAAAATTGATAAACATAAGTAATTAATTCTGTCCTTTGTAATTGAGTTATACATTATCCCTAATGTATATGGCATAAGAATTAAAAATTGAAAATATGGGGAAATGAAATTGATATAATTGGCACTCTCCTAATATTAAAAGAATGCCAACCTTATTCAATACCAATAATAATCCTTAATCTTTAATCAGTCACTAGGGTTCTTTAATTGCTCGCTCACTCTTTAGAGACATGCAAGGATTTTTTACAACACATAAAAAACATAGATTTATTTCGATACCATGTTGCCTATATAAATTGAAAAACTAAACAAATCTTATCGCAAGTAAGATATTCCTGTTCTAATAATGAAAGAACATCAAAATATACTTAAATATATGTCTTTAAAACTAAATTTTACTTAAATCATACGCAAAAAAATCTAATGTCTAGTAAAAACATATTAAAAATAATGCTAAAGATTATAAAGCTACCTAATTGAACTAAAATTACCTAAATCATTAGGTTACCTCCTAACAACTACCTCTTTATGAGTATTTTAGCTAGAATCCTTACTCAATTCCTAATCATAGGCTCATTAGCTTCCAAATATGCTACATACTTTAATAGAATGGTCATCCATCTCCTCCTCTTAGCCTTATAAGATATAAGTCTCCAATGAATCATTTGTGATTATTTCTTACATAGCATGAGAAGCTTTAGTAGTGATCATGTTTATATGCAAATAATTATCATTTTTATCAAAAGGATGTCTTATGGATTCATTTAACTTAAAAACTACATCCTTATCCCTTATCCTTAGTATTAATTCCTATCATGAACATCTATTATAGTGTTGGTAGTAGCTAGAAAAGGCTGTTTATGATCATAGTAACTTTTATATCAACCATCATATCCATAATCACAAAATCAAAGAGAAAGATGAACTTTTCAACCTTAACTAATTCTTTTATAATGGCCCTATTACATTGAATTGACATATTTGCTAATTGAAAGATCATCCTAGTTACTTTAAGATTATTGAATTTTAATCTCTTAACAATGTGATATGGAATCAGATTAATACTAGCTCCTAAATCCACTAATGCCCTTTTAATTAAAAAACTACCAATATTACAAGGAATATTGGTTTTTTTTTTGTTTTTTCAGAGGAGTTTGTTCTGTAAGACAATAGAGACTCTTTACTTAATGTCACCATTGACAATTCCTTAAACCTCATTTTATTAGAAAGGAGATATTTTAAGTATTTGGCATACTTTGGCATCTACCGACGAGTTTCAACAGAAGGTATGCTAATATATAATTGTTTTAAAAGTTCTAAAATCTTGCTAATTTTATTTTCATTTCTATATATCTTAAGATTGTTCAAATATGGAAATTTTGATTAGTACTTTGATAAATTTCTTGTTTGGCTCCTTATGTTTCTCTTTCTCCTTCTCTTGATCCCTTTTTATTGTTCGAAAACCTTTTCCTCTTCAAATTTAAGCTCCTTTCCACTCCTCAAAGTTACTAGGTTCATTTACTCCCTTAAGTTTAGCTTGGTGTCACTAGGAAATTGATTCGACTACATTTTAGAGATAATCTTAATAAGTTGGCAAATGTAAGTTTCCATGTTGTGGATGGAGGCTTGTTGATTTTGAAGAGATGCTTCAATAATTTGAAAGAGAGCTTTAGATGTAGTAACGAATTTTTTCATGAGCTACTCAAGACTTGTCTTCTTTATTTACTACTATTGTTTCTAAAATTCGATAGAGGACCTTATCGTAGTCCTTGATTATTCCAAGAAAATTTAGGACAATTTATCTATCCCATTATAAGTGATATTATAAGAGTATATGTAAGAGATGATGTTAATGAATTTTATAGTGGTTTGCAAACAAACTTTGATTACGTCCACACTCTTAGTCTCTCTTGGGATTCCATTAATCTCTTCTTTCAATTAGGTGATAAGGAACTATCTTATAAAAATCTTTGATTAATAATGAGGAGCCATTGTATAATCTTCTTTGAAGGGTGAAGAGGAATCTTAATGCTTCTTGGTACACCCAATATATAAGAAATCCAGCCCCAATTGATGGTTATAAATCAAAATAAACTTTTATTTCTCACTTTAATGCTCACGACTCTCAATCACTTCACAATAATAAATGAATGCTTATAAATTCTCAAAAAATCTTCTAAATTTTTCATTGCAATCCCATATTTCCTAAAGATATCCAGAATCCAAAATACGAAGTATTTATACCGATAGCTTTAACGTGTCGGTAAGTATAAAAATTAGCTATTCTAATGACTTGTAATAATGACATTGGTTTACCAATTTAACATATTGGTCAACTAATGTATCGACCAATATCACATACAAAGTCATTGTACACAAATTTTTTTAAAGTTCTTAATGCACTATTCGACCATTCTCAGATCATTATTGACCACACCTAGACTTAATTGACTAATATCTCTAGAAATAATACCTTGGTCAACAAAACTCATACACTAGTTGACTAATGTATCTAAACATATATTTTCAAAGTTTTTTTTTATTTTTTTAAACATTGAACTACATTTCCTTGACTAAAATTTGATCCAAAATATCTCAAAGATTCTCAAAGAATATTTTAAAGATCAAGAGGGTTTTCTTTGAAATCAAAACTTTAATTCCTTATAATAAATAAAAAGATTTATGTATCAAGTTCAAAACATGGTATGCTTATATATGAAATTCCCCTAATGCATTAAAATAACCAAGTAGGAGATATAAGAACGATTATAAGTAAATTTGTAGACATGTTATTCTTTGATCTTCCTTGATCTTTTTTCCCTCAATTTGAGTGTATTATTTTACACAAATTATTTTAAACTTAATTTCATGTTTTTTCTTTTAAAATATCAAAGAATAACTCATTAGTTGACACTTCGCTTTGTTATCTTCAAAACATTAATTATAACCCCCTAGTACAACAATCTTGTCTGTTTTGATGATGGAAAAACATGTAATATTAGAAAGTCAATAATGAAGTTAATTGTTTAAGAACATACAATTTCTCAATATCAAAGCAATATGAGAATCGACCCCCCTAGATTTAAGAAAATGTTACAACCATTAATAATCAACCATTAAACACAAATGCTGCAACCAAAATCAATACTCTCCTTAAACACACCTAACATCGCTAATATTCTCTTCTCATTTTTGAAAAAATAAAAATAAATTAAATAGCTAGTGGAGGAAACTAAAAATTAATTAACATGAATAAGTACTCAACGTGATTATGGATAGGCAACAAGTCCTTAATATTATCTTAAAAGGGCTGAACTTTGACTCAAAGTAAGGTGACCTGAGCATTAATTACATCTAAAGAGAGAGTCCAATATAGAATCATAATATGTTTCTAAAGGTGAGAGGCTCATCATCTGTAGGCAACTAAACGGTGTAACTCAAAAGAGGCTTATGTGTACTAATGCCAAGTGAAAGAGCCTCATTATAAGGTTGTTTCTATTATTTATATTATTGTTGATGGAGTCTAGTCATATGTTAATCAAATAATAAATTCCCATGCAATAAAGAGTATTATAATTATAGAAAATGTCAAAATAAACCTCATTGTCATTGGGTGGCATATTGAAGTGCTGAAATATATGGCTAAAGATAAGGATATAAGGGATGTGTTAATTGTTTTTCTTAGTACCACTAAAGTTAAATATATTATCCATAATACAATTTAAGATTAACACTCTCATCTATCATAAAGGTGGAAAGAAATTAAAGATCATCATAACCTAAAAAATTAAAGTGGCCATAAAAAAAAGCTAGGTTATATTAAATGTAAAGATGATAGGAACGAGGAATTACTTTAAGGACATTAACATGTTTTGGTTTATTAATGGCTTTTACACTAATAATTAACTCAAAGATGGTTTTGATTCTATCAAATATATGGTGAGATAGAAATTGATATTTGGTAGTACAAGTTAAATAAGCAGAATTTTTAGGTATGGGAATGCCTAAAATATAATTAATAAGGTCACTACTGAGATTAATCTTGATGTATGCTAAACATACACTACTTTTAACATTATTTGCATAACATATTGCTTATATTTTGGATAATTTTGAAGGATTTGATACTTAAAATGAGAGTATTTTAATTTCATGTATTATTTCTACCTCTTCATGGAAAATGAGCAAATTTGGAGAAGAATTGGATCAAAGTTAGAAGAGTTAAAGAAGGACCATTAAATACAGTGCTTACATGCCACCATGTTTAGCTTATTGTCTATAGTGGTCACTTCTATTTATCATTTACAACCTTACAAACCCCTATTTTATTCCT
Source organism: Erythroxylum flavicans (assembly GCA_027576715.1). Taxonomy (NCBI): domain Eukaryota; kingdom Viridiplantae; phylum Streptophyta; class Magnoliopsida; order Malpighiales; family Erythroxylaceae; genus Erythroxylum; species Erythroxylum flavicans. The sequence continues at coordinate 13,395,728 of JANZXP010000007.1, read as the reverse complement.
ACATCAAGATATATGTCACTTGCATATCCCCATGCTAGTCCCATGTTAGCATTGAAGATTTGTAAAATAAATTACAAAATATGTCAAACACAACACAACTTGTTACACAAACTCATATTGGGGTTGTGTAGCTAATTAAAGATTAGGGTTTCAAATAAAAACAAGAGGAAAAGACAAATAAAGGATGGATTTTTTAGATAGGAAAGAGTTATAAAGCATTAGAAAGAAATCTTACATTGTTTTTGATAAAGAATAAGTTAAACTTGGAAGATAGATAAGATTTCAGCAAAGATCAATTAAAGATTCAAGATTCTACACTCATCACAATGATCTCTTAGTCTTGTTTTCTTATTTTTATTCTTTGTTTAATTATGAACTAATTTACAAGTTTAGGTGGTAAAGACTCTGGGATTTATGTATTGAATTGATCTTTGGTTTAATGAAGATATATTTTTCTCGAGATTTATCCATATTTTCAATAACTGATTGTTATTGAAGGAGAGAAAGTGGAAGATTTAATTATTTAATTTATGAATCAAGATTTGAAAGATGAGATATGTGTTTAAATCATAACATGGATAAAGAGGGTTAAGCGTGAGCTATTTGAGAGAAAGCCACAGGATCTTTCTAGGTTAGGATAAAACTTATCAAGAGAGTTCATAAAATAGATTACGACATTCTTAGATTGTCTTGATTTTAAAGGGGTTTCAATTGAATAATCTAAAAATAGGCCTCATATATCTAGAGAGATAATATAATCTATGTTAAGAATTTTTATTGATCCTAAGAAACTAGAACCATTTATTAAATAATTGTGAAGTTGATTATGCTAAATTCCTAAAAAAAAGCTTTCTTTAATCTAGTTTATTTATAGTTTGATTTATTCTTGATTATCGCTTTGTTTTGGTGTTTATATTTTTTATTTATTTTATTTTTATCTTCAATAAATTATAATCATTGGTCTAGATTATTTGTAAGATCCTGTTTTCCCATATTAAGGGTTAGAACCCTAGATAAATGTAGAAGAGAAATATTATTGAGAAAATAGGAAATGCATTTCATGCTCATACATAACATAGGCATACACTCACGTGAATATTGATTTTTATACACATTACAAAGACTATACCTGCACTCATTTGACATATTGTGGGATAAAAATGATTTTTAAAGTGAATATGATGTGAATAGTGAGTTTTAAGTCTTGATTATTGATTTGGTGAGTATAAATATTAATTTAAATTTTTGGTAGAAATTTGGGAAATTTATGAAATTATGGGTATTTTTAGACTAGGAAAAATGTCGAGTGGCATGACAAATTAATAAATGTAGTAAAAATAAGTGTCAAATGGTAGTAGAAATTATTGATAAGTGATTTTAGGATTTATTGACATGCGACATTGAAAATTAGGAAACAAATGGACTAGAGATTAAATGGTATTACCATAATTAAAAGATGTTAATTTGATTCTTTATGTGATAAGTGTCATGACATGTGTCATGACACTCACCAAGCATTTAGTTACCAAGTTAAAAACTCACGATATTTTCATCTTGCAAGACCATCTTCATTTTCTTTCAATTTGTTACAAACTCTCATCTTCTTCTTTTCTTTCTCTATTCACAACCTTGACAACCCTCACTCACAATGTGAGTTTTTTTAATATTCAACACTATCCACTTCAAGATCTTTGTTATCTCTTCATCTTGTTATTAAAAGCCTAGCTTATTCCACCTTGGTATGTTAAAAGTTATGTGAGTTTGAAGGAACTAGGTTAACCCACGATCTTGAGTTTTTGCCACCATCTTTCAACAACTCACTACAAGAACTAGTTATCTTCACCTTGTTGAGGAAAACCTAGCCTATTCTACTATAAAAGTTGACAATTGTGTAGCATAGAAGAAGCTAGGTTTACGTAATGTTTTGAAGAGCTTGGAATTAAACAGGTAAGTTAAATATTGTTCTTCATGGTTTATTAAATAGAAGCAATTATGATGACCATTAGGGATGATTAATAGTGAAAATGGTGATGAATAAGTGATGAACATTGATGAATAAATGTATGTGTTTGTGTTATGTTTTTGATAGTATGAAAACCTTGGACTTTAAGTTGTTATATAGGTGAAATAGATTGGGATTTAAGGTATAATGAAGGTGAAATTTATGCTTAAGAAAGGTGTTTGAGAAATGTTCTTGAAATGAGAAGATATAAGATCTATGTATGATAGTAAATGATAAAGATCACGTTCTATTTTTGTATGATTGATAAACAATGGTTTATGGATAGTTTTATGGATATTATTAAGTTAAAAATTGAGGTGAGAATGAAGAGGAAAAGATGTAGATGTGATGAACTATGCATAAGATGGTTTGGATGTAACATATAGGAGTTGAAAATCTGGAAATTGAAAGAATAATTGTTGGAATTTTTTAATTTTTATAATCCATGATATTGGGAATGCATCCACGATCGTGGGAAATGCAGAATGTGACTGGAAATATTCTAGTGGCTTAACCCACGATCGTGGGAATGCCTCCACGACCGTGGGAAGGCCATCAACGTGAGTTATTCTGATTTTATGCGATGTTTGAAACAACAAATGGTAAGATACTTTCCTATAATGCATTTAGACTTGAATGGGACTTGAAATGAACCTTGTTAGGTTAAATAAGTTAATAAAATGTTGGTTATGTGTAGGTTGTAATTGAGGATATAACATAGTGAAGGGATTGTTGATATCAAGTGTTTGAAATCTAGAAATTTAGAGATGATTAAGGAATAAAAGTATTCTTAGAAATGCTAATGTGATTGTAAGGAGAGGAGTAATGTGTATCAAGTAAGAATGAATGAGAGTTTGGATATTATGTGATCATATAATACTAGAATAACATTGGTGAATGATTGATTGATGATATTATAATAATCAAGTATATTTGAGCTTTGAACCTAAGTGCAAGCTAGACATACATAAATGATGATGTTTAAATGATCAAGAGATCTGAATAAAGGAAACATACCCGAAATAGTCAAATTGAGTATGCATTTTACATTACACATATACATATGTGTATGACTGAATGCTTATGTGATTGATCAAATAAGTAATTTGTGTACAATACATGTGTATTGCTTAAATATAGAGACATAAGGTTGAACATTGCCGTCCATATGTTTCTAGATCAGGAAGGAAATGTCTAAATCTGGAGCATACTGTGAGTCAATCTAAACGTTATCACTAATATTTACTTATATCTATTTAAAATTTAGTTATTGAAATGTTGTTGATGTGATTGTGATGATTCTGGACATTGATAGTCCGAGGAGTTTGATAATTAAGATTGCATTGGAAGTTTTCATAATTGAATGTGAATTTGAAAGAAATAAGTGTACTCAGCGAAACGGTCAATACCAGACATAGATCTAATGAAATTGTGAGAATGACAATATGAAATGAATGAAAGTGACTAATTACATATAATTAGAAATGATGCATTTCATTACATGATATGCATGATCAGATAAAGGAGTTGTGATCGGAGTGGCCAGTGAAAAAGAGCTTAAAGCTCAGAAATGTGTACAAAGAGTCACAGGTTTAGTATATAAAATGAGCCCAGTATCTAAAACAGATACGGGACAGTTAAAAAGGCAATTGGTCATAACAAAGTAACAATGAAAGTGAGTCATATGTGCATATACAAATTGATATATGTTATATGAACGATTAAAATGAATTGATTGTACTGTTTTGAAATGAAAATGTGAAATAGTGTATTCAAATTATATTTGTTGAAGCATGATCAAAGTGTGAAATGATATTTAATATTTGACTATACGATTTGACAATGAATTGGATTGTGAACTGTCTTTGTGTTTGAGATGAGAGAGCCCATCGAGGATGGTTCACTCGCTGAGTTCGCAAAACTCACTAAAATTGCATCGTTAATTTTCAGGATTTAGGGGATATCCAGTTAGCCTAATTGGAGTATAGCCACTGAAATCAAACATGAGCTAGGCGTCAGGATTAGTTTTCACCTGCACATGTCTATAATGATTTTAGCAATTGAATTGTATTCTGCAACTGTTTTACAATGTATATGTGTAAATTCTGAATTGTAAAGTGTAATGACGATTATAACTGGTTATGATTGTAAATGAAATCATTTAAATTGAACATTGGTCTGCTTGAGATTTGTTATTGCTAGAGATAATGAAAAAAATTTTTACTGTGTTGATGTGATTGTCCTAACATGCCACTTTCACAGGGTATGTGCTCGAATGTCCTCGGGATGTTCGGGCACCTGCTAGGTGGAAGTAGGATGTTACATTATTAAATTTGTGAATAGTTGGTAATTAATTGACATTCCTTATAGGATTGACACATGCTTAATTATGTTAGCTACAACTACACCTTGTGCTTATGGCTAAAACATTGAATATAAAGTTTTTGATATTGTTATTGGGGACTAGAAATTTTTGTTTTGATTTATTTTATTATTTTATTATTAAAGTTTCTTTGTTCCTTCTCTTTTACAGATCACCTCTTATATGTACAAGTCTAACGATTTTGGGAATCTTATCGAGTTAGACCCTAAGATTGAGAGAAATTTACATATAAGAAAGGGGTTTTTGAGGAGAATAGAAGTTGAGGAAGCAAAGATTTCTACAAAGAACATGAGATTGTTGATAAATTTTGTCATACCAAATGCCTAACAAATTAACTTAGGCATCAAGAGGCCTAGCATCAAAGCTGCTAAATTCCAGTTAAAAGGCCTCTCTTCTCTCTTTGGTGCAATAGAACCAGTTTGGAGGATTACCATATGAGGACCTAAACTTGCATCTGTCAATGTTTTTGGAGTATATGATAAAATGAAGCCTAATGGTGTCTCTCTTGATGCCATTAAGTTCATGTTGTTTCCTTTCTCTTTGAGGGATAAAGCAAGAGAGTGGCAAGACGATGCAAATAAGGAATCAAATCATTAGATTTTCCCAAAGGGAAGGTGAATCATAGGAAAGTTATAAGGTCATGCCCTCATCATGGATTAGAAAAATGGATGATAGTTTAGATTTTTTATAATGGGATGACCTATAAAATGAAAATATCTATAGATGGTAGAGCTCTTATAAATAAAACTATAGGTGAAGCATATAATCTGATAGAGAACATGGTGAAATTTCCTTACTAGTGGTCAAGTGAGAGAGTCACTATAAAGAAGTTTCTAGGTAAGCATGATCTAGATGCTTTAAATCTTTTAGCTGTTAAAGTGAACACTTTATCATAAAAATTTGACTCTATGAATGTTAAATTTTTTGGTGCTTTTATCATGTTCTGTGTCATTTAGGGATCCCTAGGACATTTAGCTGCATATTGTCAATTATGGAACTCTTTTTTGTAAGAATCTACTATTAAATAGGTTAACTTCTTCAGTAATTGCAACTAGAAGAATGACTCGTTCTCTAACACCTATAACCCTAATTAGAGGAACCATCTAAACTTCTCCTATGGAAACAAATTCAATCCTACACCTCAAAACAATCAGGATAATTTTTATATTATATTATCAATGAATATTATATTATTTATAGAAATTAAATGTAAAAAAATCAATAGATTATTAACAGAAAATTTTGGTGGGAATTTGTAGTGATCAAGTTTTTGTAGCTAAAATTATTGACGAAAAAAATAGTACCGTAGGTAAATTTCTCAACAAAGTTACAATATCTGTCTTTAAAATTATCGTCGGAATGTTATATTCTGTAGGTGAACAATATTCGTCGCTAAATTTACGTAGCTAAAATTACCTACAGAAATTGCAATTCTTTTGAGAACTTTAGCAACAGAATATAACATTCCCTCGGGAAATTTAGTGACAGAAATTATAATTCTATTAGAAAATTTTCCCTATGGCCATTTTTCCTATGACTCTTTTCGTCAGTAATTTCTGTCATTAAATTTGTTCGCCTATGAAAAATTAGTACTTTCCGTCGCTTAAACCAAAATTTCTTGTAATGTATATTGTAATAGATAATCTACTGTCCATATAGTAGTGAGTCTCATATTTCATGAATGAACTAAATACATTCAAATTTTTTGCCATTATGGAAAGGGGCAACTCCAAGCTATAATATTGTCATAGCCATCATAGTTTTAACAGGCAGATATTTTCAATAAAGCTCTTACTTAATAGCAATTCCAGTTTCTACTGTGCAAGTTGGACATTTACGATCTTCATGCACCAATTTGAGAGGAAGTATTAGATAGTGAATATGTTTTATATTTAAATAAAGATGATTAAGGTTAGAGATAAGTGTATATTTTGTAGGTAGTGCCCTAGCTTAATTAGAATTCGTAGTGTTATCAAGTTACTATATGTACTTGTGTAAATGTCTTTTTTCCAATAGTGAATAATAATAGATTTTCTTCATATTCTTTCACCAGTTTGTAATAAAGTAAAGGTTGGAAACCAAAATTGGGCTATATCGCATTCATTCCCTAAACATGGATTGCACATTTTGCAACTTAATAAGGAAAGCCATAACTATTATTCTTTTAATGTCGCTTCACCTTTTGGGTATGGATCTTTTTACCACAATTTTTTCACAAGAATTGAACTAAAAGCTGATGAAATCCTCCTCAAATTTATAGATACACCATGTAATTATTTATAGTAAAAAGGTAATAATAGAATCTTGAAGAATAAAGAGAAGAAAGCTTCAAAACTTTTAACCTGACTTAGGAGATAGTTTCGAAAGCTTATTTATATAAAGGTAATCCTCTTATCACTACGATTGTAGCAGGGGCTCACCTATTAAAATTTTAGAAAAATTCTTATGATTTTTATTTTTTTAGGAAAATCTTTTCTTTTAAATTTTTGTTAAGAAAATTATAAGTACAAACGTAAACTAATCAAATATCACTGGTAAGAAGACTCAATATAACTCTAAAATTGCACCTAAATTAATTAAATTCAACTAAAACAAACAATTTATTGTAATTATCTTAAATTAGTAATTTAAGTGAGATTTAATTGGTATTGTTATTAGTTTGAGCTGAGTTTGATTATTTTTTACGTTCATCAATCAATGTATAATGTTCATACCAATTTTTGTGTCATCATCATTTTTTACATAAAAGTCAAATGAGAAGATATTTAGAGTTTAGATATTATATTTAAAGTATCTTAAATTATAATAGAATTTTCTGTCTTTTACTTTTAAGAAGAGGACAAATGGAAGTGTCATTACATCACTGGTAAGATTTTCAGGAATAAAAATCACCCTGAAAGGAACCTTGACAATGGACTCGACTCATTTTCCTTGAAATCATTGTGCATGTGGAAACAAATAATACTATTTGTCCATTCAAGGCATGTATATATCTATCGCCATAATATAACTAAATTTCATAGCGACAGGCGTGTTCATTCGTTTAGAGATATAGAAGCTTCTCTCTCTCTCTTAATAATGCTTGCCACCTTAGGACAGCTAATGCTGTGTCAGTAATTTTATATGTGACGTCTATTAACAGATATATGTGGTGGCATGATATAGAAAAAAAACTTTACGGCAAGTCTATCCGTTTTGTTTGAACTCGAACCAGAGAACAACACATCAATTCTCTCGCTATTCATATGCGTGTGAGTCGAATACAAATCCATTCTCATCGATTGTACAGTCTGTTGAAAACTACACCGTGCATTTATCTCATCTCAAGTTGTTTCCAATTGAGTCATACACTTGATTTCGTCAATATTAACGAGCTATCGAGTTATTCTTACCAAGTGACCGAGTGCTTTGGATTCAGATGGATGTAGATCTGTATTCACGACAACAATGGAGTAAACTAAGCACGATCACTTCAATTTAAGAGGTTTGACAAATACCTTGTTTCTAAAAATGAATCTTGTTTTTGACTTCCGAGCAAAGTAAATTTTGCATACAAGTCAACTGGAATATTATACATATATACCTTCAGCACAAAATAAATTGGGAGGAAATTGTTCATAATAAAATTTAAAACTTATGATTAAATAACGTCTAAAAGTAAAGATTAAAATAAATATGACATTTCACTACAATTTTAACAATTAAGATGATAAAAGATTCTGTTTTATAATTAATTTTATTAACTAAACGAGACTCGGAATATTTTCCTAAAAATTACTCAAATACTTTTTTTTTACAAATTAGATTTAATTTCTGAGTCATTTGTGAAGATACATTTAATTTCAAATACCTTTTTTTCAAAATTTTCAATAAATGTAATTGGTTTATAGGTAAATTTAATCATGACAGTAACACTTAAATATTGAATAAATTTGGTAATTTTATATTTCCATAATAAGTCTCCAACATCTTTCGTATTTGAATGTTTAGTTGATTCAAAATTAATATTGAATGTCAACAACACTTAAATAACGACATCTTTTAATTTCAAGTACTGTTTAGTGAAAATTCGTGCTTATTAATCAATTGAATTATAGGCAAAATTTGAACTGTGTATTCTATTTAACAAGTATATATATATTACAATTCAGAATATATTGAAGGTAAAAAGCCTTAAAATTATGTCCTCTGATAAACATTATAAAGCTACACAACTTCATATGTGGAACGAATTACAGGTACTTCGTAACTAAAATACTCTAACAAGATTGCCAATAAATGTATTACCAGTACTTTATTAATCCTCCACCTTTTACTTTCTGTACTTTGTTTATCTTAACATGATACTAATAATTTTAGTACTTGTAGTGAAACTTATAATATATTTACTCATTAAACTCAGAATTTATAGTTGTTTCAAATGTCGAATTGAAGTTTCATTATAGATGATTTGAATTTGTAGACTGAAGATTCATTGTCTTTAATGCTTAGTATACTAAATTTCTTATTAATACTTTATTAAATAATCAGTTAACTTTTATTGATGTTACAACATTAATGATAATTATCCTAAAAAAATAGTGATGATTAGACTATTAACGATTTAATCTTGTATATAGTTATTATAGATATTCTAATCATTTATTTGTTGAAGGTAATTCAACAAATGTTAAGGGATTGTAGAATCTTTTATATAAATTTATTCTAAAGAAATCAAAAACTTGTGCATATTAATACCTTTTCTAAACATATGATAGTCGCCCAATTATCGATATTTGACTCTTTTTTTATTAATTTTCATATAGCTTATGGTCGATAAATATATGAGATGAGTGTTGACAATTTTTTATTAAAAAAGAATGACGATATCAAACAATTTGCTAGAAAATCGGGTTGGGATCAGATTCCAGTTGCAGCAGAATGATTATAAAACTTTTTCATAACCTTTGATTTCCCAAAAATCAAGATCTCTTTAATTCTTTAAAATGGCTAACACAAATCATAATAAAGTAGAATTTTAATTCATATCTTATTCCGAAGCTTGATCCTTTTCCTGTCGTATCCGTTAAACCGTTTCCGAAATTGATCAATCTTAACCACCATAGCCGCATAAATTTTTGGGCTCTAATAATATCCATAGAACATGTTGAAAGAACTCTCTAACATTTACAAAAAAAGTTAAGCAAGAAATGCTAGTTCCATTTGTTGGACCCCGATTTTTCTTCTTACTATATGTTGGGGATTGATTTTATTTTTGTTGCGATTAGGTATAAATTATGATGTTTTTTAGGGATAGAATTTTTTTTTAAGATTGAAGTTATTAAATGGAGAAAATTGAGATTAAATTTTGGAAGCATAGGGTGTT
>JANZXP010000007.1:13349676-13366468 GCA_027576715.1 Erythroxylum flavicans | reverse complement strand
AAGAATGTTTTGAAGGTGTTATAAATTGTTTATAAAGAGTATTAAAGAAACATACCTGAGAAATTGTCATTGAACATTCATGATACATGATACATTCATAAATTTATTTATGACTGATTATTCTTATGAAAAGGCACATAAGTGACATATAAATGTATATGATTGCATATAGAGGAGCAAGTCGAGAGACTGCTTCTAGACATTATTGGGACTTCAAGGCAATAAGCTAAGGGACGCATTTGTGAGTCGACCTAGATGGTCTCACTTTCATTGTTTGTTCTGTTTTAAATTTTTGTATTCAATTACTACTTAATGTGAATGTGATTGATACAATTCTGGACATTAATAGTTCGAGGAGTTTGATAAATGTGAGAACATAGAAAGTGCTCATTGTATATGAATTGGATTGAAATAAATGATTTCAACATTATTGTTGAATGCCAGACATCGATCCGATGAATATATGTGAATGTGAATAAGAAAAATTGAGCACTAGTGACTATTCAAAAATATGTGAATGTAGTGCATTTCATTACATGAATGCGTGAAAGATAAAGGCTATTGTGATCGGAGTAGCCACCAAAAAAGAGCTTAAAGCTTAGAAATTGGAAAAAGAGCTTATATCTTAGAAATTGGAAAAAGAGTTTAAAGCTTAGAATGTGGTAAGAGCCTCTAGCTCACTAAGTAAAATGAGCCCTGTATCTCTAACGGATAAGGGACAATTATTAATAAGCTCAATATCTACAATAGATATGGGAGAATTACAATATTCAGTCGCAACAATAACAATTGAAAGTGAGTCTTATAAGCATTGCATATGCATTTGATATGTATGATTTAAATGATTGACATAAATATTTTGAATGATTTCTGAATGTGAAATATGAATTAAGTGAATATGAAGTGTATGTGAGTCAACATGATGATTAGAGAAATGACATGAATTACATGATTACATGAATTGATGTGTTATGAGATTGAGTGAGCCATCTCAGAAAACTTAATCCAATATTGCAACATTTTTTCAAGCTCAGGGAGATCTCCAGTTAGACAAATTAGAGTCTAGCCATTGCGTTCAGATAAAAGATAGAGGTCGGGATCAGTTGGTGTCAGCATACGTTTTTCTATTATTTTTGTCTTAAAGAATGTACTCCGCAAATATTGTACCATTGTATGTGAATAAATTGTGTTTTGTAATGACTTTCTAAATTGGAAATGTTTATAAATGAGGTTGCTCAATGAGTATAATAACAATTGTGACTTTGATGTTTATGAAAAATGGGCCCAAATTTGATTAATGGTTTTTGGTAATATGCATGTGATGTCTGAAGAGAGAAAAATTTTCAATGAGTTTAATTGTTTGACTGCTCTAGTACACCGTTTTCATAGGGTGTGTCTCTAAATGTCCTCAGGATGTACGAATACGTGCTCAGTAGAAGTGGGGTGCTACAATTTGGTATCAGAGCCCAGGCTTAGCATCTTACATGGGCATTTTTCAAAATATGTGTGAATGTACATGCATTTAGACATGTCATATCATATAGTGGCAACTGATCCTCAGTCTGAGTCATATATACAAGAGTCAAATGCATAAGCATTTGTTAAGAGTTGAGTTGTTAGAATTAATGAGAAGATTGATGATCTGTCAGAATGTGAGAAAATGGAATTTTGCGGATATATAGAAATGAAAAAGAGTACATGATTTGATATGATAGATAAAGGTTCAGAGCATTTATAATTGTGGCTGTATCATTGAGCATGACATCAGAATTGTGCTGTAGTTATGTATCGAATATATATTTTGTGGATTGATTGAGGAAAAATAAAGTTATGGTAGAAATGACAAGATTTAAAGTGTATAAGCAAAGTTGGATGAAAACAAAATTTACTATGACATTGAGAAGTTAAAATTGGACTTGAAATGGTTATTTGATTAACGTGAGAAGACTTATGATTTAGCGCACGAATATGTCAGTGGAATTAAGATCAGAATTTCATGATGACTATGCTTTTATGATTCTGAATTGATTGAGAACATACATATATAAGATGTAAATTGGAAGATGAGATGAATGATAAAGAGATAAATAAAAATCCCCTAGGTTAGGTTGAATTGTTATTATGAATGTATGTTGAATAATGTGATTACCTTGACAAATGATGTCATGAAGCACCTATGTATCATATACTTGGATATAAGATTAGAAGAGATCTATGATTTATTGAATGCTTTTAAGTTCTTAATGCCCATAGTTAAAATTTTAAGATGAATCAGAGTAGCGCATAAAAGTGTTTAAGATGATCAATTGGGGATAGATTGAGAGTGCAAATGAAGTTAATATGTGTGATGGATTTGAGGAAAAAGAAGAAGGGCACGATTGTGGCATAGTCCCCACAATTGTGGCTGAGATTAATGGGTTTTGTCACGATCGTGGCAGAGTCCCCACAATCGTGACCAGATTCACAAGCTTCTGTCCCGATCGTGGGAAGGTACACCACGATCCACGATCGTGGACAAGCGCAAAAGGAGAAGTGTTGTCCAGAATCAATTGAGATAAAGATATCCTTAGCATAAGTTATTAATTGGTGAATTGTTAGAAATACATCTCTAGATAAGAGGTAATGATCTTAATGATAAGTACGAAAGTATAAGAGTAAATGGAGATGTATATTGATTTACTGAGCTTTATTATAAAGAGTATTCTAATCATGTAAAGTATGATAGAAATTGACCTTATTAAAATGTTATAAATAGTTAAAATCGATCTTATTCAGGCATTAAAAATGATTAGAAAGCAATGATGAATATAGTTGATTGATAAAGATTATGTGAACAGTATAGATGATAATAGCAAGAAATCTTCTTTCAAAAGAGACTTCCACTGAATTAGGTCAAGTAGACCAAATGGTTTACTTCTAAAAATGAATGATTATTGAACAGGTCAAAAGTGAATATTGGAGTCGGATAGATATGAGACTCAGTTGTAAAAAAAAAAGAATATATTATAGAGATTGTATGTGTCATATCTATTGTAAAGTATCCAACTATGTTATCGGATTCTTGAATTGGAGATAATAATATTACTATTGCTAAAGGAACTTAGGTTCACAATGTACTCTATACTAGCATATTCAGAAGATACAAGTTCGGTTTGGTGGTTATGTTCAAAAAATTGAGACATGTGAATAAATTAAAATGTGCAGAGAAACTATCACGAATAGACAAACATTAGAATAAGTCGATAAGAAAATCAAGAAATCAAATGAATGGAGAGAGTCAATTGAGAAAAGAAGTCAATTGAGAGACTGAGAAAAACATGAAATAATAATACCTCATTTGAGAAACTAGTTACTTAAGAATTTTGAGAACTAGTTATAGGCACTCAAGTTAATCGTGATACCTGTAGGGGTTCACAAAAGCCCAGACATCAGTCATGGTATTAATGAATAAAGTGTCCCAATTTTATTTGGATCGATTAGTGACTGTGATTATGGATGATATACGGAATGTATTTGAAAGGTTGAGAAGAACAATTTGGACACTTAAGGTTAGGCTTACTTATCATGAAGGAAAAACAATGATATGCCAAGTTCAATAAGAGTGAATCTCAACTTGATTAAGCAATATGTTGGCTTATGTAGTATCTGAACATGGTATATTAGTAAAATAAAAAAAAGTACAGGTAATAATGAAGTGAGAAACTTCTGAGAAAAAATGTGTCATTTAGATAGACTAGTGAATGTAAAAAGATTTTATTTGAGGAGTTAAAAACACCAATTTATTACAACACCGTGTCAGATATTTTCATTTGGATCTGAAGGTTATGTAATATATAGGGATGTTTCATACCAGAGATTAGGATGTAATATGATGCAGTATAACAAAGTGATTACATATATGCATCGAGACAGTTAAGGTCTCATGAGTTTAAATTATTTGACATATGATTTAGAATTTACCGCAATCAAAATCGTTTTGAAAATTTGGAGACATTATATGTACAGTGAAACATTTTGGATATATGTATGTCGACCTAGATGGTCTCACTTTCACTGTTTGTTCTGTTTTAAACTTCCATATTGAATTACTATTGAATGTGAATGTGATTGATACAATTGAAAATTGCCTTTCGCTTCATTAACTAAAATAAAGTTTATACAAAAGAGCTAAAGGTGATTGCCTTTAGAGCACTACTACTCTAACATGTTTATGGACTAAAAATAGCATAAACAATAGCTCATATCATGCTTATGCCTTCATAATAATCATTATGGATAAAAATGTTCCATTATGGCAAGATTGCTCATCCAAGTCATATGCCTTGGCCAATTCTCTTATTGCGTCGTATTCTACTCAATTAAGACTCCAAGTTTGATTCACATTTCTTTAGCCCTAGAAAGTGTAATCTACCCACTTGAAATTTGTTTTCCTCTTAATGTGTTATCGCAATTTCTCATTTTCATTCACAAACAAATCTTTAATGAATTAAAAATCCAAAAATTTTACCTCAAGTGTAGAAAAAAGGGTTTTTTTACGAGATAATGCATTTGCTACCAAAATTTCCTTTCCTTTATATTTGATAGCATAGGGAAAGGACTCATTACATTCCACCCACTTGGTATGTCTTTTATTCATCTTTTCTTGTTCTTTTAAATGTTTCAAGGTCTTATGACCTTTGTGAATGGAAAACTCCATAGTTAAATGATAGTGTTACCGAATCTCTAATGTGTGCACCAATGCGTACCTCTCCTTATCATACATAGGATAAAAAAGTACTGCACCACCTAATTTCTTGTCGAAATAAGGAACTAGGTGCTTCTCTTGTATTATAATAGCTCTAATCTTGTAACTGAAGCTTCACGCCCAATTTCAAACATCTTAAAAAAATCTGGTAAAGCAAGTAAAAGGGTTGAACTAAGTTTTTCTTTAACGATAAGAAACACCTCTTCTTGGTCTTTCCCTCACTTGAAATCCATTTTCTGCTTTATGACCTTAGTAAATGGAGTAACTAAAGTACTGAACTCTTTGATGATCCTCATATAAAAGCTTGCTAAACCATGAAAACTTAGCACTTCAGTTAGGGACTTTGGTGTAGGCCTATCTTTAATAGCCTTAACTTTCTCTCAACAACCTATGTTCCTTTACACTAAATGAATAACCAAGAAACACAATCTGATTAGTGTAAAAATGAACACATTTTTTAAGATTACCAAGCAATCATTTAGCTCACAGAACACTCATAACAACATGCAAATGGTCCATATGGTTTATTCAGTGTCAAAATTTCCTATGAATTCATGCAAAACATGATTAATTAGTCTTATAAGCGTGATTGGTGCCTTAATAAGTCTAAATGGCATTACCAACCACTCTTAGGAAATATATTTTGTTTTGAATGAATTTTAAGTCAATGTTTGAAAATATTCAAGACTAGTCGATGCGATGAACATACCAGAGAATAAAACCTAACTCTACATAACTAAATTTGTAGTAGTCGTGCGAAAGGAATGTATCCACAAAAAGTGTGTGTTTAGATTTTGTATTGAACAAACCAGTGTTCAGGATTTTAGGGGGGGGGGGAATTGTTAAATCTAATCAACTAAATAAAGTAAAACTAAACTATTAAAGACAAATCAAATTAAATAGTGTAAAATTGATAGAATTAATCAATGGGTTTCAAATCTATTTTACAGTTCAATTTTGACCTTCACACAAATGTGTATAATCAAATCAATATATTGTTCTTGTACCTCTTTTTGAAATTATTAACCGTAGATTAACAACAATCATTGTTAATCCTAATTTTCCCTTAAGTTGTATTGAATTAAAACAAGTTCTTTAATTAGGTCTATTTATCAGACAACTTAAAATAAGCTCTATAGATTTAGTGCGTCAACCACATTACATAATAGAAAATAGGTTAATTTAAGACTTCAAACTATAAACCACTTGAAGCATAAAGAACTTGAAGGAATCACCCATTAAAAGATGATTAACAAAACACTATAACAATAAGGATTGACCATTCACAACAACTTCTCTCTTATTTGCATTATAATCAATTCACCCATTTCATAAGACTAACATGAATTACTTTGCAAAACAAATGATTTTCTTCCATGATAGCTTCTTTTTCTTGTCCTTTTTCTTCTTTTCTTTTCTTTTTCATTTTTATTAAAGACAAAATTTGAAATAAATAAGAGATAAAAATCACATTCCATCAACCTAAATATATGCACACCCCCATGCTTATTCTCTTATACATCCATAAACATAACAATCATAAATGCTCTACTAGCTCTAATTATTGGGTAAGACATTTTGTTAGGTTAAAAGCTCGTAATATGGTTAACAAAAAAAGAAAAGGGTAATAAAACAAAACAGGCTTGATAAATAATGTTAATAGGTAGGCTATTTGGCTAATGTAGGTTATAAAATAAAGAATGCCAATATCATTTTCATGTTAACGTATCTGATAAAAATTATGGTCTTGAATAGAAAATAAAAAAAAAGTTAGGATTTACATGTCAGAGAGGTCACATATGAACAAAAGACAATAAGACTTATATGGATTTGTCAATTTAAAGGCTCAAAATCTTACTGTTTATATTTAGCTACGAGTCATTACTCTTCTAAAGGAAACATATGTTGGCTAATCACAAGAGTAAAAATACATATCTAATTTTTCATGAATTTTTCCAGTTAATTATAACATCTAATTATAACGATATAATCCTGTAAGCAATTGACAAAAAGAGTGTTTTTCTTTTTATTTTTTAAACAAGAAAAAAATGTAAATACGCATAAAAAACAAACTTAAAAGCACACATAATGAGCAAGATCCCCACCTCCATACCTAAAACTTACATTTTCCTCATCACATGATAAAATTTTGTTATCCAAGGATCACAAAATTTATATTCTCCACTTGAAATTCTTCAGGACAAGGTTTGAGTCAATAAGCACTCATCTTCAATGTCTTCCCTATTTTTAGACTCTTAATCTTTACTACACCATAGGGACAAACATTAGTAACCACCAAATGATCAAGCCAACGTAACCTACATGGAAAGAGTTTATATCTAGAAAAATAAAGATGCACTTTTTGACTAACAACAAAGCTTTTCCTCAAGATATAGAAAGCTTTGGTCTTCTCCTTAGTTAAACTACTTCATGTTTATTTATACATTTCCATTTACAATCTTCCTGTACTAAAGGGTCAATCAGATTAATCATAAAAATATAATGGTCATCTTAGGGGTGCTTCATAACATCAAAATATTGAAATGAATAACCATTCTATCAAATTCCATTGTGAGGGTACCCTTATGAACATCTATCTTAGTTTGGGTGGTGTAAAAGAATAATCACCCTAATACAATAGGTGCCAAATTAGAGAAAATTTCATTGTCCATATCCACCACATACATAGCTTTAGGAAATATTAGTTTATATTCTTGCATAAGTAAATCCTTAATCACTCCATCTAGGTAGGCATTAATATGATCAACCAACTTTATGACAACACTTTTTTTCAAAGGGCATAGATTTAAAAAAGCATAAAGGCAACGAGGTGTAATATTAACTGATGCTCTTAAATCTAACATGGTAATCATAGTGTTACCAATTTTACAAGGAATTATGAACACGCTTGGATCCTTACACTTAGGATGTATTTTCTTTTTAACTAAAAAATAGTTTCACCTATAATAATCATTTCATTATTGCTCAACTTTCACTTATTGGCATATAATTCCCTAAGGAATTTCACATACATTGGCACATGTTTGAATGCATTTAGCAATGGTATATTCACATCAACCTTCCAAAAAGTTTACATATCTCCTTATCGTTATTCTCCTTATTTGACTTTACTAATATGCTGAGGAAATGTGGAGGGTTAGTCTTAATAACAATTAGGGATTCAAAATTTACCTTTGAGCTAAATGAGGCATCCCTTTGTTCTTCAAGTTCCTTCTCAATTTCTTCTTCACTATCTATCCTTTATGTGGTGGTCCTTTTTGAGCCCTCAATCTTTCTACCACTCCTAAAGGTAATTGTAGTAATATTCTTTAGATTTATCTCAGGTTGATATGTTCTAAATGGTTGATAGTAACTGCCATTTAGCACACCTAATTCTTCAATTTTTTAATGCTAGAACTTAACTCCTGCAATTTAGGTTTGGTCTCCTACTAAAACTACTAGACATCATGCTGAAATTGCAAAATGTTACTAGAAAGAGATTTAACCATATCTTCCAATGACATGCTTAAGTTAGATGAGGCTTGTGATCTTGGTTGGAATTGTTGTACACCTTGCGACCTATTTCAAAAATAGCTCTACCGCCTATTCCATCCATAAATGAAGTTTGGTGATCTCTCCAACCTAGGTTATAGGTTTGAGAATATGGATGGTATTGATGGAACAAATTTCCTCCTATGGCATTAACATACCCCACGTTTCTCTCTTGTAAAGTTAGGCACCCATCTGTTAGATGGTTTGCATTTGAACATATTATTAAGCTTTCACTTGTTCTTGCCCTATAGCGGTATGTCTAACAAAAGATGTTAGTTCATCAAATTGATGTTCTATAGATGAATTGTTTTTACCTTATTTGCCCTACAAACATTGTTGCAAATACTAAATTGTTGGTGTTTGTTGCCATATGCTCAATTAATGTCCTTGCCTCCTTGGGAATCTTCTCACCTAATGCTCCACCACTTACTACCTTTACTAAACTCCTATCCATAGGCAATAATCCTTAGTATAAGTATTGGATAAGGAATTAGTCTATGATATTGTGATGGGGACATCTGGAACACAACTTCTTAAAGCATTCCTAATATTCATAAAGGGATTCTCCATGATATTACTTTATTCCACAAATCTCCTTCCTTATGCTTGTTATATTTGACGCTATATAATATTTCTAGAAAAACAATATTTTCATTTTGCTCCTTACGTTAATGCTCCCTGCAAAAAAATAGAAAAACCAATCTTTTTTGCATCCTTAAGTGAAAATGGAAAATCTCTTAAAATGATCTACTGTTCTATCACACCCTTAGAGTTTTAGTACAAAGATAAACCATGTAGAGCTCCTTGAGGTGCTTATAAGCATCCTCACTTGTAAGACCATGAAAATTAGGCAAAAGATGTATTAATACATACTTAAGCTAAAAAGTAATATGTTCATCAAAATTTTAAAAAGTAATGCATAAAGGGCTTTGAGTCAAGTCTGAGGTAGCCCACTCTCCTAGAGTTCTTAGACTGGCCATAGCTTTCTTCAAATCAATTCCTCGTTCTATTCTTGGAGTTGTTCTTTTTTCCCTATACAACCTTTGCAATCTCCTAAAAAGATCTCGGGATCAAATTTCATATGGTCTTGATTAGGAGATCTAGTCACTATCATACACAAACACTAAAAAACTTAAAAAGATCAAGAAACAACTATAAAAACTTATTGTAAAAAATATATATTAGAACAACAATTAATATCAAACACAATAACTAAGTCACTTTACTCCTTGGAAATAGAACCAAGATTCTGGTCAATGCATCGATCACATTAAAAAATAAAACCTAACTCTGTACAATTAAATTTGTAGTAGTGGTGAGAAAGGATCGCTTCTACAAAGATTATCTATTTAGCTTTTGTAATGAATAAACAAGTTTTTAGGATTAGGGAGGTAAAACTAAACTAAATAAGACAAATCAAATCAAATCAAAAAATACAAAATTGATAGAATTAATCAATGAGTTTTAAATCCAATATGCAATTTAATCTTAACCTTCACATAATTGTGCATAATCAATTGTAATGTTGTTCTTATACATCTCTTTGAAACTTAATCATAGATTAACAATCTTTGTTAATCTCAGTTTTTCCTTAAGTTGTATGTAATTAAAACAAACTCTTTAATTAGGTCTAGCTTTTAAATAACCTAAAATAAGTTTTCAAGATTTAGTGTGACAACCTAATAGAAAAATAGGTTAATCTAAGCAATAACCATATAAGCTCGGATCATTTAATTGATTCTATGTTATCCATGATGATGAGTGACCATTATTTTATCATATGTGAATTAGAGTTACAATGATTACATATTGCAATCTAGATTATGGCAATTAGTCCATACATAAATAATCTAATAGGTCTATCTAAATCGTTTATTTATAAATCTAAAACTTTATACATAGAATAACATAGTCAATTTTGAAATAGAATTAAGAATAACATTACTAACTTAATCAATTCCAAACATGTTCGTCAGCCTTGATATCCACTTTAAACTAGGAAAATGAAGTTAGGCTCCTCATAGCTCTCAAAAGGGAAGGGAATCTACCACTTTTTGAGCCTCTAATCTCCCTATTTGACCTTTTAAATTCCATGTTATAGTGTAAAATTAGTGCTGCATAGTTATACATGGTCAACTACATGGGCGTGTAAGTGACAATATTTGTTAATTTGACAAAAATTATGAAGTTACACAATCTTAAAGAGATACATGGCCAACTTACCATGTAAGTCTTCACATGGGCGTGTATGTCTTAGGGTTGGTTGAAACAACATCTTCAAGTTTGTACTTGTTTCTAGTGAGTTACATGTTCCCATATATGGTTAAGTAATTAACAATAACTCTAATTCTTTAGTTGTTTGTCATGTCTTCAGCCTAATTCAACTCCTTCTTACTCCACAAAGGCAAATCAGGTCAAGCATTGATAGAAGGACATCAAGGATGCAGATTTAGCTCATTATAGTTCTTGTTCCTCCAATTTATATTTAAAGCAAATATGAACCAAAATAAGTTTTTTAAGTACAACATAACATTAATCACTAAGCATTAGGTATTAAATATATAGTTAATGCACTTATCAAAAACCCACTTTCCAATTTGTTGTTGCATTGTTTTGAACATGAATGAGTCCTTCTTTTCTCCTTCCCTAAGCACACATTTCTCTTTGTAAGTCATTTTTTTGAACCTGCAAGGAAATCCAAAAATACCTCACTAACACTCCTTCAGGTGTTTTCCCTCAAATTAATGTCACTCAAACCTTGTGCTTTATTTTTGTAATAAGCTCACCATCCTGCCTTTTACCACTAAAAAATTTTATGTAGCTCCTTAAAGAATTAACTAAGAAAACTAAGAAAAAATAATTTGAAGCAAATCAACTTATGATTAGGAAGCAAACGAGCAGATTTTAGGATGAGTATGGCATAAGGATTAGCCACAAAAACAAAATAAAATGATAAAGGAACAAAATAAATGTTCATACTTGGTAAGATGGTGATTTATTGTGCTCAAGGAACAAGATATATACTTTGGTTTGAACAAAAACCTTACAGATTATTCAAGTGTCCTAGTATTGTCAAAGTAGAACAAATTTTTATTTGTAACTTTTTTTGTTTGTTTTATATTATTCTTTTTTAACTATAAATTAGAACTTCAACTAGGAAATAGATAGGACATTATTAGATAATGTTCAAAATTTTAATGAACATTTCTAGCATCAAAAACAACAAAGAGCATAAATAGACATAAAATTTTTAATTGCATAGAATACAAAGATACTTGAAACGTGAGGAAGCAAAGAATTATGATTAAACAAAAAGAAACAAAGACTAATCTAACTAGAAAATGAAGAAAAGACACTTAAAGAAAATGTGAAGTCACCAATACGAAAGGAACACAAAGAAATAAATTGGTTAGATATAGATATCTTAAAAAGGATAAATCCAAACTGATTTAAAGGCTGAAGCACTGATACCAATTGACGTGAACCTAAAAAGGACCAATACTCTAAACCCAAAATAAGCAAGTGACAGTATGTCGTAACGCTAGTCAAAATAAATTAGACCTATTACTATAGCAGTGGTGAGTCTAGGTCGACCCCATAGAGAGTGTGTGTAAAGTTATCGAATTGAAAATAATAGGGGTTTAGGTTTAGGGGGTTTTGGTTTTAGAAATAATGAAATAAAATAAAACTAACCTAACAAAAACATTTTAAAGAAAACATACGAAAAATGAAGAAAGCGGTGAATTTGTTAGGAATCCGGTTCTTTGGTTCAATCTGGGCCTACATCCTAATTAAACATTTTTTAATGATTTGTTATTCTCAAACCTCTCCTAGAAACTATTAATCATGGGTTAATAATTAACCTGAGTTTTTCCTTAGGTAGTGTTTAATCAAGATATGATCGTTAATTAAACCTAACTATCAAATAGTCTAGGATACGATCTCTAGATTCAATTGGGAAGTAGCATTAGGAACTAGGAAAATTGATTAATTGAGGCAATAACCATATACGATGCGTCATTTAACCTAGGTTATGTTATCCTTAAGGATTACAAATCATTAGTCGCTACTAATGGGTCTTCAAATAAATGAGCCAATGAACTAATTAAAATCATCTTTTCACAATATCCAATAGGTTCATACACAAATAGAACAATAACGAGAATATGAATATCCATACACGAAACCCAAATCAATTAACATAGGATAACACAATCAATTTCTAATGAGAGAAAGAAACAACAAAAACAGTGAAATACATTTAATCTGGGTTGTCAGAGTCAATGTCACCTCCAAACTGGTGACAGGACATCTAGCTCTTCATAGGTCTCTCCTAAAAAATGCTTCAGCCCCCATTGAATAACCTCAAACTGAAAAACATCCACAGTTCTCTTTACTGTGCCTCCACTCTCTTATCCTACGTTACTCTTTAATTTTCTAATTAATTCTTGGTCTACCCTTTTTCTCTGTCCTTCATTTTATTAAAACCACAACACTGAAACCCTTATTCTTTTTTTATTGTACGGTACATTTCATTTGTTTTTTTCCTATATGTGCATTGTTATTTTGTGCTAATTGGTCCTCCCGTATGTTGTTCCTTGGTGCTGTGTCATTTTAGAGTGAACTACTTCCTTCTAGCTGCCTTCATCTGCTTCCTATCTAGTGCTGTCGTTTTGGTCTTCTGTATTGCATGAAATAAATAGATGTTGCATTGCCCATGCTGCTAGCGTTTTATTCTCCTCACTAACGTTATTCTAATTTGTTGGCTTGTTATTCTTTTCTACTCCTATTGTGCTGCTATTAATTCACGTAATTGCAGGCAAATTTCATACACGTGTCGTAAGCAACTTTAAATCTTCTTTGTGTTTTCATTTTTTCTTGTCTTCTTCTTGTCTTTTAATTTTCTTCTTCTTGCTTTATGAAGACAAGTGAGTACTAGTCTTTAGAAAATGACCCAAATATCATGCTTTTGACTCACTTTAACTTCGTTGCTTCCGAATTGTGCCTAAAATCACATATGATCTAAAGTGAGTATCCTAAGCATTTCTAATCTAAAGTGAGTATCCTAAGCATTTCTAAGGCATTAATCACTAAGTGTATCATATCAAATGAATCAACATTTAAGCACATAGTAGCAAGAATAGATTTTACCCCAAGAAAGCCAAACCAGGTTACCAACAATGAAAACTCGAATTGAAGCTTATGAAGAAGTATGAACTAAAGTTAAAAGGAGGATATGGGTGCCACACTCTACGAATATATGAGAAAGGGAGTGATAAGTCAAATTTTGAATGCCATAAGATTTAATTAATCTTGACAACTTTTGAAGTTTAATGAAGAAAATAAGAGAAGTTTTATCTCAATTTTTGTAAAATTCAAGCCTAAATTTTAGTATAATAAGAAGTCTCTTTATAGGATCCCCTATAATTTTTAGGAAAAGGGATGCCTAAGAATACTAAAAAAACTAAAATATTGTATATAAATATAAGTTATACTTAGAAACTCAAATAAGTCTAAAAATTTAAATAAGTTTCACATAGAAATTCAAATAAGAATTCCTATAAACTCCAATCTACATAGAAAATCTATATAAGGTAGCCAAGGTGCATTATTTAAGACATTTATTACTTATTTGACTTTAAAAGAGGTCTATTAAGTACTTGAAGCATGTGAATAACATGTTGGCAATCTTTTCCATCTTCTAGGCTTGTTTTCTAGCCCAAATATATTAAACCATCCCTTTTAGTGTTTTTTTGATCTTTATAGGGTCTTGTAATTGAAGCATCTAGAATGTGGAAAGTGTTTTTGGAAGCTTTTTATTCATCATCTCTTTGATATTCATTAATTTGTGTCCTGGATCTAAAATATAAAGGAAACTATTAAACTTGGAATAATGGACAATCTAGAAGATGGCCAATAAAGTAAAAGTTGGGCATGATGTTAGTAAATTCTAAATAGGTGACCTATTTTTTAAAAATTGAAATTAAAAAAATTACATTTATGTTAAATTAATACAAGGAGAGCAAAACAAGGGAATTATGACAACAATAGTCTCCTATAGCATCCTATGCCATAACAAAAGAAAAAATGTTATAAACAAGTTAAACAAAAAACCAAGACTTTATACTCATGAAAAGTTCATAATTTTATGAACAAATATTAATTCTAAGGGAAGTTGTTTTTAAAAGAAAATGAAGTAGGCGTGCTAACCAATATGTTGTTGTTGGATAGTTTTATTAATGATGTAAAGCTATAGGAATTTCCTATCTATGTAATATGACATTGCTTGCTTCTTGTCCAATGTTATCACATAACTTCATTTCCCATTTCGAATTTATGCTATTTAAGATGAAGACGTTTTGGTTGAATCCTTCTTATGTTTCCTTGCATTCCTCTCTATGTGTATTAAGCATACGTACTAGTAGAGAGCTAATCTAAAATTTTTAAACCTCCCTTGATGTTATATCTAGAATTTTTAGCCTATTTTATCAGGTTATGCCAATTTGAAGCTTGATAGAAAGGGCTGAATTTGAGCTATATTAGACCATCTGAATATTGACACTCAAAAGGATAAATGAGATACTTTCATCCTCTAGTTTGCATAACACACACTTCAAATCATTGAAGCCTTTGTTTCTATTATTTGTTTGATTCTTTTTAAGGTTGTAAGCCAGATTATGAAGGAAGTTTTCAAGATGTTTGAAATCATCCAAACATTCTTTACTCTAAAGAGTAACTTGTTTATGTTTCCTAATCAAATTCAAATAAGATTTATTTATGAAAACTACTAGAATTATGCTTGAACCATTTTACTTTATGAGGGATTGCTATATTTGGTATGTAATTTGGAAAATTACTCTTTATAATTGAGAACTCTCCCTAGTTACATCTCTATTGACCTCCATTGAAAATCATGTTTACTCTTACCTTGTCAAATAAAATGTGCCTAATTGTATAAGCTTAAGGAATTATTGGTGGTAGGGGGTGGAGGGTGGGGCGTGGGTGGAGCTGCTAATTCATACTAAAACCAAGTATATTTACCATTGCTATTGATTTAATCAAATTACATTTTTAGTAGATTCTTGAGCTTCAACTTTTGGTTAAGAGTCCACAAATTATCTAGTTACTCTTTGAGGTTCCAAATGTTGGTTGACTTTAAATGATGAAAGTGCAATCAATTCACCCATATACGTTAGTTTTCATTAAATAACTTTCAATTCCACTTGATATTGAGCAGTTTGTTTATGATGTAGATTGTAGTAAGGTCTAAACCCCCTCACTCTTAGTGACTTAAATGTCAAACCACTTCATTTTTTAGGTTTTCCTTATAGTTTCATTTCTTAACCAAGGGAGGTTTTTAATACCTCTTTCATTGGCTTTAACTATGTTCTCAATGAGCATGATATGTGAGTTCCAATAGATGTGAAAGTTATTGAGAACAAAACACGTTAATTTCAACCTTCTAACATAGGAAAGGGATCTTTTTTTCCAATTACCAATTCTTCTATTGATTGTTTCTAGGAGTGGCAAGTAGTCTCTATAGATAGGTAGGTCTCATAATAGTAATGGGTTGCCCAAGTAGTTAATGGGGGGTTTTTTTTATGCTTGGCATCCAATCAAACTTGAAACAAATTCAGCTAAATCTGTTGCTTCTCTAGATATATACATCTTGCTCTTGCTCATATCTAACAGTTTAGTGAAACCTTCAAAAGAATTCATCTACAGCTTCGTTTTGATCCTTTAAGTTCCCTACTCAAAAGAGTAGATAATAAACAAATACCAAGCTAAAGAGCGTAATTTTCTTGCATTTGTTATTATTTTTGAAGAATCTTTTAAAATTAATACTGTAGGATATTATTTGAATAAATAATTCCATATATAAGGTGAATAGGTAAAGGGAAATAAGGTCCCCCTTGTCTGATTCTTACTCCATTAAAAGTTGAAATGATTCTCCATTCACAATAATCTTAAAGGAAGTGGCAATTAAGCATTAGTGTATCCATTCCACAAATATACTTGGAAAGCTAAATGCTCATAGACAGCTTAAGATAAATACCTATTACAAAGAAATGAATACATTATGAAATCTATATTTAAAAGTACAACTTTTAATGGATTTACTATAATGGTAATTCATTAGGTGCTGAATAATAAGCAGCTATCCCTAGTATTCCTTCCCTTGATAAAAGCACTATGACTAAGATGAATAAGATTTCTCATATCTTTCTCCATTATAAATGTAAGCATCTTTGAGACAGTTTTGTAGAAAATACTGCAACTTGTCAAGCCTTTATCATGTCAAGGAAGAATCTTGTCAACAGCGTATCGTACGGTAACGAATTGCTCTTTAGATGATAATCCTCCTTAACCTTTATCATGTAGGTCAGAATAAAGAACGGAAGATTAATAGATTGGTGTATGAGTAGATGAAATAGACAATGTTCATCATTCATCGTCACCAAATCCTTTGATCCCACTCTTGGTAAAATACAGTGA
>JANZXP010000007.1:13332474-13344327 GCA_027576715.1 Erythroxylum flavicans | reverse complement strand
AAAGTAAGAAAAGATTGGTTAATGAGTGCGTCACCTTTGACTATAACTTTGTCTATCTGAATTGTCTAATTTATCTTATGACGTCAATGATCAAATTTCCAGGCTGAATTAAAGAGTATCTTGGCTAGGTTTTCACCCATTGCATTTTAATCTTGTTTTATTAATTGCTGTCCAAATCTGTTTTATGCCAATACCACATGTTCATGTCATATCTATCACTATAGCTCTCCTTTAATTTTCTGCGTTGCTTTTATTTTTATTTACATCTCCTGCAATATCAATGCTTTAATCTGTTATTTTCTAAGCATTTGAGTAACTCTGTACTAATTCCCTGTGGATTCGACCCAATTCACCACTAGTTACCTAGTTTTTTTTGGAGAGTTGGAAATATATTTTTATTTTTGGCAGCTTGACAACCTATCAACAATTGCTTTGTTAAGCCCAACATTCTAGTTTTAGACGTAGTCGTTTTGTTAAGCTCAAGCATATTTTTTTTAAATGGTTTCATCCATATGGGAGAGCACTCTCTCCAGATGTTCTATTCCCATATTTTTAATGAATTTTTTAGTTTCTCAAAAAAATTTTGAGCCTTAGCCTGTTTCATTGATTTTACCCAAATTATACACCTTTATACTATTTTTCTTTAAAGACCTTTTTATTTTATTAAACCTTGAAGGTTGTTTACATTAGTTACTTAGTTGAGTTTTGAAATTTGTGAAAGGTCCAATATTTTTTGAATAGTTGTCTAATTGGAATGTTGAAAAAAAAGGAAAATAAAGAAAAAAGCGAAAAACCAAAGAAAAAAGGAGAAAAAAAGAATAAGTTTATGGTACCAATAAAGTTATATTGAAAGGATCAATGTGTTTTGTAAACAAGTTTGTACTATTTCTTTGAGTAAACTTCCTTCAACTTAGCCCTTTTATTATCCCAATCATATCGTACCTAAACCCCTTTACAACCTACACAAAGACCTTTTGATTTTTGTTTGTAGTTTGTACAAAAGTGGTGGACGTGTGATTTTACTGCAAGCCTATGGTAAGAATTATGCATTGATTGAGGGTTTTGATACTTTTCAGCCTAAACACTTTAGTGCATAGAGTGAAATCATGGTGAGGGTGTAAAGATATGTGCTTTTGATTTCAATGATATCGTTGATGTGATTATTATTAATATTACCTGAGAAGTTAATTTTATGACAATTTGATTTTGATCGCATGTTAATATGATTCCATAGGATATGATAATGAATAGTATGAATGGACAAGTTGAAATTAATGATGGATTCAGGTTGTAAATTTTATAATTTTGATTATAATTTGCTTTAGGATAAGCAAAAACTTAAGTGTGAGAATATTTGGTAAATGGTGAATTGACTATATTTTTACCCTATATTTAATGTATTCTTGCTTCATTTTAAACTTTTGGTATATATTTAGTACTTAATTCGTTTCAAGTGTGTTTACAAAGTATAATTGTCTTCAAGGACTTAAAGGAGAAGAATTTAGGCAAAAACGTGGCGTAAAACAAAGAATCAGCAATCTGGAAGGAGTG
This sequence comes from Erythroxylum flavicans, assembly GCA_027576715.1. Taxonomy (NCBI): domain Eukaryota; kingdom Viridiplantae; phylum Streptophyta; class Magnoliopsida; order Malpighiales; family Erythroxylaceae; genus Erythroxylum; species Erythroxylum flavicans. The sequence goes on along the minus strand of JANZXP010000007.1, from coordinate 13,342,776 downwards.
CATATTGAGCAAGTTTTACTTCTAATAAAACCCCCGACATCTGCAAGTATACAGATCGTAAACTTATAGTATTAAAGGTGTCGATCCCATGAGGAGTTGTGAACTAATATAATCCTAAGTTATCTAAGGCTTAAAAAATAAATAAAATGAAAAAAAAACTAAAAGAAAAGTAAACATTTGAAGATGGATTGATAAAGAATTGAATTAAAATTAACACAAATGAAATCAAATTAAGCACCACCAACTGAACAATGGAAAATCATGTAAGAAGAATTACCAAATTATAAGAGGAAATTTTTCAGTATCATCAATGCTAACCTAGTAATTTATGTGTAATGGGGTGTTGGTTCTAGACTATTGTAGAGAGGATTACTCTCTTTCTCGTTATAATCACAAGCCCTAAATAATAATCTCAAATTAGGTTTAGTACCAAACATGTAATCTCTCAATTATAAACACCAATAACTTTAGTTCTTAAGCTTTCTAACAAACAATTGGGTCTCACACGAGATCTCTCTCTATATAAAAACCGATTTGATTAATTACGTGGTCTATTGGATTGCTTAACTCCCATTATTCCAACTCATTCCTTTTACATTCGGTTCACCTTCTCGATTTATCACTGAAGCACGAAGTTACAGCAATTAATCACAACACCTAATGGGATTAAAACAAAAATAAATAGATTAACATTAAATCTAGTCAAAATCCCTAAAGAAAAGTTAAAACATTATAATCAATCCCAAATCCATTGTCATACAATCCATCTCAATCTAATAAATTTAAATGAATGAAAATGAAAGATGGAAAGAAGAAATAAACTTGGAAAGATGGAGGTTGACATTGCAGGACAGGTCTTCATCCTTTCTCTTCCCTTTCTCTCTCTATCTTTTTCTTCTTTTTGGAGTCTTCCAAAAGTGGCAGAGAATGAAACTCTCATTAGGGTTATTTCTCTTTGTTTATATAGTCCTTTTTATTTTAGGTCCTAGGGGTTTCCTGGGCTCAAAAATTCCCAAATGTCCTTTGGTAAGTCACCCCATAATCGTGACACTTCATTTAGCTCTTTGTCACGATCATGGCAAACAAGACCACAATTGTGGCTCCCCTAACTAGTTCTGTCTAGCTCCAAGCTTCCTCCAATTCTCCTCCATTCTTCCATATATGTTCTCAAACACTAACAAATACATCAAGTCACCTCAAATACACAAAATTAAAGCTCAAAAGCATGCTCTAACCCATATAACACCTAAAACACAAACATTTAACTAAATAAAACAATCCTAACCTAAACATACACTAATCATTCAATTTAACAACTAAAAACATACTAAACTACCCACCAAATATTATGCAGCCTACCACTATCAACATCCCCACACACAAAAAACAAAACAAGAAAAACAAAAACACACAAAAACACAACACACATACATATGCAATAATGGGACAATGACATTAAACTTTACGAAATAAATTTAACTTCAAACACCATCTCTCAAGTTGCTCTAACTTATTAACTTGTGAAAAATGTGTCTAAGTACTTCGAATCAAATATACATACTAATCAAGACCTTAATGTCAAGTTTATTCACCCCTATCACTTGCACACACACATTGATAATTATTCAATCAATCAAAATTATAACTACCCTTAAGTAGGTTTTCATGAAAATTCAAGTTATTCACAAAGATCGGTAGGCTTATTTGACAAAACACTATTTTTTTATTTGATTGATATGAACCTAGCCTTTTTACGCAAAGGAAAACATTTGTGATGAATTTCGATCCAGTTATTTGATTGTGGTCATGTTTTCATTAAACGACTTGGATGGAATGTCATTATAGCCTTTTGATACGAAGGTAAACATTTGTGATGAATATCCCTTGGTTACTTAGCTACATCATATTTTAAACTAACTACTACCTCTATTCATAACCCAAAGGCTAGCAGAATAGTTATTTATTTAAGAGTTTCATCATTTTTTCACATTTTATTATTGCCTACCTCATTCTTTAACAAGTAATTCTCATGAACAGATACTATCAATACTACTTATTTGATTGGCATAAAATTATGAATGAATGTGACAAATTCTTTGGGTGAATAAACTAACATCATATCCTAATTGACATGTATATTTAACTAAAGTAATCTAGGTCACTAATTTCACAAACTAATAAATCTTCGCAACGTAAAAGACTATGTTTAAATCTAAATCAATTATATTAAGTCTTAGCGATTGACACATTCACTCGAATCATATCATGCAACCTAAACAAACTAACATACGATATGTAAAATTCGCTTTTAAAATAAAAGCATACATACACATAACCCTCCCCACACTTGGACAACACATTGTCCTCAATGTGAGAAGAGAAAACAACAACACATAAGGTATGAATAAACATAAAATAAAACGAAACATAAAGATAAAATTTAAAAGAGAAAGGGTTAGAACGCAAAACCATCATGGTGAAGGAGATGGTGATGGCGATAGTGTTGAGACCAAATCCACTTGACACCTTGAGTGTTTTCCTATCTTATAAGTGATTCAAGAGAGTAAGAGAATTAGTGATCCAACCTATTCTATCTTATTGTAAAATTGAAAACAAATATAACTGCACAACAATTTAAATCTAACTCCTAAATGTCCTAATTTAGGGTCATTAGCTTGACCTTGCATATTTTGAAACTCAGTCGGGATCAATTATGAGTAGTTTGTTTCCACCCATATTGCCCAATTTTAGCTTTTTAGCTTGTAAATAAGCTATATGTTAGAAGATAATCAGAAGGAAAATGTTGATACAATTAAGATAACCAATTAAGTTTAATAATGTCCTTTTTATTAACAAATTGTCAATAAAATAAGGAATAACAAAACTCTCTAAATCTTCTAATGAATCTAGCAGTTGGTCTTGTAAGAGGGTGATATGTTCTTATTCTTCTTTAATCACCCTCATCTCTTCTTCTACTTTCACTTCATAAATAGAGACCTTCATATCTACTTCAAGCTCTATGTCCCTTGTCATCTATTTTTCTTCTTCGTGTTCTTTTGAAGATTCGACCAAATCAATTTTCCTGAATGAGTCACCCTCCTCCTTCTTCTCTTGGTTTTCTATAAGGTGGGATTCAACTTGTTTTTTCCGTTGGTTGATAATGTGTCATAACGCTAGTCAAAATAAACTAGACTACTACTATAGTAGTGCTGAGTCTAGTTCAATCCTATGGAGAGTGTGTGTAAAGTTAATGAAATAAAATTAATCGGTATTTAGGTTTTTGGGGGGGTTTTGGTTTAATAACAAAATAAAGTAAAACTAACCTAGTAAAAACAAATAAAAGAAAACATAAAAAATGATAAAAGTGGGGAATGTGGTAAGGACCCGATTTTTTGGTTCAATCTTAGCCTACACCTTAATTAAACATATTTCAATGATTTATTGTCCTCAAACCTCTCCTATAAAAACTATTAATCGTTGGTTAATAATTAACCCATGTTTTCCCTTAGGTATTATTTAATTAAAATACGATCATTAATTAAACCTAACTACCAAATAACCTAGGATACGATCTCTAGATTCAATTAGGTAGTAGCATTATGAATTAGGAAAATCGATCAATCAAGGCAACAACCTCATACAATGCATCATTTAAACTAGGTTATATTATCTTTAATGATTAAGAATCATTAGTCGCTACAAATGAATTTCAAATATAAAAATTATGAATTATATTGAAATTCTAGCTACAGGTTCATACACAAATAATCAAACGATAACAAGAATATGATTATCAATACATAAAACCCATATCAATTAACATAAGATAGCACAATTAATTTCTAGAGAGAGAAAAAACAACAAAATAATGGAAAATACACTTAATCAGGTTTTTGGCGTCGATGTTGCCTCCGAATTGGCATCGAGAATCTACCTCTCTATGGGCCTCTCAATGTTGAGAGCTTTGCCCATCATCTTCATCAAGAATAAGAGCTACCAAAATAATTTTTCTTTAACTCTAAGAAAGTTCCTCTGTCCAAAGACACCTTCCAAGAACACTCTACAATGCCACTCTTCTTTTTTTTTTCAAAACCAATGCTACTGTTCTCCTCTTTTGTTTAAAACCAACGCATGCCTAAAACCCTCATTGATTCTCCTCTATTACATCTGCGCTTTTCTCCTCTTGCCCAATGTTGTCGTTTCCCTTAATGCTTCCAACGTGTGCTACGTTTTGGCCTCTCCCAATGTCTATCCACCTGTGCTACGTTTTGGCCTTCATGTCTTTGTTTCATCATTCCAACTACTGGCGTGTTTTCTTCATGTGTTGCTTACCGTTTTAAACCTTCTTGCCTTAGCTGTGCAATGGCATTTTCCTCATCTTGCATTGCCATTTTTCTCCTTCTTTAGTTATTATCATTTTCTTCATATGCTGTTGTCATTTTTGCTTCTCTTCTAACTGCCTTATGCATTGTCGTTTTAATCCTTTTGTGTTATTTTATTTGGCAACTTCTTTGTTGTCTTCTTTTGGACTTAATTTTTTTCTTCTTGCTCTAATTTTCTTCTTCTTACTCTATGAAGACAAGTGAATATTAATCTTTGAAAAATGGCCTAAATATCATGCTTTTAACTCACTTTAACTTCTTTGCTTCTGAATTGTACCTAAATTCACATATGAGTCAAAGTGAGTATCTTAAGTACTTTCATAACAATAATCACTAAGTGTTATGGAATAATTATTCAATCAATTAAGTACATATCATTGGTGTTTCTAATGCTTTCCCACTCCTAAGTGTGATAACCTTACACTACTCTCTTGGATGTACTTCAATGTTGCTCAGATAGTTTTCCACACTTCTCTTGCAGAATTCACAAGAAAGTTGTCTCATTTAAAGCTTTAGGTTATGAATTAAAGAGGCATGGTCTTCTATTACTCGCTCAAACTTCTCTTTTGGGCCTCTTCCATGCTTATGAGCTTATCCATGATCTTGTCTAATTTAGAATCCCATAAACTAGACTCATCTTGCTAAAATCCTAATAGGTCTTGATGTCCTATGTGAATACTTACATTATTAGACCAACAAAAATTTATGACGTTTTGCCAACACAGATTGTATGTGTTCAAATAAGGATGACAAATTCCTTGACCAAATTGTGCTTTATTAAAGTCTGCATGGGTCTTTTGCTCTCCTTAATGTATTTCCTCCACCATCTTTCTCTCTATCTCTTCTTGGCATTTAATTTTGCGGATTCCTCATTGTAGCCTTGTGATGTCCAAATTAATGTGTCTTCTACTTTATGCCCAAACTTCCTTCTTTTTTTTCTTTTTTTTTAATTTCTTATGATTGGGTACCATAATCATAAGAGTTGGTGAAAATTCCTTAAACTAAAAGAATTAAACTAATCTTACTAACTCCCTTATAACGGCATCAAAAACTTGTTGAGTAACTTTTACTTCTAATAAAACCCTTAATATCTGCAAGTATATAGGTCGTAAACTTGTAGTGTTAAAGGTGTCGATCCCACAAGGAGTTGTGAACTAATCTAATCCTAAGTAATCCAAAGTTTAAAAATTAATAAAATGAAAATAAAAATTGAATAGACAAGTAAACATGTGAAAATTGATTGATAGAAAATTGAATTGCAAAATTAACACAAATGAAATCAAATTGAGCACCACCAACTTAACAGTGGAAAAATATGCAAGAAGAATTACCAAATTATGAGAGAAGGGATTTTTCCTATCATCAATGCTAACCTAGTCATTTATGTGTAATAAGGTGTTAGTTCTAGACTATCGAAGGGAGGATTACTCTCTCTTTCATTATAATCACAAGCATTAAATAATAATTTATAATTAGGCTTAGTACCGAACATATGATCTCTCAATTACAAACAGCAATAAACCTAATTAGTTATTAAGCTTTCTAATAAACAATCGATCTCATACAAGATCTCTCTCCATATAAAAAACATATTTAATTAATTACGTGATCTATTGGATCGTTTAACTCTTATTAATCTAACCTAATCATTTTGCATTTGGTTCACCCTCTTAATTTATTACTGAAGCATAAAGTTACAACAATTAATCACAACACCCAATGAGCTTAACACAAAAATAACTAGATTAACATTAAATCAATTTAAAATCCCTAAAGAAAAGTTAGAACATTATAATCAATCCCAAATCCATTGTCATACAGTACATCTCAATCTCATACATTTAAATGAAGGAAAATGAAATATCGAAAGAAGAAATAAACTTGGCAAGAAGGAGGTTGACACTGCAAGATATGTCTTCTTTCTTACTTTTTCCTTTCTCTCTCTATCTTTTTCTTCTTTTTGGAGTTTTCCAAAAGTAGCAAAGAATGGAGCTCTCCCTAGGGTTTTTTCTCTTTCTTTATATAGCTTTTCTATTTTAGGTAAACCATAGGGTTTTCCCAGATCCAAAAACTCCCAAATGTCCCTCAGTAAGTCGCATTCAAGAGGTTGTCCGCGCTGTTTGTCACGCAAACCACGATCGTGGCAAACAAGGCCACAATCGTGGCTCCCCCTAATTGGTTCTATGATAGTCGCGACCCATAACCACGATCGTGGGCTTAGGTCTAGCCCTAGGCTTCCTCCGATTCTCCTCCGTTCTTCCATATCTATTCTCCAATACTAACAAATACATCAAGACACCTCAAATACATAAACATTTAACTAAATATTACAATCCTAACCTAAACATGCACTAATTAATCAATTTAACAACTAAACTACTCACTAAAACATTATGTAACCTACCACTATTAGTGCACGGCTATGCACTTTAGCCTGTCTGTGCATTTTTGTGATACACAGTAAATTATGATTACGCATGGCCTGATGCATAGCCGTTCAAAAGACTATGCATATCCTAAAAGCCTGGATTTTCATATAAAATTGATGTTTTAGAGGCAAATAAAAGGAAAAGACTTTGGGAGGTGAAGAACATTCAAAAGGGACAATTTTTGTCCCAATATGCGGGAAACAAGAAGAAATCATCAAAAGATCCATCAGAACACCAGATCAAGCCTCTACATCACAAGAACATTCTATAGAAGACGATCAGGGAGATTTGGAATTATAAGCCCATTGTTTTCGATTCATGTTTTTGATTATGTATGTTTGATTTAGTGTTCGATCATGTGTAACTATACATCCAGTTAATATTTAGATGAGATGAATCTTATGATAATACGTTATATGATTTGATTCCTTTATTAATGCAATTGGTTTGATTGATTATTGTGATTTGAATAGGTGTTTTATAAGAATATGATTTCGTAGTAGAGATTAAAAAATCCTAGTGTGAATAGATCTACCGTAATTAGAAGGTGTTGATTGCAACCTTAGAGATAGGATGACATAAATCCTTCATATTAGGTTCAAACCTAATAGAGGGACTCATAAATCGGTAACACAATCCTATAAGATTTAACCTGAGTAATTCAGATAAAGACCTTATTAGGATTAGTTGTAATAGACTCAAGGTCAGCTACTAGCCTACCATAGGAGTCTCCACAATCTAATTAATCAACAAACAATTGCAAGATAAAAGATCAAGCTGTTAAGGCTTTAGGGAGATTCGAGCCTAGATATTAATTTCTGATAATGATAGTTTTCTAAGTGGATTCCACTATCTTTGTGTTCATTATTGTTTCCTATTTATTTAATTGTTTTAATTTTTATTTTCTTTTTATTAAATATCTAAAATCCATTTGTAGGCTAGATAATAGGAGAAGGATAATTACTAGTATTCATAGTCATCGTGGGGTCGACCTGTTCTTATTGCTACTAGTTATAGCTACGTTGTTCACTTTTGGTTATTACATAATTGACCAACTCATAAAATAGGTTGATCAAAATTCAATATTGAATCTTCTACATTTGCTACTTAAATTCAACATAATAAGAAAACATGAATAATTCTCTTAAAAATTATAGTCTTGCATTAAGTCAAGGAATCAATATGAAAAAATAGGCATTGGTTCATTTCAACTAGATCTACATCTTAATTAGTTTATACTCAAAGAAAGAAAATCAAAACAAATAAGAAATTAGATAGCATTCTTATGGATCTTGAATCTTTATATTCTCGATGAATCTTAATGAACTGTTTTTCCCTCTAAGTTCACTCTTTTCTTAATCCTAGTTGTTTCTTGTTAATTTTTCCTATTTTCCCTTTTCCTTTTCATCATCCCCCTTTTAAGTATGAAACCTTAAAAATTTTAATCAATATATGTTAAACATGGGACAAGTTTGTCCCTCTGTAGATTAACCTAACTCTTTTAAATTTTCTCATAATAATCATTGCCAATATATGTCATAGACATGGTACCATATTACGACTATATTAAAGAACATAGGCTGAACACAATACCATATTGGTAAAAGCTTAAGGAAATAAAATGACTTAATGTTGAAAAAGGAAGGAATATCAGTCCATATTAGTGTCATGTTTGTTCATATAGCAAACTCACCCATAAACATAAAACATTATGATAAAAACTAGGGATGGAATATGGTTCTAAGTCTTTAGCCTAAATTCATACCAAAATTTCTCTAACTTGACTTGAATATTTTTAATTTATTTTTCTCCATTAAGAGACTAAAACAAAGTTTGAAACAAAATATATATGGTTTTAAGTATCAAATCCTATAAAAACATCAAAACATAAGTATAATGCCTTTAAAACTATACTAAAATGTAGCATATTTAGTGCTTATCAGTGGTGGTTTAAAGGACAAATCATTTAATCATTTTAATGCTTTACTTGGAAATAAAAACTAGTGTCAACTATTTTATTTTTGTAAGTATTCCTTAAAATTATTGTATAATCATCTTGAAAATTTATACAAGTGAATTGATGATCCTTCAATGAATAATTATATTTATTTATTGATATATTTATTTTTACAAGATATGTTAATCTATTCTCATACATATTATTGTTATGAATTTATATAACATTAATCTTCTAAATATCTTAAATAAGGAGATTTTTAATTGCTAAACTAAGGGATTTTCTAATCTATGTTTTGTGATAACAAAATATAAGTTCTACTAATAAGTTTATTATTTTAGTGAGGAGAAATATAAAAACAAGATGTGTCTATAACTCAAGAAGATAATTCATAAATATGATAAAGGAAAGTTGAAGTTTGTAATATTTTAAGTGAAGATCATGTTAAGAAAAAAAAAAGAAGATCAATAATTTATAATATTAATTGTAATCTCATTTAACCACTTTGAGGATTTTAAAGGTTCACCATGCATAAACATTCCATATCACTTTTTTACATGAGTCCTTTCATTCATGAAGAGTTACTAAAGTTTTTATTTTTAAAGGAAAGTTTTTTTATATTTCCAACACTCTTTAGAGGACATTTTGGAATTTTTGCAATTATAATTGTATTAAACAAATGAAATATGGGTATTTTTAAGTTGTTAAAATCATGAGTTTGGAGAGATTTGCCTACAAATATAGGTTAATGATCAATCAATGTAGGTTTAATGTGGACCATAACTATTTTCTAACATATTGATTGACTAGTGTGGTGATGTGGTCGAATAATGTCACTTTTAAGGGACACATTAGTACATCAATAGGCCCTAATAGTCAACCAATATATTCTAATAGTTGGCCAATTTGGCTTAGTGACTAATCCATGTGCAACAACAAGCAAATATTGTGCATTTAATGCATATTAGTTAACTAGTATTGTTAGATCGGAAAATAAAACATGCATCGATTTGGAAGAAACGGTAGATTTCAAAATTTTTAAGAAATCCAAATTTTAAAGAAATCAATATATCCAAATCAACATGCATAGCCACACATGATATAGTATAAGGAAAAACATTTGCATAATCACAAGATGGAAAATATTACCGACTCCTTCGCTACAACTTTAACTCCTCGCTTTGCTATCCTATCCTCGGCAGTATTATGAATTCCGTACCGTACCGGTCGGACCGACAAACGGTACCGAAATCTTAATTATAGTACCGGATTTAAATACCGGCTAGTACCGGCCAATACCAAACGATACCGGTTGATACCGGCCGGTATTATAAATACCGGCTAAATACTGGCCAATACCGAAAAAATTAAAAAATTTAGGGACTAAATTGCAAAATTTTTAAATTTAAATTTTCAAAAAAAAATTTAAAATTTTTGCTCTCCCGCCTCTCCCTCCCCCTTTTCCCTTTTCAAAATTTTAAATTTATTGATTAGTTTAACTTTTATTATAATTTTTTATTTTTATTTTTAAAAT
>JANZXP010000007.1:13275900-13302552 GCA_027576715.1 Erythroxylum flavicans | reverse complement strand
ATGCTAAAGTGAAAATTTCATATTCAAAATTGTGAATTGATTTCTGTGATTAAATTGTACAATGTGCTTAAAAGTGACCGATGGGCGATTGGCAACTAGCGACTCAGGACGATGGGACTTTAGAGCATATAACAAAGTGGACTGGCATTGATGGTGGATGGAGTGTGTAATTGTCGAATGAGAGGGCTTGTTTGGTTAGAGGATTAGTAATGGAACGGAATAGAACGTAACACACTTTTATCATTTGGTTGAGGGTATCATAATGGAATGAAACAGAATGGGATGGAAGCGGAGTGTTTAATGTTACGTTCCATTCCATCTTAAACAGTGAAAATAAGAAACCTCCGATTCGGAAAATTTAGGATAGAACATAACCTAATAAATACATACTACCTAATATACCCTCAAATTTTTTTTAATACCAATTATTTCTTGTAACTCTAATCTCCTTCTATATAATTAATAATATTTGTATATTATTTCTCCTTACTTTAATAATAATATTTTATATTATTAATAAAAAACTGTACATAATTAATAATAAAATAAAAACTTTTAATAAAATAAACTTTAATAAAAATTTTATTATTCAAAATAGAAAATATATAAAAATTATTTTGTAATTTTTTATAAATTATATATAATTTATTATTAATTATATAAACATATTATTATTAATTATTTAATAAATTTTATTCTATTATATGTGATTTATGTTTAAAATTTTATATTTATATTTTTACTTATATAGAAATATATAAATACAATTAAAGAATAATTTTTTATATTTTTTCTATTTTCATTAATAAAAATTTTATTAAAAATTTTTATTTTATTATTAATTAGATATTATTTTATAATTAATTATATAGAATTTATTATTAATTATATAAAAATATTATTATTATTAATTTTTTAATAATTTTTTATTATATGAGATTTATATATAAAATTATTTATTTATATTTTTATTTATATAGAAATATATAAATACAATTAAAGAATAATTTTTCTACTTTTTCTATTTTCATTAATAAAATTTTTATTAAAATTTTTTCATTTTATTATTAATTATATACAATTTATTATTAATTATATAAAAATTATTATTAATTATTTAATAAATTTTATTCTATTATATGTGATTTATATTTAAAAGTTATTTATTTATATTTTTATTTATATAGAAATATATAAAAACAATTAAAGAATAATTTTATATATTTTTTATTTTTCATTAATAAAAATTTTATTAAAAATTTTATTTTATTATTAAATATAAACAATTTATTATTAATAATATAAAATATTATTATTAGGGTAAGGAGAAATATTATAAAAATCTTATTAATTATATACAATTTATTATTAATAATATAAAATATTATTATTAGGGTAAGAAGAAATAATATAAAAATATTATTAATTATATACAATTTTTGTGGACCGTAATAAGAATTAATATAAAAATATTATTAATTATACACAATTTTTGTGGTCCGTAATAAATGAGTATGGAGAAAATGAGGTTAGGGTTAAAAGAAATAATTGGTATTAAGAAAAATTATTAAAGGTATATTAGGTAGTATGTATTTATTAGTTTACGTTCCATCCTAAATCCTCCAAATCGGAAGTTCTTATTTTCATTGTTCAGGATGGAATAAAACGTAACATGAAACCTTCGCTTCTATCCCATTTCGTTCCATTATATTATGAAACCCTCAACCAAACGATAGAAGTGTGTTACATTCCATTCCCTTCCATTACTAAACCTCCAACCAAACAGACTCTAAGTTTTTCAAAGCTCACTTATATCGTTGATAAAAGTCAGGTATAACTTATAGGAGAATTCCTCCCTAACACAATCAGAATCCATGATTCCAAGAACATGGAATGAAATAGAAATCGTTTTGCCTCCATCCTTAAAGGAAGAAGTTCCTACAGTCATAGGAAATGAAGACTTTGCATCCAACATGGTAGAAAATCTTAAAAAGGCAACTTCACCTTCAGCTAACTTCCCTGCAGGTGAGAACCCAAAATTGTTGTAACGGAGCATTATGGTCTACAAAATTGAAGTTTTAGAGTTAAAGACTAGCATGACCTAACACAATCAAAGTCTTGAACAAAAAGTTTAACAAATTGTCCATCGCTCTGATACAATTTGTTGGGCAAATTTTGCCTATTTTAGCAAAGTAAAGCTCTGAAAGACCTAGGAGCATCCTGCTCCTAATGCAATGGAAGCTAGAGAATGCAACTGCCTTCTAGCAACTATTTTTATAGATAAAAGATATGTACTTCTACACAAGAGAGAAGATATTCCTGTGGCGTCTCTTTGCATTAATATAGGTAATTATACTAACACCAAATTCCAAGCAAACAAGGATTCGGTGGGGAGATTGAAGCTAATGGACCTAAATATGGTTTGGGAGGTAACATTGTAGTTGAAAATTGTAATCCCATTGTTCCCCCACCATAAGTGAGACTACAAGTTGATTTGGAAGCAGTCAAAGAAGCAGTTCAAGAATTGTATAGATCTGGTTTAAGATAGCTTGTCCGCTTTAAATTTCATAAACATTATCCATAATAGAATGATTAGTAGAATCCTTATCCTCATAACTACAAAATTCTTGAATTCAACTTGTTTTCTAACAAATACGATCAATCCACCATTTAGAACATTGTTAGATTCAATATATAGTGTGAAAAATTATCCAATTATGAAATCTTCAACTATTTTAAGCTCAGTCTGTTCCCGAATTCTTTAATAGCGACTGCCTTTTCATGGCATGCTTTGACCTAAGAATTCTATTTTTTTTCTTGGACTAAAAGGGAAAGATTATTTCATGTTCAAAATTTTAAAACTGAGCCCAAAATTAGAACAATAGAGTTATTGAGAGTAACTCAGAAGAATGGTGAGAATGTTGATATGTTCCTCACTCATTTTGAGAAAATATGAAGTCCATACTATATCGCACTTTTAGAAACTAAATATATGAAATTAGCTCAAAAGGGATCAGACATTAAATTGTTAAAGAAATTTCAAGTCATGCAATTTCGTAATTTCTATGAGTTAGCTTAAAAAGTCTTTGAATATGAAAAGCTCTTTAGGGATGAAGGCCACCATAAGAAGAGTTCACTAGGCACTTATGTTATCGAGATGAATTCTTATAATTCAACATTAGCCGAAGTCAACATCTTTGGAACTTGTGTTACCCCTCCTTGGAATGCAAATCCCTAGAAATAAAAATGAAAATGCAAGCTCCATCAACCTAAGTTCATTATACCTTTAGCACTTTCAAATCATAGGAGATTTTTTATTATTTATTGCAAGAAAAGTTTATCACCTTTCCAATAAAGCATAGAATTCCTAAGAAAGAGGATATTAGAGGTAGACACTATTGTAATTAAGTATCACAATGCTTGGAGCTATTAAAAAAATCATGTTATGAGTTTAAGAATATGATCTAATATTGTATCAATAAAGGAATTATGATGTTTGTTGAAGCTGATTAGATTATGTTGATAGATGAAAACCTGTTCCCACTAGTGGCAACAATTAACATTACTGAATTTGATTTGTGCCTATTTTTAGACGTTAAAAACAAGTTAAAATTTGTGAAAAAAATGTTTTAGAAAAAAAATATCGAGTAGAATTCACTCAAAATTTTAATTAGAGAAGTGAATCTTAAATTCCAAGTTATCAGTACAGACAACCCAGGATCGTGGTACCACCATGAGTACCACCATCCTGACATTGGTAACAAGTAAGACAACCAAAAAATCCAACACCCTTAACTCAAACTCAAAAAAGATGGCTTTAGAGATAGAACTTCACTTCCAAGGTTAAGAAAAGTAAACTAGAAGTAATGGAAGAGCCAACACAAAGAAAATCATTTTGTATGAAATATGTTTTCTCTGAAGAAAGTACTACAAACCTTAACTGCAAAAAGGGAAGGGTAAAAGTCATCAATGAAGAGCGAGAAAACAAAAAAGTGAATCTTAAATTTCGTAGGAAATTAGATTTCTCTAAGAATCAAGAAGAGGATTCCAATTAAGAAAAAACACTAACTTTTACATTCATTTCCACTTAGGATCACCTTGATTCCTTATGCAAAATGATGTGATTAAGAATATGAAATGGAGAGGAAATGAGAAGAGAAAAATCTAGAATGAAAACCATACATGCACTGTCCCTCTCTCCTCTCTTCTACTCCCATTTTATGAAATGTCTAGACTTACACACATGCTCCAATCCTATTGGACCATGTGTTGACTTTAGGAAAAATTGCACATTTGGTCCTTCTTCTTCCTTTAGTTCCCACATTGGCATATAACATCATTGGCTGATTTCATTCTAGTCCATATTTCACATATAATTACTCATATTCACGTTGAAATGAAAAAATTACCAATTTATCCCTATTTTTTAAATTAATTACCATTATATCCCTTACTATGCTTAGATGCACTTAACTATTTATATTCAATACACCCTAGGCATGATATAATGCTTCTACGTTATATGTTGGGGCCTTAGATTATGTCCTTATTATCTTACAACATATAACATATTTGCAAGCTATTAAACTTCTATGTGGAAAAACAAATGGGAGCAAACTATTAATTATAAATCTAGGTTGAAAAAGGGCTTGCTGAGAAATCCAGCTACAAGACCCATAAAGAAGCACTGGTTAAGAGGTAACCCAATAATTAGGTTTTTATTTTGAATGAGTAGTTTGTAGGATTCTTATTAGTTATTTAGTTATTTTTATAGTTTTAATTTGATGGTCCTAATTTTGTTACTTGAGATTTGATGTAGTTCTACAAGTTATAAAGGCAACATCACGACTTTGCTTTAAAGTAGAAAAGATTTCAACAATAGTGGGTAGATGTTGATAAAGGACTTAGCAGTCAAGCTTGTCAATTTTATTATAATTAACTTGATAATGAATAATCTAGGATATTATTTTAAATAGGATGTTGATCAAGATTATTCATTTTGAGTTTGGTTGTGAGTGTGATTTGATTTGTTTAGGCAAATAGTTAAGAATTTTGATGATTAAGTTGATTTCAATTTAGTTCATTAATTTTGAGAATAGATACTTGATTTATATTATAATAATTTATGTATAATTTGTATATATGTTGAGTTAAATGTGAATATTTTTTAGCATTTTTATTACCCTACATATAAAAATAAAAAATAAAAAAGGCAATACATGAATAAATGAGCATAAATAATTTCACTTTGTTGGCTTTATACCGTAAAAAGATCAAAGTTAAAAAGTAGTGCTAGTAGCCATTTGAAATAGTGGTCTAGTTAAGTAACCGAGGGTATTCATGACAGATGTTTACTCTCAAATTAAAAGGTTAGGCCACTTTTCAAATAAGCTTTTAAATGCTCTTAAAATGTTTAAATTTAGTGTTTGTTTTTAATAACGGGTATGGAAGTGTTTAAAGGTTTTAACATTTTCTTATGTATGTTCAATTTATGTATTAAATGGAATGGTGATAACTGAGTTGAAACTTGAAGAATTGTGAACTGAATTGGATTGATTTATAATTTAATGGAGGTAACAAAATGTTTAACATTTCAATGAACTTTGTAATTGAATGAATAATAAAGAATCTTAATGGTTATCCTTTTTGTTTAATGTTTTTTGGAGTTTCTTTTAATTTGAAAGAAATTTCATTAACTATAGTAAAACTATAATAAATCTTCAAAGTTATTTCTTATTAAGTTGATAGTAATGAAAAAACTAATTGTTTTAGTTACCTAATTTTATGATTTGATTTTAATTCACTATAAAACTTTGTTAACGTATCTTAAGTTCTATTATTTTAGTGAATTAAAAATATTCTTTGAAATTAAATATAATTTTAATCTAATATTGCAAATTTAAATTAATTGAGAGATATTTTTAAAGATACTTACGAGAAAAATTTAGATGAACCATAAATAAATTACTATAAAGATTGTAAAGAAAAGTTTTTTTAATTATATTATCATTCTAGTCTTCAAATAAAAATTAAAATTGTTTTCTCATATAAAACATGCAAAGCAAAATTTATTAGTCATATCCAAATTTAATAACTCTATAGACTTGTAAATTAGAAATGCCGAGCTTTTCGATTATCCTTAAACATAATTAGGGATGTCAATGGGGACAAAACGACGCTATTTTGGACAAAATGGTTGGGTTGTTGGCCGGATCGGGCCAACCCGTTGCCCGTACAGGCCGATCATGATCTATCACTAGCCCAGCCTTAGCAGACCATAGTCGGCCCGTGACGAGCCCACGGTCCGCCAAACCTAGGCCAAGAAAGGCCTGAGTCGGGTCGAGCTAAGCAAATCGGGTCAAAATTGTCATCCCTAAACATAATACGTTGGCTTAGTTAGTACAATATACTTATTGATGTTTAATTTTAGTGTGATATATTTACTATTTTTTAAGTTACACAAATTTGAGTTGAAGTTAAGATTATAAATCATACTTGACTCAATTTAATTTTAGTTACTAAACATAAATTGAAATTTTGTAATTAATTAATAGTAAACTATGCTTTGAACTACGAAATTGAATATTTTACAGTTATAAATTAATATAAATTGAAATATCTTTCACATCGACAACTATATATTTCGAAAAATGTGATATTATTATTAACACAACAGAAATTGGGTCATTGAGGAAAAGAAGCAAAATTGGGGCGTAAAAGGCAAAGTGCGTACGTTTCGAGTTTGATTTTTCCTAAGTCTCTGTCATAAAAATGACTGGAAAACCAATCGTCGGCGATGGATTAACGGTGGACTTGGCGGGCATGACGAAGAACCAACTCTACGAAATCATGTGTCAGATGAAGGCATATTCTCTCTCTCTTTCGACGTTTCTGTTTTATTTTTTATTCTATATTATCCCTAAACGCTCGACCTATTGTGTTTTTGATCCTTTTTTTAATCAACTTATTGATTTTTTCTTTCGGATGAAGGTATTAATCGATCAGAACAAACAGCAAGCTAGAGAGATACTGATTCAAAACCCTGTCTTGACCAAGGCTCTTTTCCAGGTCTTTTTCTTTTTAATCTTTTTGTTCTATTTTTGTAAAGAAACTTGATATACTACTGTTAGGTATTGCTTTTTTGTTTTTGCATGGTTTTGAGCTTTCCATATTTTGTAAGCTTGAATTATTTGGTTTAGTTGGGCCAAGAGTGGAAATAGGGTTTCGTTTTCTTTGTAGTATATAAATCAAATAAATTCTCTTTGAAATTGTATTTGGTAATGCTTTATCAACTTCTACCCAAATGTTCTGCAATAAAACGATACCTCCTTAAACTTGTTGTCTTGATTGAGTTCATAATTTTCATTCCAATGGGCCTTTTTTCTATTTTTGAGTTTTTATAAGGATTTTAATTCATTCTGCTTCCCAATCTAATATAAACTTATGAAATTGATGGTTTCAAGGACTTCCTTTGAACTTGAAAGTTTGAGTTATAGAAATATTTCAGTTTACTTGTACCCCAAATAATGAGATGCTGCATCCATTGAGTATTTCTTTTATTTGATCTTTAGTTTGAGTTTTTTCTTTTTTTGGGTGAAAAGGAGCTTTGATTTCATAAGAGTTTTATCTGGCAGTTAATGCATAGAATGGTATTTCTTATATCTTTTATTTTTTTGACAGTTGATTAACTTCTTGATTTAATATTGCTTGTCCAGGCACAGATAATGCTTGGAATGGTGCGTCCTCCTCAAGAGGTTTGTTCCTAATCTGTTCAATTTTCTCTCCCTTCATGTTGGTACATTTGTGTAAACACAAGGACTCCTATTTGTTCTAGATTCCAAATATCCAGCCAGTAACATCACACCAACCTCAGCAACCAGCACGACAACCTCAACAGTCAAAAATTCACACAGCACATTCACTACCAGGACAAGCTGGTTTTCAGGAGCAAACAGCTTCATCTCAGTCTCATCCACCAATCAGAAAGCAACAGTATGGCCAACCAGCAATATCAACACCTTCCATGTCTGCTCCCACAATAAATGTGCAGTCTCAGTCCATGCCACCACATGCCCTGCAGGTGCCGCAGCAACCTAAGGGGCATCTGAATCCTCAATTAACTCCGATCTCTGTTCCACAGTCCTCACAAGTTCCAAATATACACCCACCTTCCATTCATTCTGCTTCTCAAGCACT
The DNA here is from genome assembly GCA_027576715.1 of Erythroxylum flavicans. Classification (NCBI taxonomy): domain Eukaryota; kingdom Viridiplantae; phylum Streptophyta; class Magnoliopsida; order Malpighiales; family Erythroxylaceae; genus Erythroxylum; species Erythroxylum flavicans. The sequence goes on along the minus strand of JANZXP010000007.1, from coordinate 13,294,356 downwards.
ACCACTTCATCAACCTCGAATGTCTGCTATGTCGAGCCAGTTGCAACAGCCACTACAGACAACAGGAATTCCTCATCTGCCATTGCAGCCACCAATGCCACCACAGGCTAGACAACCTTCCATGCCTAGCTTCCATCATCAATATGGATCCCAAATGGGGCATAATGTAGGTTTTCAACATGGGGGTCCTCAGCATCATTCACAACCTTTATTTCATGTAAGCTGAGCATACTATAGTCGTATCTTCATAGTAGTATTGTTATCGTGACAATCATATTTGTAGTCCTCTGGTATATAATTTCGATATATATTATGTTAATCTTCTTTAACTTTTTTATTCAAATATTAAAATGTTTTCCATTAGAAAATGCTACTCGTCAACGCTTATAGATTATCATTAATGGTTTTGGGAAGATTTCATGATGGTTTTAGCAATAGGAGAACCTCCATTGAAGGAGAATTAAAGTTAAGAGGAATCAATAGGAAACTATATTATGTAGGACTATTAACAAATTATTGTTGTGCTGAATCCCTTATGGTGTCGATGGAAGAAAATTATATGTTTTTGTTAACAATACTAAGATTGAAGTGCAGAAAAATTAAATAGGATAACTAAATGAGGAACATGCAGGAAGGGTACCGAAAATTTAATTGTCCTATTGGTGATAATATTTTTACTTAACTTTATTTCTTTGACAACTTTCTAGTCAGGTGTTAAGTCTCAAGCTAGCTTGGGTCCTTCATTTCCCCAAGGACAATCAGCTCTCTCAAGTCACCTACCGCCTCAAAACATGTACCAGGTATTTACATACACTAGAATGCTCATATGATATGAGAGCATTTTGCGTTGCTCAGTCAATCTTTACTGGGTATTGTTGCCTTTTATGCAACACTTATTTAAACACATGTAACGTCTCATCATAATTATCCACTGTTGACATTATAAGATTCAAACAAGTATTGCAGTTGATGAAACCAGTTCTAATATACATCAGAGGGAATGTATTTATTGTGGTTTTCTTTTAATTGTCAATTGGAATTGGCTATCTGAGAGCCAAGATTTTCTGGAATTATCAACTAAAATGAATGATATGATTCTCATTAACGTTAATTTTGCATTGCCTGTCAATACCTTTTCTTTTTTTCTTTTCGGCTTTAAGGTTCAGGTTGATGTCTATATCTTCTACTTTTGTATAAAAATTACTGTTGATCATACAAGATTGGTTTAATAACTGAATGCCTAGATTTCACGGTGCAGTATTGAGCACTTAAACTATTAAAAAAAAAGTCACTTGCTAATAGTCTTCATTTCATGTATGTGCTCTATACTTTATACAAAATGAATCACTTGGAAGCATTAACCTCTCATTTGAGTTTTCTCTTATCATTTTATTGTTTACTTTTTAATTGTTAGCCGGTAGTTAAAATTAGCTTGTTTACTTGATTTCAAAGATTTTTAACTTATCTATTATCTCTGCATAGACATGGTCGATTCATTTAACTTCTATGGGCCTTGGCAATTTTAAAATTTTTTGATCCATGTTTCTTTCAGGCGGGAGTTGCACACATTGGAACCGATTTCAACAGTCAAGCTGGCAGTTCAATGCAAGTAGATAGAGGACCTTGGATGCCTAGTCCTCCTGATAGTTCCGCAATGGCCCAGCCTCCAGGACCACCACCACTGGTTCCCAGTCAAATAGGCTCCGGCAATCAGCCTGCTCCTATTGCACAAGTAATATTTCCTGACCTCTCTCTCTCTCTCTCTCTCTCTCTCTCCTGATGTTGGGTTAGTTAGACATATCTTTCCCTGATATTGAAATACCTTGTGATTGGCTTGTGATCTAGTTTACGCCTGAGATGGAGAAGGCACTAATTCAGGAGGTCATGAAGCTGACACCAGAAAAAATTAATAACCTACCTCCAGATCAAAGGAATCAAGTGCTTCATTTGCAACAGGCATTGCTGCGACAAGGAAACTAATTTTTGTAGACTACAAAGGAATTTCAATGTGGAAGGTCCTATCATAGCAGAAACTGCTGAATCAGTTCTGGTCCTTTCCGGCTAAATTTTCTTGGAATTTAATGCAAGATGGTTGAGAAACCTTTTTCGATTTTCATTTGTAGGGATTGAATTTTTTCCAGGGTTTCTGCAGCCATGGTAGCTTATAACTGGTGTACTAGATGTTCTTTTGGTCCAGGCTGTAATATGAATTTGTAGTTCATTCAATTGTCTTTGAAGGCAAAATATATCAGACAACTTCTGGTATTATAAACGTAATTTGCTTTTGTACGTGAGGACCTGCTTGTGGGGTTGAATTGATCGAGTAGGTTATTGCATGTCGATACATGTCTATTAGCTTTTAACTTTGCATATACGTTGACTGCAGAGGGGGAGCCTTAAAGTTAAGATTTCTCCTGTGATCAAAAAGTTACGATTTCGAATTACAAAAAAGCTTCTTTGTAAAATATAAAGAGAAAATTACATACTAACCCTTGTAAAACAGAAAGTTGTGTACATTACGATTTGCATTGACACCGGTCTAATGAAGTTCATAAAGGCGGGTAAAATGGAAAATAAATAAATAAATAAAAGATAGACGTTTTTGAATACACCAACAAGAATAAGCCCTTCATTGAGTGTGTCATGGCGATGAAAATCAACATTACTTGGATAAGCAAACCATAAAATGATAATGAATTCTTACAACCAACGAGATTCTTTTATCAGTCGAGGATATTCCTATTTTAATAATTCACACAAAAAAGAAACCATTAAAATGGTACATCATGAAACTTCGATCAAAAGGGATTGTTACATTTGTGAAAACTATCATATAATGAAATCAAGGTATGAGATATTTTACAACCAATGGGAGATAACAGTCAATCTGCAAGTTATAGTGCCAACCAATTGCTAGAAAAAAGGAAAGGTGATTGGCAGTCCTTGCCTTTTAGAGCCATTTGCAGTTTGAAGAAAAGGGCAACCCACATAATTGTGGTAGTAACACTAGTTTGCAATGACAGAATGATGACTCCCTTAGTTCAAACGTGAACATGAACTGATTTGCTTCGCAGTGCATAAACAATTATCCAAACTGCAATCAAACAGTTGGAAGGAATTTAAGATATCAAACCACAAATCTATTGTTTTCCTTAAATACAACCACTAGGAATGCAACCACAGAGCCTGTAAATTGGCAAATGTGTTAACTTGCAAAAATATACAAGAACGAATATTAAAGGAGGTCAAAAACTTCAGGTTAATAATTAATTACCTGTTCATTAGGCATAATGAAAAAGACAACGCCAGCTAGACATTCCAATTATCATAGAAGTATAGTTAACTGTCATTAGTCATAAAATGATCCCGATCTACAAAGCTTGAAAATTCAGAATCTTCATTAGCTTCCCCATCAATAAAGTACTCATTCTTGTAGTCATCATCTTCATCATCATCTTCTTCTTCTTCTTGAGATTCAACATATGCAGCTTCAGCCTCGCTCTGCATATTCATACCAAGTAATTAGTTCGATTTTTGCAAATATTACCCTTCTTTTCTAACAAAAATAGCAATATTTAAGATGCAGCCACGACCACAAAGGGATTGTTATACCTCACAGATCCCGCCTAAGCACTCAATAACACAAACAGACAAGAAATGTACACTAATGACAATATGACAGTCTCCAATAAAATATTAAAAAGATTTCTTTGCAAGCTAGTCCTTTCCCTAGAAATGACGTAAATCTTTAAAAAACCACAAACGAACTGAACCCAAGTGTTTAATGACACATTAAAGGTCAGAGTGAAGTGCATAAAATGATTAGCTAGGATATAGTAAAGCATGGTATCTTACTTGTAAAATTTCTGAGCTAGGATTAAGCTGGCCATGTTCTTCTAAGCTCCAAACATTTTCTGCATTATCTTCCAGAGCAAAATACTATGGATAACAAGCAAAGTACTTCAGTTCATCTTATTACCAAAAGAGTATAAAATAGGGAATATAAAGGAAGTAATGATCACAACAAACAGGTAATACTGATGAAAACTAGTGCACAAATACGGCATAATAAATCTCTAAACCACATAGTAAGCATAATTATGTAAGCTTCGCACTCAAATTTTGTAGGTGGTAAGCTATCCGAATACTTACAATTTCTTTCTTCATTTGCTCAATGGTTTTCTCCAAATCTGATATGTGCTGACTGAGAGCCTGAATAATTCATCAATGTAAATATCAAGGAAGTATATAACTTGACACTAAATGCATGAGAAAAATAGGGCATAGATCAAAACCTCATGCCGTTGCATGGCTACTGATCGCTTCAGGGCTTTTGCTTTTGTCAGAAGGTTTCTTGGCCTCAACTTAATAGGTCTCCGATAATTCTTCCCACGATAGAAAATAAGAGCAAACCCTTTGGGGACTCTTTCAATTGCCACCAGTATCCCACCACTCTCATATTCCAACAATCTTGCAGTATCTTCAACAAAGGCAAGGGTCTTTTGTTTGGAGATTAGCTTCACAAGTTCCCTATACTTCCAGTGCAAATGCATATTCTCAATGACACCATCAAAGACACCTCGGATACCTAGATGTTATCAAACAAAAGAGCATCAAATATACAGCTCTTGAATTACAAGTTCATTAATGATCCAAAGATTTCTCACCAAGAGGCAAGTAAGCCTTCATTCTTAAACCAACTCTCCGAAACATGGCCCTTTCCTCGTCAGTGATTGTTTCCTGGTCATAATCTGGACCAGAGGGCACCATTGAAACTTCTATCTTGGCCAATAATCGTTCTGCTCTAAGCTTCTTTGTTTGAGCCTTTTGAAGAATTCCAACATTAAAATAAGGATATGAACAAGACAATATAGATGAGAATACACACTGTAAAATTAAGAGTGGTGATTGCGTATCCGTCATATGCAAAAATTTGTTAAAGGTAGATACATAAAGTTAAGCTAAATTGAAGAAAGCAGGCAGAAATTTAAATCTTTAGATACTTCAAACTAGTAAGGGGCTACATAGTATTCATCCTACTATCGATCATGGAACACACACACAAAAAAAACAAACTACTTTTGTAGCTTTCTGCATAAAATTGTCAGATTGTAAATAAAGATTTGCTGCAAGGCCATTTGAAGAGTTTACAACCACCATATTCAGATCTTTAAAATTAAGGATTAAATAAATATTAAATATACAACAATCAGAAGAAGGAAAGAGATGTCAAAGCGCTTCTAGAGAAGCGTTCAAATTCAACTTACAACCCTATATATGTTACAAGCTGTTAGTTTGTAACCTTGAGTGAAAAAGAAGTTAAGAGAAATTTATCAGCAAGATAGAATATTATACTTACAATTGCTAATTTGTGTTCAACACGTTTCATTAATCTGGAAGTTTTAGCTATAGAAGCATCTTCAATCATTTTCTCATGTTCTTCGGGTGTTACATTTCTTCCCCACCGAGCTTGGGCTTCGTAAAACTCTGCTAAGGTACCTGCAAGTGCCATTCCCTCATCTTCACCCAATGGTACAGCTTCCACTTCTTTACTTCTCACATTCTCTTCAACATCTTGGATCTGTTTTGTTAATTCTTGTCTCTCTGCTAAAGCAGCAGCAACACTAGTTGGCAAGAAATCCTTCCCACGGTAGATGACAATGAAATACTTATTTCTTAGTAATAAAACTCCTCCTGTTAAGTTCTGCAAGATCAATGAAATATCACCAGTTACCTGCAACTATTAGTTAATTGAGGGACCTAAACTTAGGTTTTATCCCCCAACTTTCAAGATACAAAGTTGGCCATTGAATCTCAAATTTACAAAAGATCATCAGCAATGACACAATCACTGTATCACAACAAAATACCCACAGGAATGCTCGCATGCATGCACACGTGCACTCGCACACACAACATACGCATTAGGTACAACTAATTGTCCCTTCCATGGTGTGCAGGAACTACACAACAAACCTTTAACTCGTCAGCCATTAGTTTGTTATTTGTATTTTGAATGCCTCGCTTCACAGCAATTTTTGCAACTAAGCTCTTCTCCCAAAGTCTGAGTATCGCTGCTGCCAATCCTTGATGATTTCTGTTTCTCCCTGCATAGAAGCTCAGAATGACATGTGGCATAATGTCTTTAAAGTTGAGATTGCAACTGAGAATTTTACTGAATGGGAGCAATACCAAGAGCAAAGTGACAGGGGAGTGATTTAGCAAGTTTCCGCAAGTTTGTCATCTCCCCATTAGTAAGACGTGATCTCATTCCTGTAGGAAGTAGCCTAAAAGGCGTTTTATAACCAGGAACTTTTCCAGGTAGCATGTCAGCGTCCACAGGAAGCACTCCTGTTCCCCACCATTCTTCAAATCGAGGGCCTAATCCATCTAGCAGTTGATTATATTCAGCTTCCTCTTCGGTCATATTCTCAGTGCATTCTGTTCTCAGCGCAGCTGGTTTACTCTTTCCAGGAATAGAAGTTGCAAGCTCCTGACTGGTCACTGTTGCCACATCAGCAGAGGAAACATTTGGAACAAAAAGAGCATTCCCTTCGCGGTTAGCTACTTGAGATTTTGATGGAGGCCCTTGATAACTAATCCCACGGAACACCACCATAACACTCCCTGCCCTCCATATAACTAAACCCCCTGTTCGACGCTGACCAATCAGTACAAGTAGTTAGTCGCACAATCCAAAAATCCTAATCTAACTCTAGCCCATCTATCAAAATGCAAAATCAAACAACGCAAGGTAGCAACAACCAGTGGCGAATTATGAAAATCAAATACTCAATATATGCAGAATAGAACAACCGCTCGTTGAATTCACAATTCTCAAGACCAGTTTACCTCCACAAGTTCATGGGCAGTCCTCATATCATGAGCAAGCACCTCATGAAACTTGAGCCTAACCAACTCCTCTTTCCTCCATTTATCATGAATTTTCTGCATAACTTCCTTTGTTAGCCCTGCTTTCGGAATGCTTATCCTTTCTCTTAAAAACATCCCATTTCTCCTTAATCTCCTCAGCTCCTCATCCTCCAATGTCAATTCCGCCAATGTTGGAGCTTTAACCCTTCTTTTCCTCTCCTTCCCAATCTCTCCCTCCACCTCAACTCCTTCATCTCTCTCCCATGGCAATACCACTTCATCATCATTTTCATTTTCCTTATCCTTCATAGAAAAGATTGTGTCCGGCCTAACCCACTCTCGTTTTAACAAATCCGCCAGCCTCTCCTCTCCCGTCACCGGAGCAAAATCTCCGGCAGCGATTCCGTAGTCACCTTCTTCTACACTTTCCCCTTCTTCAACCCCTAAACCCAAGTTTCTCAACCGAAGGACAATTCTTTCTATGGCGTTTTGGCCTTTGTCTTTGGTGAAAAATCGAGTCTTTTCTTCTTTTGCGTGGGGTTGAGCGATTTTCCTTGGTGGGTCTTCGAGGGGAGGCTTGCGAGAGGGCCATCTCGAATGCCATGGAGCGTTTGGGGACGTATTAGGACTTCTGGGTTTTGAGTGCTTGTTGGTCCTAAGAGAAGCAGAGGAAGAGAAGTGAAGCCTCAGAGCATGAGAAGAGGTCTTAGGAGCACAGGATTTGGAAAATAGTGAGTGGGAAGTGAGTGGCAGTGAGGTTCTTAGTTGAAATTCTGTTAGTTTGGTAGTTGTAAGTGTCATCGTTCTGATTTTGTGGGAATGGGATAATTTCATTTCATGGCGAAACAATGTACAGACTTGAGAGAGGTTGAAGCTGATGATCTAATTTTATTTTTAGCAGTTCTTGACAGGCTATCTTGTTCCCTGGTGTGGCAGGATAAGACTTTCTCGGGGTATATTTTCTTTTCGGGCCTTGCAGAATTCAGACCCGTTTGCTTGGGCTTTAATGATTTTAATAGATGCATCAACTTGACGGCTCATGTTTCTTTCACATTATTTTTGCTAAGCTTGTTTTTTAGATGATTAGATTGCAAACATTTTTTTAACAAAGTTTGGATATGGTAACACATTCAGTTTAGTTTATGTCCATTGAGATACTTGTTCAACATCATACAATTAATGTTCATACTCCAAATAGACATTTATTAAAAAGCTATAATTGATAGCAAAGTCGATGCTTCATATGGAATTTGTAATTTGTGTGATGTTTTGTTCATTCAACAGCCAATATTTACTGTATGAGGAGTCGAATGTAATGTTTTAGAAATTTGTACGTTAAATAAAAATCAAAACCTCAACCTCTGGAAAACGATTTAACCTCAAAGAGCGCAAACACAGAGGCTAAAAGTACATTTAGAGAGGCGATGCCATCATATCAAATTCATAGCAATATACTGTTGGCTGTTGCTTTACAAGAGAAAGTGGCAAGTGGTAACACGCCATAGTTTGTTCTCTTATTTCTTTGATCATTTGCAACCCAGTTTGACAACAAGAAGAAGCGGTGAACCCCGGAAAGTAGTGACCTGAACGTCGTCTTAAATCTTCAGATAAACGGACTTACAAGCTTTCATCCAAAAACCAGAAAAGGAGCTATAAGCATATTTTAGTCTAGTGGAATGTGGCAAGGACTGTAAGGACCTTACTTTTGATGACCTGTATGCCTATTTTTACTCTATAGCCTGTGTAAAAGGAAAGTGATAGAAGACAATGAAAAAAGCTAGCATGCAAGGTTCAAACTCAAGAAAATCCTCTGCTCATGAGTGGCGTTGATTTCATAATCTCCTCACCAACCTCTCTTATCTTGTTAAGCAGCAGCTTTTTCTCAGTCTCAAGCTGTACCATATAGTCTTCTTGCACATCTTGAAGGCTCTCCAACTCGCTTAAAGATGCCGAGACTCCCTCAATGTCGCTATCATCCACCAGAGATTGAAGCTTATATATCATCTCTTTTATCTGATGAATTATGTTTCATAATAACCAGCTTAAGATCTGACGCTTGTCTAATGGACTTGGTTGAAAAAGTTGATAAGCAGTTCTTTATGATAGGCACATCATGACAACCTCATGATGCATCCCCATGTTACAATTAAATAAATCTTAGTCTAAGAAAACCAAATGGCATCACTAAACACTGATCAAAAGCCTATAAAAATTTAGAAACATGAAGCTCAGGAGCAATAGTCAAAGTTCAGGAAACCAGATTATCTCAGGGTGCTTCAAAAAAAGACATGCATATTCATCAAACTTCCAATTGGTCTATACTAATAATACATTTTCTTTGGTCTTTTTTCTTTTAAAGTAGGTCAATTTTACTTAAATCCTCACTATTTATGTAGGTATACTCTCACTCCATTAGTAGTAATTTTAAGTGTAAACCAAAATTTGAACACCAAGTGCAATGACGCCAAGTGACTTTAAGAGTGCATTGCAAATTCCACAATGCCTAAGGACTAAATTGCCTTTCAAAAAAGAAAAGGATTACAGTCTCACCTGATTTGATAGTCCGTGTGATTTAGTTAAAGACCCTTCAGAGTCCACACTGGTTCTGTTCTCGAGTTCAGGAACCTTCCTAGTAATTTGGATATGGATCTCTCCTCTTGTAACACCTTGGAGGGGTATCCACTTGTCAGACATGTGGTTTGGAGGCAATCTCTGATATTCTACAACACAATCACCTATACTAGCAGTGGGTAGCAAAGCATTATGATCTTTCACATGCAACTCTAGTGGACTACCATCATCAGGGAACTCTAAGGTCTGATTCCAATAAGGATTCAAAGTTTTATCCACAACCTGAAAAGCAAACCAAAGCAGAGCAAATGATTTAGTAGTGCAAGAAGCATAGACAGAACAGTGATACAAGTTTGCTATAACAAATCTACAGGATTTAGACATATGATAAAATGCCATTTCTCATAAATATTTCCCATTAAAGTATCTACTAAAGAGCATGTTGTGCCAAACAATTCCTGTAAGGCTAATTCTTAATAGTGAAAACAGATTGATGGATGTCCCAGACTACTTTGAGGAGAAGAGATTTAAAGTGCAAGACCACTGGCGTACATCAGGCTGAATGCTCAAAAAGACAAAAAATGTATGAAAGGTGTATTAGAGACCTATGATCCGCAACCTTAGAGATCAAAAGATGCCAAACGCTGACATACACTAGAGTTTTCCTTTTTAACATGATGGCATTGCTTCAAACTCTGGGCCATACATTGGTCACTATAGAAAGAAAAAAACAGACAAATTCTGGTGAATCCGTGTAAACTATGAATGCAAAGTTAAAACCTTAGTTCTCTTCTTCAAGTTTCCATATTGCACCCTTACATAAGGATCGCTGGTCCCTCTGATATCTGCAGCTATAAGGTCCTTAGCTTCAACTACAACAAGTTCAATCCAACCATTATTGGAACCTGCACCTGAACCCTGAGATGTTCAAGAAAGTGGGAAATGAGGGAAGGAAAAACATATTAAAGTGGGAAGCATCAAGCTAAAGTATTATAAACCCGTAAGCCAGCACATTGGGAATTCAAATCCATACCAAGACTATACACTCATTCACAAAAAAGTTAACAGGGAAAACAAAAAACATACATAAGGCTACGCTATGGACCATGAAAAGGGTATGGTTAAACTATTTCTGAGCCTTTGTATCTCTTTAAGCACTGTACATTAAAGATAAATGATACCTTGGTTACCTCTGAGTTGTCAATCCTGACTGCTTCAATTTGCAGCCTCACTTCTCCTGAATTTGCCTTTTCAAGGGGAACCCATATGTCCCTCATTAATCCTTCCACCAGTCCTTCCATGTTCACTCTAGCACTTCCAATATTGTCATCTCTAAAGACGTCTTCATTGTAGCACTTAATCATAAGGCATTCACCACCTCCTATCTCATCAAATTCAAACTTCTGGTTCCATGTAGGAATAGAAGCATGGGCAGTTGTTGTTCTATGAAGAACCTGAGGACAAACTTGCAGCAGTCAATCAGTTTCAAGCAATAAATAATCACTAAACTCTGGTATAACCTATGTTTTGACATTTTCAAGATCTCTAACATCAGTTAAGGAATCTCAAATCCTATAAAGAAAGAAGAATACCTTTCCGTACTGCAATTTAACATATGGATCACGCCTCCCAGATCTTTCTTTCGTAGCAAGATCCCTTCCCTCAACAACTGCTAGATTGATTTTCCTTCCCGTCCTCAATCGATGATTTGATGATCCACATGCTGATTGCTGAGAGCTGGCATCGATCTTGTTAACACTATGCGTACCATCAGAAAATTGCCATTCTTTTAACACTAGTTTGACTCTCAACTGCAAATTGCATTGAAACAACATAATTCCTTAGCTATCTTTTAGAGACATGAAAAACCATAACGAGCAGCCACACTGAAATAGCAAAGAAAAGCAATATTTGTTGTTATAAAAATATCAACAATTCAATAACCTAATTGCACTGTTCAGCAAGAAAATGAGAAACCTTGATGAGTTTACATGTAACCAGGGTTGTCAAAATTGCCAAATTCTCACTCAGAATGTCTTTTAGAACCATTACTTTGGAAGTTATGCATGAGCTTATAGATGAAATAATCCTTATCTGTACTGACTTTGTACGGTAGAAATCAGGCCCAAGTTAACTGTTAGGCCAAGCCAAGAACCATGGCCCATTGCAGACAATCCAAGGACCAGAGGTAAGTATAAAATTTTCTGACTGCTCATATAATCATTATATATCTCAAATATCATAAGAATATAAAATTTTATTGATAGTTGCATGCGAATCCATCAATCTTTTCTTTGTGTGCTGTTGGTACTCCAACGGTCGTGCTCTAATTTCTGACAGACAGGTGTGGGTCTCTTGGGATAGGTACTCTCTAGTTTCAGCCCATACGTTAAACCAACTACAATGACACTGCCGCCAGATACTTCCACAGCACTTGTGCACTCCCCAACACTGTTGCTGTCCTTGTTGCTTGCTACGTCTCTCACAGTCTCTACATGACCTCATCGCATGTGCATGCGTCCATCTATGGTTAGGTTCCTGGGCAGCAGGATAAAGAATTGGAGGAGCATATGTTTGCAAGTGTACAGAGTTCGTTATTGGGTTTTATTTCTGGACTCTCGAAAATTTTCCTAGATCTTCCCTACTCTAGAACCCTCGTCAGGAGTTTTACTCGGGTTTCCGAAAGTTGACAATGTTTTTTTTATCACATATTTTCTTGTAAGTGATGCAATGGAGTTTCCAAGATCTACAAATGAGCTCGCCTCTGCTTCTAGCCCCGCTACCCATATCTAGGTTCTGTGTGTATAAAAACTCTGGTAACGGTATATCTACCACTGTCTAGTTGTCTCAGCTTTCTTGCTACATACGTTATAACTATTGCTTTTAATTCTTTAATTCTTGAATGCCTCTTTACTCTGCATGTTTGTTAGATTTGATTTGTATGTGATTCCTCTGTGTACATCTTGTTGACCATCTAGGCATCTTCTTGACTCAGCTAGTTGGGTTTCTTTGCTTTTCTTACCACTATTATTATTCTTCTTAGTATTCTTATTCTTATCCTTATTATTATTATTTCCTTAATATTTGTCTTCTAAACTTGAATTTTTTTTGAAGCTGTTATTATTCTTTTTTTTCCTTTTTTAACTTTATTCTAATTTTTTTTATGTATCTAGTTATTTTATTTTTTAAAAACTATTCATGTCATATTTGCACGTAGGTCTACCAGAAATAGTCTCTCTACTATATAAGGGTAAGACTGCATATTATCATAACTCCCTAGACTCCGCATTGGTGCGGAATTCAACTAGGTGTGATGATGATGATGATGATGATAAGACTATATAGCAAAAAAAGTGGGGAAATGTGAAAGAAAAAGTAATAAATAAACATCAAAAGTCAATGCACCAGTATCAGGTGATTATATAGCATTGATCAATAAAACTACAACATCTTCTATAGGTAAATGTATCATTTAAAAATAATTAAAAATATGGAATTACTGGGAATCTGAATATTTTACCTCGCCTGAACCAATCCCCTCAAATGGAACAACCATTTCAACTTCTTTTCCACAAAACTCAGCACGGGTAGCTATTACACCGGAGTCAGGTCCTACTGCCCAAAACATTGATGAGTCATCTGCAACATACTTGATCTGCTCAAAAGGTTACAAGAACTGAGAGAAAAAGATAAAATTCAAAGATCATGCCAATAATTAAACTCAACTCATATAGATAGGAACAGAAAAATCATAGCAGGCATAAGATGTAGAGATTTAATATCCCTGGCTAAATTTCATGCTAGTGTTATAAATGCTAAAGTTCCATATACTTTGCAAGAAAAACCAAATAAGTCACAAGTTAAAGTTCTTAATCCCTCTGAATTTAAACAAAACTGTACCTTTATCTCACAACTTCCTACAAAGTCATACTTCACACTGCCTGGGGTACAGTTATAAAGCTGGAATCGAAGAATTCCCGTATCTTCATGCAAAATCATGTTGAATGTTGAATCATATGTAGGACTTGACCCTGGTCTTATATTTGTTCTCCTTGTCAACTGTCCAAGCTCAACCTCCACAAAGGTATGCAGATCTTCAATATCATCATATTCTTCTGAACTACCAGTCCTAAGATAAAATTGTTTTCTTGATGGGCTTCCTTTCAAATGACTGCCAGAAAGTTTACTAGCTGAAATGACTATCACATGTACAATTCCGCCAACAGCCTTTTTCCTTAAGTCCACTACTGGTAAACTGAAACATCGACGGCGAGGTTCAACCATAGTCTTCACTAAGGTTTCTGTAGCAATTTTGACCTGACTGACAAGATAAAATTTTAAAAATTCCATAAATAAGCATTTTCGTAATTCAAAAAGAAAAAAGAGAATATTTAAAGAACCAAAGGATTTGAAAAATTCTAAGGTTTTGTGTACCCACTGGACCATAATTTCGAATTCCTGCTAGTGTATACAATTGGGATGGTAAACAGGTTCTCATATATAGCAAAACAAAAAATCAAGAATTCATGGAGATTTGAATAGTTAGGAAACCCAAGAGATAAAGCACAGTGCTAAAAGATCAACTTGACAAGCAAATCCAAGAACAAAATTCCAACAGCAGTTGACCATGTATTAATGAAAAATTCCAATCTCATCAAACAATACATCCCTGTTCTATTTCCATTTGAAGAAACACATACCAATTGGAGTGAAACAGAGTACTACAATTAGATAAGAAACATACAAGCCAAGAAGAAACACCAGGCAGCTCTGTTGCTGGCAGTGACTGACTTCCACCACTTCCAAAGGCCAATCCTATGCGCACTTCAGGAGTTGACACAAATGAGTACAAAATTGCTCTCCCTTCTAGAACTGGCATCAAGAGAAGCTGTAAAATGTATACAACCAGTCAAGTAGTAACATAAACGTATAAACGATCAATATCTACTTATGGGGTGTGAAATGATCAATATTTACATAAACGTATAAACGATCAATATCTACATTCCCTAAAGTTTATTTTCACGTATACAATCTTTTTTGGCTTGTGTGTATGCACTTTCGTGGGATGTTGTGTTTTACCTATTTTTTAGCTTATTTCATTTAGTCATCTATTTGTTGATAAAATGCAATCAACCATCTGGTACTAGTAGTGTACATCCTTGTCAATAGATCATTAAGTTCCGAACATATTTCCCAGCAATTCTTTTTATTTCATATTTTAGTTATTAGTAGTTTGGGGAAATTCAAAAGGAACATGTACGACAAAATGTTTATTAATGAGAGACAAACCTTAATTAATGGTTAAATTAGAAAAAACTTCTTAAGAAGGGATAATAAACAACTAGCCAGTAGATATAGTCCATAGTTCCAAAATAATTGTATATGGATGTGGGTAGTTAGCAATTCCAACAAGTTGCAATTATGCATTATACAAACAATTCACTTTAAGTAACATTGAGACTCCAGGAACACATGTAAAAACAACCAATGCACACACACAACCGGAAAAATTTATCAGCAAAACAATAATCAAAATAGAGATATCTATGCCAATTTATCTACAATGCCAGAAAGTAATAATTTACATACATCACCCTTGATGTGGAAGCTGTTGATAACTATACGAGCAGTTCCCCTGAATGGCTTGGCAAGCTTAGCCAGCAACATAACGCTCATGTTACTAGTGTCCCAATCAAATCCCAAACGCATATTTGGCTGCCAAATAAACAACAATACTCCATGAAACTTTTGGATATATTTCATTGTTTCAAGGAAGAAATGATAATCAAGCTGCAGAAACCCCTAATGTACAAAAACATACACATATATATTGTGTTTTTGTGTTTATAATGTATCAATAATTCATGTCAGTTGCCTTTTATGATCATAATATCTTCAAAACATAATAGCTGCACCGTTCTCAAAACTCATTTCTCACTTTCCACAGGTAACCATGTACATCCATCTATAGATCCTCTAATTGTTCTCTTTAATCATTTTAGATCTGGGCATGATATCATGAGTAACCAAAGTGTAGCAAAAGTTGAGAGAAATTTCATGACATGCTTCTTTGCATCAGTTGAGTGATTATTTCACGGCAAAGAAATGCCAAAAAAATATATACATGAAATTGTGATTATTTCAATTACGTGATAAAATGAAGAATTTAAACAGTATAAAAAATCACCATTCATATGTTCTAAGAAACTTTCTTCAAATTGTTGAGTTCAGGATTAGAAATTGAAATACTCTTTATTGGGCATGTTTGGAGAAGGTGTGATGCAAAAGAGCTTAAAGTCTATAAAAGAAATAAAAGAGAAAAGATTGGTCAACCACAAACTTTAATTAGTTGAGATGAGGATTGGGAATTGAGTTGACATCAAAGTAGGCTGAAATTTAGATTTTGTTAAGATTCCTTATTAAATAGGAAGTAGTATTATATGTCATTCTATTTTAGATATATTATCTTAGTTGTATAGGAAATATAGAATTTCTATTATAATATGATTTAAATCAGGAACCCTTTCCTACTAGAATAAGGGTTCTAAGAACTATATAACACTGTGTATCCAACTCTTCATCAAGAATAAGCAATCTAGATTTTCTACAAACTTGAGTTTTCAACTAGAAGGTGTAATGTTTTCTTCTAAGATTAATTCTTAGACCCTAATAGTTGTTCTTAGTTCTTACTTTCATTCTTTGTGTTCACTAGAAAATTCCAGCAACCAAAATCCTAACTTCCACCATATTAAACCTTGAAATCCTAACCTTAAATTTCCAGCAATCAAACCTTAAAATTCCCGCTGTACAAAATCTGAAATTTCAACATTCCTAGACAAAATTTGAAATTTGATATTCCAACAACCTAATATCAACCATATTCCTTAATTTTACAATTTTTAGCTATTAGTTAATAATTATTCTATTTATCTTACATCAATATGGTATCAGAGCTTTGGTTCACGATGGTGACAGGGCATATAGAGAATATTCAGCAACCAAGAGTGATGAAATACTTCTAAGAGTTATAGAAAGATTGAACCTTAATGACCCTAGATCACAAGGTGCTCCAAGAACTAGTCAAGAATACAATATCAGACAACAAACTGCACTCAATGGTGAGGTTGGAGAAAGTGAAATCCAAGACAAAGAGTTTGACACTAATCAACAACGAATGGGGTTAGGAAATCAACGCCTATCGAGAGATCCAAACAAAGAAACCAACTTGCAGCATATAGAGAGTGCATGCAATCCTTTAGAGGACACAATAGAGTTGAAATATACAACTCGATGACATTACTAAGGAAGTTTGTGTTGAAGCCCGTGATTTTGCAGAAAAGATGGATCCACACCTGTTCTTAGATTTGACAACAGTAATAGAAATTTCTTTGACTGGTACCACATGTCAAAAGATTGAAAAGTTTGATTCGCAAAGATGAAACTAGTTGGAAATGTTAAAATCTGGTCGAGATCAGTAGATGATAGACTTCAAAAAACATGCCAACCGCCAATTGTTGATTGAGAAGAGATGAAGCTAAAGTTATCAAAAAAATACTCACCATTTCATTATCAGGAAGATCTCTAAGATTAACTAACAACCTTTAGACAAGGGATTATGTCCGTAACTACGTACACGGAAATATTTGATGAACTTTCTACCTGATGTGAAGGGATGAATTAGGAACAACTTATATCTTACTACAAAAATGGCTTAAGGGCAGAAATTTGCAAGGAGTTGAACAATACTTAGGACAAGTAACTAAAAAGTTTCGAAGTCAAGCTAGGGAGTTCAGCATGGAGAGAACTACGACGGTGCAAAATTTCATACCAGCATCCAATGCATCAAAATCTGCAAAACAAAATGACTACAAAACTTCCCAAGGAGTTGAACTGAAAGGTAAAGCCATAGCTAAGATGGGGATGAAAGGAGGTCTCAATGACAAGAAGTGCTTTTGATGTAATGCGAGGGGTCATTTTGCTTATGAATGTCCTAATAAAGGTTTGCATATGATGGGAGAAGAAGTAGAGGAAGAATCTGATGAGTATGTGTGTGAGCACGAAGCTAGAGTTGAGTTAGAAGGAAACTCGATGAACTAGCTAGTCCTACAAATCTTAATATAGTGAGACACATACTTACAACCCCTAAAGCGCAAGAACAAGAACAATGACTTCATAGTGCTATTTTCTTGACTCAAGTTAAATGTGGGGATAAAGTATGCAAGCTTAACATTAATGGATGAAATAGCATAAATGTGGTATCGGAGAACATAGTAAAGCGATTGAATTTACTCATATAGAAATATCCAAATCCCTAAAAAGTTGCTTGAGTAGATGAATATTGGTTGCTCGAAGGTTCTTGGTATCTTTTAAATTAGGAATATATGAGGACTTTATTTGGTGTGATGTCATTCTTATGAAAGTATCTCACATTTTACTTGGCGACCGTGGCTTTATGATCAAGATGTACAACACTTCAGAAAAGCTAACACCTATCAGTTTATATTTCACGGGAAGAAGATAATTATGAAGCCTATGAAGGTAGATAAGGTAGAAAAATAAAGAGAAACTAACAAGACAACCATAAATGCCAAGAAAAAGCGTCTTAATTTCCTTAAGGAGAGAGAATTTGAAATTTTTAGCAAGGAAAAGGGAATTGTGTTTGCAATGGTAGTTAGGGAAGTAACAGAAACAAGACCTGAAACACACTTTACCTTATCAAAAGAAGCGGGAGTATTGTTAGTTGATCTTTCAGACCTTACACTGGATGATTTATTAGGTGAATTACCTCCTTTACGAGATATTCAGCATGCTATTGACTTGGTACCCAGATTTACTCTACCAAATCTTCCAGCCTATCGCTTGAATCCTATTGAGAATGAAAAGCTGAAGAGACAAGAGAGGAGTTACTGAAAAAAGGATTTGTTCAAGAAAATCTGTCAGATAAGACAAAGGTATTGTAGGGAAAGAGGTGTGTAAATAAACAGCACCTTAATGTGTTATTATATAGAG
>JANZXP010000007.1:13249225-13262384 GCA_027576715.1 Erythroxylum flavicans | reverse complement strand
ACAGCTAATTTTACCAAACATCTCTAACAAACAGCTAATGCAATCCGCTGGTCAAATCAGCTGATAGAATCAGCTATCAACTAACAGCTGATAGAATCAACTAATAGCTAATACAATCAGCTGATTGTCAAACAGAGCCTTTGTGAATAAAGTGTTATCCATTATGCATGTTACACCACCCATCATTCTCCCTTTAAATTTGTAACCTCCATATCTTCCACACAGTTTTTGAATTCCTCACAAGATTTTTTTGTTGCAAATGCTTCCTTTGACCTCAAAAGAGTGTCAAATACAATTAAAGTCACCTGTTATTATCCAAGGATTACTTAATGAGTTGCTGCATAACTTTAGTAAGTGCCAGAGTGATGATCTTTGAAAGCTATAGGTATAGGCATAAATCACAAATATATTGATATCCCCCATCCCTTTGAAAGAGGACAAAATGTGAATACACTGATCAATAGAATCATGGTCTTAATCTAAATTTTTATAGGTTAATATGATGTTATAATACATCCACTTTGAGGCCATTCATGGTTCAAGAAAATAGGCCATTCTTTATTAACAAAACCAAGCCTCAAGCATTTGCCACCTTTGAGCTTTGTTTTCAAGAGAGCTACCAAATAAAGTTTGAGGTTCTTAATATAATCAAAAAGGATTTTCTACTTTCTGGGGTCATTAATACCCCTTTTATTCCATATTAGAAGATTAATTTGGACATAAGCGAATCCCCCTTTCTTGATTTAGCTTTTTTTTCCAACCTTCTGACCACTTCAGTTTCAATCTTCCTTATTAAAGATTGACAAGCTAACTCCAGAATGTCCTTATAGATCAAGGGCTGAGTGGTCTTAACCTCAAAGGATTTCTCATAAATTTGCTACGTCGGCTTAAAGGAATGATCATTTAAGTCCATCAACTCATTTACTGATGAGGCCATATTTTTGTTAATTTTGGGTTTAGCACTTCTAGGGCTTCAAAGCTATATGGGCCTTGCAGTTCATCACCTTTTCTAGCTTTGATTACAGCATTAAAGATCTCTTAATCTTGCTTGGGAATTTTATAATCTACACGAGTTCCCAATATCTTCCATACTTGAACTTTTTACTAATGGGAAGCAATTGTTTATCGGGATACTTAAAAAATGGATGCCATTGGTATGTAAGTAATACCAATTCTTTAAAAAGTGTATCATGATCGTTGAAGCAAAAGAGGGAGTTTTCTCAAGAAGCTCAATCTCTATGTTTACTTCATCATATAATCGAGTGTAGCCAATTCTTCTAAGTGATGTCATGGTCTCATCCATGCCAAGCGATTTCCCCACGTAACTAGCCAGATGGCTTAAGCCCAACTTAATTATTACTTTAAGGGAATCTTGTAAATGTTGATTTAGATAGGAACATTCCTAGTTTTGATCATGGAGCACAATACCTAGCTTCCATTTCTGTACAAAGAAAGGCCTATCCAGCACATGTTAGGGGCCTGCATCCAAGACTTTCTGAGAATTAGCAGTCAATGTGAAGTTAAAGATAAGCAAACCTTGTTCATCTTGCAAAACTTATTGGAGACCATGATTCTTACCGTAATTGGTAGCCCAAGAGCGTATAATTTGGAAGCTAGGTTTCTTGTTAATGAAGAATGCAGTAAGTGAAGCCTCCCACCTTCAAGTACCATTATAGAGGACTTCCAGTGAAGGGCACAAATATAATGGTCTCTTCTGGGAAGGAGGTAGGGAAGAAATCCAGTTTCTCTGTTGAAGCAAAATCCCCTAGCACCTACTTCCAAGAGCATTTAGGAGGCGATGGAAGATCCCCTTGGTTGTTAGAAGAACCTTGTTCTAATCCTAGGCTAAGTTGAAAAGGAGCAGCATCCATACCTAGACCTAAGAGATGTTCTTCTTTACCATAAGCAATAAGGTTACCAAGGGATGGGTTATAGTTGCTAAGTTGAGGGGTGATAAGAGATAGATAGGAGAGGCGGAGTAGCTTTTTTAAAGTGGTGCAAAGTTGAGCTTACCTTGAATTGACATTAAGTGGAAGATGGGAAATCATATAAAACCTAAAAATAAAAGGAAAGAAAGAAGGGAAGACTTTCACGGTAACAATTAAATAGTCAATTGAGTTTTTGCAAGGGATAATATATCACAAATTCATTTATTTGTAGGTTATCAATTCTTTACAATCTCCTTTTAAATTGAAGTTCCAAATAGGAAATTACGTACATGGGACATTCTAAATTATCTAAAATTAAAGTTATCAACAAATATTGTCTATTTTTAAAAAAATAAATAATAAAATTCATTAAACTAGTTCCAAGGGGCTGCTACCAAAATTCATTTAGAATCTTATAAAAGTATAATAGTGTTAAATTAGAAGTAGAAAGCAACTTCACTAACAAGGAAAGAACAAGAACTATTACAAATTCTTGCACTTGCAGCTTTGGTACCTGATTATTTTGGCTTTTAGATTTTGTTCCTGACGTATTATACTATTTTCTCCTTCAATTTTTGAAGTTTTTTTTGTTAGTAATGGCTACTCTAATATTTAAGCTAGAAACAAAGCTTAAATAAGTACAGTTATGCACATTCAATCCAAAAAAAAGTGTACATCCTGGTTTTACAAAATAGGTTATAAAGATATTCCATCGTTAAACATTTATAGCCCATAGAAGGTTATGTTCCAAAGTATTACACTTAATTGCAGCTGTGATTGGGCCGGGTCGAGGGTAGCCTGGGCTCAACCCGACCTATTGACATCTTTATTCTCAAACCCTAAATACTAAAAATAGAAGTATATATATAGCTTATAAGATGTTTTTACACATAAATAAGTGTATATTTTACTCAATGTGTGATTTTAGTTTTTTATATACTAATTACCACTTGAAAAATTATTTTTAATTACTTTTTAGTAACTAAAACTAAACTTAGATAAAACTTGAGATTAACCATAAATTTTGCTTGGGCTAGGTAAAACTAATTCGTAATATAACTTTAATTGTATGTGATTGGGAAATAGGCACCCAATGTTGATCCCAAGAAATTAGTCGTGTGGCTACACGTGTTTGCTTAAGGGGAAGAAAACAATTTTTTAAAGATGTTATTTTAGTATGAGAATATTAAAAGCATACCTTTGACAATATTTTTTTTTTACTTGGATTATTCACTAATGACTGAAATCAATAAAAATGAGAAGTTCGAGAACTCGTCTAGGTAGTAGCTTTTTAATACATTTCTTTTTCAGTGATTGTCAAGCACAAGAAACTTAAGTAAGAGAGAGGTCAATGTTTGAAGATATTCCAAAAAAGTTTTTTCTTGAAAAATTGATATTCCAATAAGTTAATATGTGTTGGAAATGAGAAATTTAATAAACCCACAAGGCATATCAATTTTAACAAACATTTCAAAAAAAGATTTTCATTAATTGTAACATTACTTTATGCCTTATTGTTAATAAATTAAAAAAGAAAAATTTACTGTTTGCGAGGATATTTAATTAAAAACTTATTGTTTGTGAGGATATTTCATTATTTCTAGTTAACATTTATTTTTTTATTATTGAAAAAATATAAAATAAGGTAGAATTAAACATCGTGCTATATTGTATATTATCAAAACCCTATAATTTAAAATTGATGATTTTTTAAATCCATGAATTCAACGAAATTTATGTATTTAAAACATATCCATTTCTTATATAAAAACAACTTTTTTACTTACATTAATACTCCCTATCCTAATGATTTCTTTTACTTTAAGTGTTTAGAAAATATAATATAAACAACTAATATAATAATAGATAATTCCTAGATAATTCCTTTGAGGAATAAACTTTTTATTATTGTCTATTATAAGATAAATAATAAAATGGACTATAAGAATAATATACATACACTCATTAAGTGATAAAAAAATAGAGCCCTTATTAAACATTTTTTTATTGTGTTTCATAATAGTAAGGTCATTTTCAGTAAAAATCTAACTTCTAACCATTCTACAATATAAATTCATAACTTGATAAAAAAATTTAAAAGAGAGTCCATTTAAATTTCACAACTATCTAACAAGACTAGAGGGCTATAAGGAGGCAGTAACCAAATGTATGACTACCAATTTCCAAGGTAATTAATCTTACAAATGCTTGAAAAACTATAAATGGTAAAGGAGGAACTTAAGAGGATTAATTAGAATAACTACAGTAACAATTATCAAGCAATTGAGGAAGACAAAACACTTCTTATCAATAAACTAACTGAGCTATATCAATCTTCAAGAGATTTGTCAAAACAAGCTCATTAAAAGGACGCATTATCTAACTATATTTGAGCTTTAAAAGTGCATAATTCACTTTTAAAGTAAAGGTAAAGAATTTAATGGTTTTAAGAGGGAGATAGGAACACCATTAACTTCCACGTAATAATCCTTTCAAGGAGAAATATTAACAAGATCACATCTCTATTAGATGAGAATGGTTCTATGGTTTGCCAGTAGCTGGAGATCAAACAAGTGGCTCATGATTATTTCCAAATACCTTGGCAACTAATACTAGCAACTATTCATCTATGTAGGTTCTATCTACCTTCATTCCAAGTAGATTACAAATACAAGTATTGAGCTCTTCCTTAATCCTTTTAGCTCTTTATAAATTGAGAAATTTTTCTTTAGCCTTCATCTTAATAAGGTCCCAAGTCCTGATAGACTAAATGCATATTTCTTCAAGGATTTGTAGAACCTAATCAAAACCTAACTCACCAATGCAATCCTAGAATTTTTTAGCAGTGATAAAATGTTGAAGGAACTAAATAAGACTTATAATAATGTCATCCCAAATATTCATAATCCATTAAGGTTGGAAGATCATAGGTTTAGCTTCTAAAATGAGGTCGGTATTAGGCTCATTATCAATCTTACTAGAAGAGTTTTTATTCAAGCGATCTATAATGGAGACAATATCTTTTTGAATGAAGAATTATTTAATAATTGCAACAAGAAGGGGTACTTTAAGAGTTATGTTATGAAAATTAATTTTAACTAAGATTTTGATTTTATTATATGGAACTTTGTCATACACTCAATGGAGGCTTTTGGCTTCCCTATAAATTTATCAAATGGATTAGGTAGTACATTTTGACCACCTCTTATAATGTATTGATAAATAATGAACCTATTCACTTAATTAAAAGAGCTAAAGGTTGAGGCTAGGAGATTCCCTATCACATTACTTGTTTATATTATTTATTAAGGAGTTAACAAAGTTAATTAACTATAACATTAACCTTGATGAAAACTTCAAATTTCACAAAAAATATAAAAATTTAACGATCTTTAACTTTTTATTTATTGATGATGTGGTTCTACTCTATAGTGTAGATATTAATTCAGTGAGCTCATTAATGAACTCTCTGTATGTCGCCAATAATCTTTAAGATCTTTTCATTAATAAAGATAAAGCTACTCTATTTGTCTTTAATAAAGTAAGTTAATTAGCATGTTGGCTCTCTAATATGATAAGTCTACAAATTAAGTAGCCTCATATCGCCTATTTTGGAGTATTAATTGCTGTTAAGAGACCATCTTTTAGGGATTGGCATCCATTGCTTGATAACATGTAAAAAGGGATTGGTCATTAGAGCAATCAATGCCTTTCTTTTGTAGGTAGGGTATAATTAATCATTCAATACTCAATAACCTACATGTGTACTAGTCCTCTTATTTGATTTTTCCAAGGACTTAATTAAAAAAAAAAAGATGATCATGAACTTCCTTTATTATGGTGAAACTGTAAAGAAATCAATAACAAAAGCCAAGCAGTAAAAAGTTTTCAAACCTAAAATTGAGAGAGGCTTGATAATCATTGCAATAAGGATAATAAAAAAGATGTTAATTGTCAAAAATCCTTGTTGGTATAATGGATTCACACTTAATACCTAAAAGGAAAGCACTTTTGATAGTAAAATTTAGAGCAGACTCCTCTTAGACAGTGTTATAACTCCTAAAACTATGAGAATGCCTACAGATAGAGGTTAAATGCAAAGTTAGAAATGGGAACACATCATTATGGTATAGCAATTAGAATAGGGCCTCTTTACCTGCTGTTTTGAGCTAAATATTCTAAGTAAAATGATAGTAAACCAAGTTAAGGCAAAAAAGCTAATTCAACTCCATAAATGGTTACGTAATATCATGAGGTTCTCCACAATACTTGAGGATGCTCTAAACTACATTCCTAATGCAATTTAGAGGAAACAATGTTATCATTAAGACACAAATTAGTGGAGTTTAAAAATAAGACATGTTAATTGATATTAAGACCCTCAACTCCTAAGATCCCTTTGTTTAGGTTAGCATAGCATAAACAAAATCTCCCCAAGGCTTCTTTTACACTATGTTTGGCCATAATGAACAAACTAAACATAATGGAAAGAGTCATGAGCTCAAATATCCTTAGCCTTACCCACAAATTATACAATCTAATGTCATTTTTCACAAACATATGGAGGAAAATTCAACATTTCTATAATCTTCATTAACAACATGCTATGGCTTGATATTATCTAATGGACCTTATAACTTCATTAGCTATGTAAAGGGGATCATATAATATTTAAAATTACTTCTGGTTATCTAGTGTATGTTATATAGAGGAAACAACTTAAAGATCTTCTAAGGTATGATACAAACATTGCAAAACTTAAAATCACCACAACTTTGATGTGAGAGATTGATTAATGGAAACAATGATAATGGAATCCCTTTCATTCCATCAACTCTTTTCCACACTAGTTTTTGGGTTTCAACTTATGTATTAAGCTTGTTTATTCTTATTGTTTGGTTTTTAAACATGAAATAAACTATGTTGCATAGTGGCTTTTCTTTTCTTAAGAAAATACAAACTTATTTAGTTGCTAAAATCAGTACTTAAAATATGAATTTTAAACTTATTTAGTTGCTAAAATTAGTATTTAAAATATGAATTTTCTTAACTTTTTTATAGATAAAAATAAATGATTGATAATTAAATATCAATATACCTTTTAAGTATAAATGATATCGTTTATTTCTAAATCACCATTAATAATAATCTAATAGCAAATCATTAGTATCACTAAGTTAAAAGAAAGAAAATTTGACATATATATAACTATTAATAATTAAATATCAAGTACTAATGATATTAATGAATATGTGTATATTTGTATATGAGGGTAAGTATGTGCATGTTCATTTATGCGCGAGTGCATGTTACCATTTCTTGTTTATTAGATTGAGGGATTTTACTTTTGTCCTTTTCATAAACAGAAGTATATGTAGAATTATATATTTGATTTATTGTGCAATTAATATAAAAATGAAAATTTTGATTTAATAAATCCTTAAAATTTTTATAACGTACAAGCTAATATAAAGAAATTTTGTTTAATAGTTGAATTGTAAACTTATAATTAGATATAATTGTTGAATCAAAATTAAAATGGAGTTATTTATCATGATTAAATTAATTTACAGGGTTTCAATCTTAAATACTAATAAAAGAATTGTTAATGATGAGGAAATAAAAGTGATTTTTTAAAAATCTTATGAAATACTAAAAATGTAAAAAAATCAAATATATGAAAAATTTTAGTTTTCTTTAATAATCTAATTATGCAATTAAAACAAAAGAAAGAGATATCGTCTTTTAAATTTTTTTAAAATCATATGTTTACTACATCCGCATTGATTTAGTATAAAAAGGAATAAATGCTCAAAACATGAAGAAGGCAAATTATTCTGAACTTGGCTTGAGTCAACAAGCAATAGCCTAAGTTGAGCTTTGAGTTTGATTCAGGCTCAAAAGTGCTAACATGAATCAAAATAATTCGATAAAATACTAAATGATGTTGTTTTTACTTAAAGCTTGATTAGGCTTCGGGTTAGGACTATGTTGAATAGCTTGCCTTAGGATGAGAAAATTTTTTTCGACTAATCCCACAATAATCTATTATACTCCTTAACTTTATCTTATCACGAGATAAAAAATTTTATGATTTGCATTACTCTTTATTAAATTCAATGAAATCTCCTTTGATTGCTACTCAAACCTCACAATCTCTTTAAGAGAAAAGTTCATTAGATTTGTTAGTTATACAAATTAAAATTTACAATTATAAACAAACATAAGATCAATCTCACATATCTAAATTTACAAAATTCATTATAAAGCAATGAATATAATTTTTTCATCAAAAGCCTTAACTGTATCCAAAAAGAAGAAATATTATTCTTAATATGTAGTTTTTAATTTTAATAAATGGAAAGATATAACCTTAAAGATGAGTGGATCCTCTAATAAGTTATAGAAACAATATCTCTAGTGGCTTTAAGGTCAAATAAAATAAATTTAATGATTTAACAATAGAAAATAAATTTATCTTTTACTATAAGGTTTACAAATTCTAGCTAAGGACTCTTATTCCAATGCATTCTACATTTAAACAAATGATTATGGATAATGGCTTTAATACTGATTAATAGACTATGGGAAACTTGAAAATGTTGTTACAAGAGAAATTAAGATACTTTTCTTCAAGGGATTGCACAGTATGGGCTGAAAACTACTTTGTTATATTCCAAAATTAATCTTGCATATATACCATGAGAGAGAAATTAGACAGTTCCCCAGTGCAAGCTAGTATGGTGCTTCCAAGCTATTCCAAAAACAAGTTTTATTTTATTTTTATTTTATGGCTGGAAATCAATGGGAGGCTTTCAACCAAAGATAGGTTAACTGGTTCAATCCCCTCCACACATATTGTTTTATGCAACTCCTTTATTAAGGCATATAATCATTTGTTCTTTGCTTGTGAGTTCACAAGATAATTATATAGGGGATTCCTTAACCTTTTCTCCTTAACATGTTTAACCTTGTCCTAAAGGGGAATTTTTAATTGATTGCTTGCTAAGGAGAGGGAGAGACCACAAACAACAAACTCTCTGCAAGCTCTTGTTTGCAAGGTTGGAATATGAAATTTGGAAGGGAAGGAATATGCATATATTTCAACATCGATCCAAACAATAAGAAATACTTTACTGGGAGATCCTTCACTAGAAAAGAATGCACATTATCTTGCTTTATCATCATGGTAGAGTAGAATAGGTAGCTCAATATAGTATCCTCAGGTAGCAATGTTTGTATATAAGTGATAGAAGTGAACATCATTTGATTGTTAGGAACTAATTGTTTATTTACTTCCTAAAAAAAGGTTTACAAATTCTAAGTTTAATGATAATATTTCTAGAAGCACTATTAATATAAAATAAGTTTCAAAATTTCCATGTATAATAAACATACTTTACAAACATTTACTCAGACACTCAATCATTATTTTAGCTAGTTTAAAATTTCAAAGAGAAAATTAGAGTAAAAAGATTTTACAGAGCTATTTATAAAATTATTGAAAATTTACTTCAAACTTTCAAACATTTTTTTAATAATGTGAAGGGAAATTCTAATATTTTAATCCATAATTTTAGAAGAATTTTCAAAACTAGTTTGAAATTTATTTTTTATCACTTTAATATGTAAAATATCATTTTTGTATCAAATATATTCAAATGTTAGTACCTTATATAACTTATCATTAACTTAGGTAATGTAGATCATATAAATTTTTTAGGACATATAACTACCTATTGTGATGTTCAAATAGAATTTGAAGTTTATTTATAGGTTCTAAATCAAAGTACATGAAGTAAGCACTTTGAACATCTTTTCACTTCATATAGACTCTTAGAAATTCATCATCCAAGCTTCATTAATAAGAACTCTATCTAATTCTGATGACTCCCTCTCCCTCTAGCATGGCTTCCTTTTTTAGCTCATTTCTAGTTTCTCTCAGCCTTCATCTTCGCTTCTTGCTTTTATTACATCCTTACTCTATTTTCCCTCTCCTTTTTCCCCCTTTAAAATTTCCTATTCGAGTGCTTCTTTGTTTCTCCTTTCATAGTGCTTTTCCTTAACAGTTAACTCTCTGTTGACTTTGCTTTTGGGGTAAAATTTTCTTTCTTTTAAAACTTTCCTGCTTAGCCTTTCTTCTTTGTTGTTTCGGGTAACATTTTTTTTTAAATTTAGCCTTGTCTTAAAGCTAAAACTTTCCTTCCTCAGCCATGAATGTCAATAACCATAAAGGGTCATATTTTCACATGTGCTTTGTCCTTTCCTCCCCTTCTTACCCTAACCCTCTTATCATGTAATATTTTTGAGGGAAAAACTAAGTAGATTTAAGAACAATATCAATCCTCAACCACTAACCCTCACCCAAACTAGAAGTAAGTGGTAGGGAACCTAGGCAAAAATTTATATAATACTGCTTCCTAAAGTCAAAGAAGATTGAGTTATAGTGTTCTTAGAACTTGAAGTGCTTAAAAATGGTGACAAAGACTAGAAACCAAAGGCAGGAAGTAGAAAAAACAAATAAGGAATTAGACATTGAAAATACTAATAATTTTGTCTAAGATAGGTTAAATGTAAAAGAATATAAGAACTCACCCCTAGTGCAAGACTTGAGTAATCTTACTAGTGCATATGCAAATGAAGCTAAAATGAAAGCCAACAACGAGGAATTTCAAAGTGATAGTAAGAGAAATTCAGCAAGGAAGAACATATTCTAGGGATTAGAGATTAAAAACTTATCAAAATGACTATAATTGTGTGGAATGTAAGGGGATTAAATTGCCTAAGGAAGTAACAAGCTTTTAGGGATTTTATCTTTGAGGAAAAGGCATTACTAATTGGAATTTTGGAAACTAAAATAAGGAAAGAGAATCTATATAAATTAAAATGTTTGGGGAGCCAATGGAATTTTCTAACTACCAGTATCATCAATATAGTAGAATTATTATTGCTTATAACTCAAGTAGAGTCAAGGAGGATTAGATAGAAGCAAATGATCAAGTAATCATGTGATAGTTCATTTCATCTAAGAGCGTACTATAGTCTATGCTTTTGTTGTCTATGGCTCGAATCATTATTATCAAAGAAGGTTATTATTGGAAAGCCTGGAAAGAATCTATGTTATTATTTAAAGGCCTTCGATTGTACTAAGGAATTATAATAATATCCTCAGGAAAATAACTAGATTGGGCTTTTATTAATAAAGGTTGGCTATCTCATTTCCTAGAAAGCAAAGCATATTTTATGTAACCTTTATTTTCAAACCATTCCCAAATCAAAATCTAAGAGTTGTTTAAAAAAACTGAGAGATATTTCCCATTTAGATTTAATAACTTTCTTATGTAGGATAATGGCTTATAAGTAGCAACTAAGAAAAGAGTGAAGCAGAACATTTAAAGCAATAAAAAACATATTTATATTCAGAAACTGAAATGGATAAATTAGGAAATTAAGAAGTTTAATGCTAAGAGATTAATGAGTACATAAAAAGCAATAGATTCTGGTAAGGTTAAGTTATCCATCATTTAAGGGAATTTAATCCATACACTAGGGCATGTGGAGCTTTTAAAAGAAGAAAAATAAGTTACAAATTTGTAATTGAAGGCCTTAAGAAATCATAATTCTTTATTAAAAATAGAGAATTAGAATCAATTGGATGGATGAAGGGGATAGAAATACTAAGTATTTTCATAACTCCTTCATTGTAAAAAAGAATGGTAATATAATATGCCTAGTGATAGCTTAAGAAAGGGAAGTAGTTACTACTCAATCTGCTTTAATAGAAGCAATCAAGTTTTTTAAGAGCTCTCTAGGTATTACAAACTATTAAGTCTTCAATCCAAGTCCTCAAGTCCTTTATCAATTTCTGGATTAAGAATAAGGATATTGAACTATTGAATATTCCATTTAGTGCCTTTGATATGGAGAGAGCTGTGATTGGAATGAATGCTTATAAAGCCTAGGCTCAGATATACTTAATGGATACTTCTATCATACAACTTGGATACAGCTAAAGAATATGGTATCTAAAGCAGTATTGGAGTTTTTCAATATAAGTGAGATCTTATAGGAGATTAATAAAACTTGTATATTTCTAATCCCTAATAACCCTAAGACATTTGAAGAATATAGAGCAATTTCCTATTGTAGTTTCTTATACAAAATTATATCCGAATTGTTGGATACTAGGCTAAGGAAGGTGCTTAACTCAATAACAAGTGACAATTAAGGACCTTATAAAAGGAAGGCAAACATATGAAAATGTACTTTGCTCAAGAGTTGTTTAAAGGCCATACAATTTAAAGAATTGTATAACTAAAGTAGACTTCCACAAAGTCAATGATAAGATCAACTAGGATTTTATCCTTTGGTTGTTTGAAGTCTTTGGTTTCCTTAGGAAGTTCAATGGTTAA
The DNA here is from genome assembly GCA_027576715.1 of Erythroxylum flavicans. Lineage (NCBI taxonomy): Eukaryota > Viridiplantae > Streptophyta > Magnoliopsida > Malpighiales > Erythroxylaceae > Erythroxylum > Erythroxylum flavicans. The sequence goes on along the minus strand of JANZXP010000007.1, from coordinate 13,250,044 downwards.
GTAAGATTATGCTTAACTACTACTACCTTTAATATGCTTATAAATAGAGAACCAAAAAAGTTTTTTAAAGGTGGTAAGGGACTAAGGTAAGGGGATCCCTTATCCCCATATATGCTCTTTAGTATAGAATCACTAACTAGATTGATGAGTCATTAAATATTGAGGGATCAAGATTTTTGGTTCCACAGTATATGTAAAAGGCTAGGTATCTACCTCATGCTCGCATTAAAAAATCTATGGAGCATTCAAAATCTACCTTATACTCTCATTTTCTCAATTAGATTCTAAAGTTAAGGGACAAAATCAAGGATCTCATCTCTTGCACAATTGGGAATGGAAAAATGACATATGTCTGGTTTAATAATTGGTCTTGCTTGGGACCCCTCATACATTATTACAACAGTCTAAGCAACCCCCAAGCCTACTTATACTTAAACTTAGCTCTATGATTACAAAGGGTACATGGAACTTTCCTGAACGATTAAGGCATCTCCAACCATCATATCAACCTCAACCAAACTCTCTAGATATATTATACTGGTAGAATCAACCTATCCATAAACTCACCAATAGCATCGCCAATGATCTGCTAAGAATTAGGAAACAGAAGCTGGAATGGAATAGAATTACTTGGAGTAAGGTTCTACCCCCAAGAGTATCCTTTATATCATGGCTAGTAATAAAAAATAAACTAAATACAACAGATAGAATGTCGTATTTGTTAAGTCAAGAGAACTTTACAATGATTAATTTTGATGACAATCAAATAATAATAATGTTAGAAACAAATGAACGTTTTTAACAAGTATGTTAAGTGTG
>JANZXP010000007.1:13219936-13245216 GCA_027576715.1 Erythroxylum flavicans | reverse complement strand
CGACATTGTAAAATTATGTTTTATAAATGGAATAAGGAAATGATCTTTAGTATATTTGTGATTTATTTGTGATGCCACATTAAGTGATTTGTTGCTCTAACATGTTATTGTCATAAGGTATGTTCTTAAACGTCCTCTGGATATTCCGGTATATACTCTATGGTAGTGGGGTGTTACAACAATCATGACATACTTGCCATTATTATGGAAGGCGTGATACAAACGCGGGGATCTACTTCCATTTTTATTTTTTTATGGACTTTTTGGCCTAGGTAAAACCTAGTTTTTACCCTAAAAGGCAAAAACACTATAAAAGAAAAAAGAAATGACCTAATCAAGCGAGCCTCCATCTTACCATTTCAAGAAAGAGCTAAGGGAGAGAAAGAAGAGAAAAAAAGAGAGAAGAAAAAGAAGCGAAGGAGTTGCTACAACAACCTTCAGCCATCCTTTCCAAGTTAATTTCTCACTTCATCTTTATGATTATTTCATTTAATATATGAGATGGATATGAGGATGATGAATATTTATTAAGGATGTTCTAAACTTCATTTATGATTTGTTCTTGAATCAATTGTGATTTGATTTCTTTTGGTGTTAATATGTCGAGTATTGTGATTGTTTGTCATTTTTGCATACTTCGATAACACATCAAGAGAGTGAACCTAACATGATTAGGTTAGGTAATGAGAGTTAGCAACCTAATAGATCACATAAATAATCAAATTGGTAATTATACGACGAGAGATTGTGTGTTAGGACCCAATTGTTTATTAGAGTGCTTAAAATCCTTAGTGGAAGAGCCACCTAAACCTTTCTTAGTCAAACAATGCAAAAGGTCAATTCTGACCTCAAGGGCCACATAGATTCCAATAGGGGAAACCAAATGCCACGAATGCTAAGTTAAATAAAATTTTGAATAAACTAAAAAATATGGAAGACGCTCACAAAATGTTGGAAGGAAGATTTAAGCGAGTAACCAAAAATCATGCATCTTCCATCCACAACTTAGAAGTCCAAATGAGCCAATTGACAAATGCATTGTCTGCATGAATTGTGGGAAGCCTCCTTACAATGTTGAATCAAACCCAAGGAAGCAACTACAAGCAATTACATTGTGAAGTGGGAAGGAATTCAAACAGTCCACAGAGCTAAAAAGTGCACCCCACATTATAGAGAAAGACAATGAAAAGGAGAAAGATGTGGACATGAGCGAATACCCTCCATACATTGCTCCTCCACTATATCCACCCAAAATTCCATACCCCTAATAACTTCATAAGAGAAAATTAGATGCACAATTTGTGAAGTTTGTAGAGAAATTGAAGACTTTCCAAATAAATCCTTCATTCATTGAAGTTTTGGAACACATGCCCAAGTATGTTAAATTTTTTAAGGACATATTATCAAAGAAGTGTACTTGGGAAGAGAACCAAATGGTAACCTTAACTGGTAGCTATAGTTCCAAAGTCACTAATCAATTTCCTTCTGAGTTGAAGGATCCAAGGAGTTTCAAAATACCTTGTATGGTTGGTGAATTTGAGTTCAAAAAATGCCTATGTGATTTAGGAGCAAGCATCAATCTTATGCCTTTGTTGATATTTAGGAAATTAGGAGTCGGTGAGGTTAAGCCAACTTCGATGCTAATCCAGTTAGCTAATTTATCTACTAAAAGACCGTTTGGAGTGGTGGAAGACGTTTTGATGCAAGTGGACAAGTTCATATTCCTATGGACTTCGTTGTTCTTAACTTCAAAAAAGATAATAATTGTTTACTAATTCTTAGATGACGTTTCATGAACACAGGAAAAACATCTATTGATGTTCATGAAGGTAAATTGACACTTCAGATTAGTGAAGATCAAGTGGAGTTCAATATAGACAAGACCTTGACGAATCCGAAGGAAAGCAGCGCTTGCATGAAGATTGACATTATGGATGAAAGTATGTAAGAGCAAGTAGAAAGCTACTTTGCAGAAGTTAAATTATTAGAAATGGAGACGGACAATGAAGATGAGAAGGCGAACGAAGCTGAGTCTGAAGGAGATGTTAAAATGGAGGAGTCAGGTGTTTAGACCCGTCAAGAAATGTTAGTATGAACCGAAGCACCCATACCACCCTCTATAAAGAAACCACCAACCTTAGAGCTTAAATCTTTACCCACACAGCTCATATATACCTTTTTAGGTGAAGGTCAAACTCTATCCATCATCATTTCCAATCAACTGAATGGGGAACAAGAGAGTAAAGTAGTAGAGATTGTTAGGAAGTCGATAAAGGCCATAAGATGAAAAATTTCTTAAAATCGAGGTATAAGCCCAAATGGTTGCCTGCATCAGATAAACCTTAAAGAAGGAAGTAACGCAGTGAGGGAATGTCAACGTAGATTGAACCCTCAAATGAAGGAAGTGTTTAAAAAGGAAGTAGTAAAGCTCTTAGATGTGATTATCATAAACCCTATATTTGATAATGAACGGGTCAACCCAAAACAATGTATACCAAAGAAAGGTGGAATGACAGTAATGGAGAGTGAAAATGGAGAGTTAATTTCGATGAGAACATTTACATGATAGAGAGTATGCATAGCTTATCGCAAACTCAACAAGGTGACTAAAAAGGAACATTTCCCTCTCCCATTCATAAATTAAATGATAGAAAGAGTAGCTGGCCACTCATTCTATCATTTGATCTACAAATGGGAGAGATAAATGTCCTTTTTAGGGAAAGTGATGTCTCATTCTACTGCTTCTTAGATGGTTGCTCGAGGTATAATCAGATATTCATTTACCCTGAAGGCCGAAAAAAGACCACATTCATATGTCCTTATGGTACCTTTGCGTATAGATGGATCTCTTTTGGGTTATGCAATGCCTCAGCTACATTTAAAAGTGCATGACGCCTATCTTTGCAGATATGAATGAAGATATAATGGAAGTTTCCATAGATGATTTTTCCATCTTTAGAGACTCTTTTGAGAAGTGTCTAACCAATTTGGACAAAGTACTCCAAAGATGTGAAGAATCACATTTAGTGTTAAGTTGGGAGAAGTGTCACTTTATGGAGTAAGAGGGGATAGTGCTCAGGCACAAAATTTAGCACTAAGGATATGAAGTGGATAGAACAAAAACAAAGGTTATAAAGAAACTCCCACCTCCAATCAATGTCAAAGGAATTAGAGCATTTTTAGTCCATATTGGGTTTTACCATCACTTTATCAAGGATTTCTTGCAAATCACAAGACCCTTAACAAACTTTTTAGTCAAGGATATGCCTTTCCTCTTTAATGATAACTATTTATCTACATTCAATCAATTAACATCAACACCAATCTTAACACCACTCGATCGAACAATCCTATTCAAAGTCATGTTTGATGCTAGCCACTAAGCTGTTAGTTACGTATTGGGCCAAAGGAAGGAAAAAATGTTACAGGCGATATACTACGTAAGCAAAACAATTATAGGACCCCAACTTAACTACACCACAAATGAAAAGCAATTACTCACAGTGGTGTATGCTTGTGACGAGTTTGGGCCATACCTCTTGGGTTCTAAGGTGATCGTATTTACCAATCACGCAACGTTAAAATATCTTTCCACTAAGAAGGACAAAACCAAGGATTATTCAGTAAGTTCTACTCTTATAAGAGTTTGAAATAAAAGTAAGAGATAAGAAGGGAGTGGAGAATGTAGTCGAGGACCATATATCACATTTGGAAGGAGGGGAATGTGAGCTAAGTGATGATGTTAACAAAAAATTCCCTGATGAAACCTTGATGTTACTTAATAGCATAGCAACATCATAGTTTACAGATATCACAAATTTTGTCACCAGTGGTAAAATTCCTTCTGATCTGCCGAATCAATAGAGAAAATGATTTTTGTATGAGTGAACTCAATATTTATGGGATGAGCCAATCCTATATAAGACTTGTGCTGATGAGATAATAAGACAATGTGTGTCAGAGGAAGAGATGTTGGACATATTAACACAATGTCATGAAGCACAGTATGTTGGCCATTATGGAGCAAACAAAATAGCATCTCGAGTACTTGAGGGTGGATTCTATTGGCCACATCTTTTTAAGGATGCACAAGCTTTTATGGCACAATGTGATCACTATCAAAGAGTGGGCAACAACTCCAAAAGAGATGATATGCCTTTATCCAACATCTTGGAAGTCAAAGTCTTCGATGTGTGACGCATCGATTTCATGGGTCCCTTTCTATCCTCCATAGGGAACACATACATTCTAGTAGGAGTGGACTATGTATCTCGCTGGGCCTAAGCTGTGGCATCTCCAACTAATGATAGGAAGGTTGTATAGACATTCATCAACTAGTTATTCAACTGATTTAGAGTGCCATTAACGATAATAAGCGATGGGGGAACACATTTTTGTAACAAATCTTTTGATGCTCTCCTAAAAAGATATGAAGTCCACCATCAGGTTGCCACTCGTTATCACCCACAAATGAGTGGACAAGTGGAAGTCGTGAATTAGGAGCTGAATCAAATTTTAGAAGAGATGGTGAATAGTTCTAGGAAGGAATGGTCATAAAATTTAGATCATGCCTTATAGGCTTATCGAACTACTTTTAAAATGCTAATCAGAACGACTCCCTTCTGACTCATTATATGGTAAAGGTTGTCATTTGCCTGTGGAACTAGAGCATCGAGCATATTGGGCAATGAAGGTTTTAAATTTTGATTGGAAGAAAATAGGTGAGAATCGACTTCTGCAACTAAATGAACTCAAAGACTTTCGTTGCAATGCATGCTAAAATGCTAAACTTTATAACGAGAAGGTGACGAGATGGCATGACTCTCATCTTAAGTAGAAGGAATCAACTATGAATTTGTGAAGAAAAAGTTTGAACTTTTATTTCTAAATCACACACACAAAAATACACCTTATAGCCCCTATTTATAGTAGAAAACTCCTAATCCTATTAGGAAACAACCTGGACAATATGAAATCATACTAAAGATCTAAAAGAAAACTCCTAATACTATTAGAAAACAACCTAGACAATTAGAATCATACTACAGATCTAAAAGAATAAGAAAACTAATTTTAGAAAGGCAAAAACAAGTCCTAAGCACTGTTTCCAGCTATCAGATTTAGTGTCCAAGTAAACAACTAAAACTAACTTTATAAAATTCCAAAAATTATGAAAATTAATAAAAAACTAATTTTATGTGTTATCTACATGCTCCTAAAATTTTAGGCTGAGTAGACAAGGCTTCACTTAGTTTCAGAGCTAAAACTTGCAATCATACATGTACAATCGAATATTGCATTGTTTGTAAAACTCTTAAACCTATTACCTCCGCGAACGAAATTATCATGTAAATTCAAATATAATGGCTTGGATACAAAGTCTACTTATGTCCCACACAATTCTCCCTCAATTAAAAAGCATTTTCCCTCAAATCTTCATCGTTTAAGCAAGGAGACCTAACAATAACATTAAAAGTAACATAAACTCCATAATCTCCAGGAAGATCAATCTTATATGCAGTCTCTCCAATTTGTTCAAGCACTTTGAATGGTCCATCAGCACGGGGCATAATTTTATTCTTCCTTTTGCTTGGAAATATTTCCTTGTGAAAATGAATCAAAAATAGATTACCAGGTTGAAAGCTCAGTTGCTTGTGAAATGATTAGCATAGGCCTTTTAACTCCCTTTATTCTTCTCTATCTTTGGGTAAATATGCTCACAAACCTTCTTCAATATCTCTGCCTTGGCCTTTGTATCTATACTCATTGAGTCTCTCTTTAAAATAGGAAGTAAATCCACAGGAACATAATGATTCACGCCATAAACAACTTTAAAAGGAGATATCCAGTAGCACTAGTTAGAGATTTATTATAGGAAAATTTAACATGGGCAAGTTTTAAATCCCAATATTTGTTGGTTTTACTCACCAATTTATAAAGCAAGGCACTAAGAGTGTAATTTGTAACTTCATTTTGTCCATCAATTTGTGGGTGGTGAGCATTGCTAAATAACAACTTTGTTCTAAGTAATTTCCATAATGTCCATCTAAATGACTCAAAAACTTCAAATCTCAATCAGAAACAATGCTTTTTGGTATCCCATGAAGATAAATAATCTCTTTAAAGTATAATCAGAAATATGTAAAGCATCATTCGTTTTATGACATGCAACAAAATAAGCCATCTTTGAAAAATGATCTACAACCACCATAATTGCATCCTTATCATGCTATGTGCGAGATAATTTGACAATGAAATCCACACTATTATCCTCCCATAGTCATTCTGGAATAGAAAGAAGTATGTAAAGTCCCTGGTGAAAAGTACTCTTTGCTCTTTAGTAAGTATCACACTGGTTAACAATAAATTACACATCTCCAAGCATATGAGGTAGTAGAAGTGTTCTTGAAGATTTTCATAAGTCTTCTGAATATCAAAATGACCAGTATGACTACCACCATGAGCTTCGTGAATCAATAAATCACGAAAAGAGCCCTTAGGAACACACAATTTATTCCCTTTGAAGAGAAAACCATCTTGAATTACAAACTGGTTATGAACCTCTTTTTCACAAAGTTCAAATAATCTAACAAAGTCTTCACCCCTACATAAGAATTCTTGATGATTTCAAAGCCAGTGAGCCTTAAATTAAGTATTAAAAGCATAGAATACCTTCTTGACAACACGTCAGCTATGACATTAGAGCATCCATCCTTGTGCTTTGATGAGAAAGTAAAGGATTGTAGAAACTCGACCTACTTAACATGATGTGGATTAAGCTTTTGTTTCCCATTAATATACCTTAATGCTTCATGGTCACTATGCAACATAAAAGGCTTAGGTCGTAAATAATGACTCCAATGAATAAGAGTCCGAACAATTGCATAGAACTCTTTATCATTTAGTTTAGATCCATTAAGCTTCTCATTAAAATAAGCAATGGGACGTTTTTGTTGAATAAGTGTAGCCCTAATTTTGAGTCCACTAGCATCATATTTTACTTTAAATAGCTTATTAAAATTAGGAAGAGCTAATATAGGAGTTGAATATAACTTCCCTTTAATCAATTCAAACATCTTTTGTGCAGAATCACTCCATTTGAATTTCCCTTTTTTCATACATTCGGTAATCGGTGCCATAATAGAACTAAAGTTCTTCACAAAACTTAGATAAAAAGAAGCCAATCCATGAAAGCTACGAACTTCACTATCAGATTTAGGAGTTGGACATGATTTAATAGCATCAATTTTCAAGTTATCAACAAAACTACCATCCTTAAACACAGCGTATCTAAGGAATATGATGTTATCTACCATGAAAGTCCACTTCTCATTCTTCCCATATAACTTCTCCCTTCTCAACACTTTGAAAAACATTCTCAAGTGCAACATATGTTCCTCATTACTCTTACCATAAACCAGAATATTATCCAAGTACGCAATAATAAATTTACCAAGGAAAGTGCGCAATACCTCATTTATAAGTCGCATGAATGCTCAAAGCATTAGTGAGACCAAAGTGTATTACTAACCATTCGTACAAGCCAGACTTATTCTTGAATGTGGTCTTCCATTCATCATCTTCTCTCATTCAAATCTAGTGGTAAACACTCTTTTAATTCTATCTTAGAAAACATTTGAACATCATGGAGATCGTCCAACATCTCATCTAGATGAGGCCTGGGAAAGCGATATTTGATGTTGATATTGTACTTTACATTACTATTAATACACATTCGCTATGAAACATCTTTCTTTGGTATAAGAAAAGATGGTACAACATATGGTGACATGTTTTCACGCACATATCCACTCTTCATAAGCTTATTAATTTGTCATTGAAGCTCCTTTGATTCTTTTATATTACACCTATATACGGGCTTGTTAGGTAAAGGTGTATCCATAATCAAGTCTATTTGATGCTTGATCCCTCTAATGGGGGGAAAACCTAGAGAAAAATCATTCGTAAACACATCAGCATATTCATCTAGAAGAGGCTTAAGTTCCAGTAGGTAAGAATTAACCAGATTATCATGGACCTCCTTCGAAACTAATGCATATACTACTTATAATTCAACAAATTCTCAAATAATCCCACTCTTCCCAATAATCAAATTCTCCCTTTTATATTGCTCCATGTTCAGTTCATATACTCTAGAAGGAGATAAAGGTGCAAGCATAAGTCTTTTCCCATCCATCTCAACTATATAGAAATTAGAGACTCTATCATGTTGAGCTTTTCAATCATATTGCCATAGACATCCTAATAAGATATGACATGCATCCATTAGAATCTCATCACAAAGTACCTAATCATGATACTTATTACTAATTGAAAAGGAAACAAGCACTTCTTTTGTCACCTTCAAATCACTCCCTTTATTAAGCCATCGAATTGTGTAAGGTCTTAAGAGTCTGAAGTAGACAAGTTTCGTTTATCCACGAGTACTATGGAAGCCGCGTTGGTACAAGAACCACTATCAATGATCACATTATATATACTTCCTTGCACCTTGCATCCTGTATGGAACAATTGTTCATGTTGGGACTCATTTGGAGTAGCACCCTTTAAAACATGTTGAATCATAGGGCTAGGTCCTTCCTCGTTACCTTTAACCATATCCTCCACTCTTCCCTCGTAATCTCCTCCAATATCTAACTCCTTTTCTCCCTCTTCTATAGACAAAGCATTCAGCAAAGCATTAATCTCTTAACACTTTTGAATTGTCATGAATTTGTTTATAAGGAATTTATATTGACATTTAAAACATCACCTTTTGTGCTTATCAAGTTCTTTTATGGTCAAAGTACCTTTTGCTTTCCCATCTTGCTTCTTGTTGTTTGAATCAACTTTAGAACTCGAAAAGATAGAAGTAGAAGGTGTCATAGGATTCTTCTATTGTGCAAATGACATCCAATTAGTTGTTTTGTTACCTTGTTGTTCAACGTGCAAAGTAAGTTTACACAACTCATTATAGTTATAATAAGGCTATAATTCCACCTTATCCTTGACTTTCAAACTCAATCCCCCCAAAAATCGAGCCATCTTCTGATCTGGATCCTCCTTAATATGACTCAACATCGTTAAATTCCCAAAGTCATTAAAATACTCACTAAGAGACTAAGTTTGTTTCAAAGTTGTTGCCTTTACATAATGCTCTTGTCTATAATTATCAAGGATATAATTAGCTTTGATTTCATATTTTAAATGAGTCCAGGTCTTATTTCTTCTTCGTTCCCATCTTAATGACTCACGTTGCATGTCATCATACCAAATTCCTGTTAAGTTGATTAACTTAAGGATAGTATAATTAAAACTTTCCTGGTTCGTAAAGGCTTTATACTCAAACATACGGTTAGCTCTACGAATCCAATCTAAGGCAAATTGAGGATCATATTTACCTTCAAAATCAGGGAGTTCAAACTTCAAGTTACAACCTTTGTATGTGTATCCTCCACGTCTAAGATGTCTTGGTTGTTCCTCTTCTGATTCGTACTCCTCTGCTTCTTCTTTTTGCTCCTCATCAGAATCATCATAAGTCCTTTTAGATCTTTCACGTGATCATTCTTAAGTTCTACTTCGCATAAAACGTCTTCACTTAACATCTTGCATCTACAAATAGCCTAGCTGATTGTTGATGTCTTTAATTTGATCATGAATCCCACCAATCTTATGATCTAAAAGTTGATCTATTGTCCCTAAAAGAGCATAATTGTTATTATTGGTGTTATTGGTGTTGTTACCATTTTTTTCAGCCATATTTGTTCCAAACCTCGCAAGATCAAACTTGAAACTTTCAAATTTAGGTGAGAGAAGCTCAATTATAGATCGTTAAGCCTTATGAAAACCCTAATAATTGTGCTTGATACCAATTTGATATATAAACTAAGCACAACAATTGAACTTGGGAGAATAAAAGCAAAGGGTGTTATTAGGTTAATTTGAATGAATGGAAAATATTGAAAATCAAAGGGAAAACCAAGAGAACACCACAATAGTTGATAAATCCAAGAACCATAATTGTTGATAAAGCTCCCAAGGGTGTCACAAACCACACTAGCATAAAGACTAATACAAAATGATGGAATCAACTTCAAATTTGTGAAGAAAAAGTTTCAACTTTTATTCTGAATCACACACACAAAAATACACCGTATAACCCCTATTTATAATAGAAAACTCCTAATCCTATTAGGACACAACCTAGACAATATGGAATCATACTAAAGAACTAAAAAAAATCTCCTAATACTATTAGGAAACAACCTAGACAATATGGAATCATACAAAAGATCTTTAAAAATAAGGGAACTAATTTCAGAAAGGCAAAAATGCGTCCTATGCACTGTTTCCAGCTGTCAGACTTGGCGTCCAAGTAAAGGACTAAACTAATTGTATAAAATTAATAGAAGACTAATTTTATGTGTCCTCTACATGCTCCTCAAATTTTAGGCCTAATGGACAAGGCTTTACTTAGTTTCGTATCCAAAACTTACAATCACATATGTATAATTGAATATTGCCTTATTTGTAAAACTCTAAAATCCAGTACCTCCGTTTATGAAATTATCATGTAAATTCAAATATAATGACTTGGAGACAGTCTACTTATGTCTTGACATCAGCTACCGATCTGATCTCTTGTGCAGGTATAAGTGATAGTAAAACTACTTCCACTCCTATGATAGTGATTTTTGTCGTATACCAACAAATGGCAAACCTTTGGATGATCCTACATTACATTGACAACTATTGGGGAGCTTAATATATCTTAAGGTTATTCGTCCTAACATAGTCCTAAGCAGTTCACATTTTTAGTCAATTTATGATAGTTTTTTAAACCACTCATTATTCTGAATTGCTTCATATTCTGCACTATATTAAAGTTACCCTATTTTAAAGTATCCACCTTGCATCATCTTCTTTAGAGCCCTATGCATACTCTAATGCTAATTGGGGTGGGGACCCTATTACTCAAATTTTTACTATTAGATTTCATTTCCTTCTAGGTAATTTTCTTATCTTTTGGAGAAGCAAGAAACAAACAATTTTGACCTGTTCCAACATTAAAACTAAATATCAGGCCCTTGCTAACACTACTTCTGTACTCATGTGGTTTTGTTGGCTACTACAATATACGAGAATTGAACATTTATCACCTAATACCATCTATTATGACAATCAAAATTCCATTTAAATTGCTTACAATGATGTATTTCCTAAGTGCATGAAAATACTAAAAATGATTGTCACTTTATTAGCAATCATGACGTATTATTTTGCAATCAGACAGTTGACATCTTCACCAAAGCTCAACTAATCATCTTAGGTGTCAGTCAATAATAGTATTCTGTAGAATATTAGTAAATGATAATATCAAATATTACACAAAATATTTACTATAAAATACTAATGTTTATTTATCTTAATCTTCTAACTTATCTTTAATCTTTATTTTGATCTTGTAATCCTTTGTAACTCTATATATAGAGTCCTCATATATTTTGGAATATAGATTAATAAGCTACAAATTCTCATTATTCTCATAAACTCTGTTAATATTAATTTGTTATTATGTTACTTTATATTAATTTGAATAAAAGTAGGAACAATTCAATTATTGACTTGTTATTGCATTATTTTTTTGTGTTATCAAATTAGGAATAATTAACAAAATTAAACTCCAAACTAAATCAAAATGTTACAAGTAAATATTAATTATTAGTAATTAAATACATAGTTATAATAGTTATGAATATTTAATAAATATTAATTGGTATTATCTTCTAGAAATCAATCTATACTAGCTAATCCTATTTATAGTATTCTATTTGTGGTGATTTTCTTTTTGTTTAGATTAATATTGATATCCCGCTTCTAAATAATATCTCTAAAATAAACAGTAAAACATTTATATATCATCACCTATGTTGTTGAAAACTACAAACATTTCCACATTATATTATGACGAGGCAATTTGATTGTTACAAACAAAAGGATCAATACAGTGGGTTTTGAATTACGTTTTTTGGCATTCAATTATTGAAGGAGACCAGAAAAGGCAAGATCTGAGGATGGACTGAGACACGTTACGTGAACAGAAAGGCATGTGTTTCATTTCGAGAATAACCACAGTTTGTATAAACTAAGGTAATTTGGGCTCACTACGTACTTTTCACATAAAACGACCTCAATTTCCTGCCAAAAACGCCGCCACTGCCCAACCGAAATCTCCGTTGACAAGAACACCTGCCAAACTGCTTCCCGACAACCACTCTCCGGTGGCCACATCGCCGGTTCCCTTAAAACGGCCACCGTCCCTTGCAGCGCCAGCAATTTTCAAATATAAAAAATTCAAAGATAAAAAAGAATATGCTTTATTTTCTACAAAATGAAAATTTCCAAAAATCGACGTGGCAAATACCAAGTGGCGAGTCCACCACCTTATATGCCCTATATATATATGTAGTACTGCTACTACTATCACCATTGCACCGCCTGAATTTCCAGGAAATTTCAATCTTTTAGGCGAAGTTCACCTTGCAAACACTTGCCATGTTTCCTGTTTTATATGTGATCTTAGAAACTGTGTCTTAAGAAAACATCACCAACATGAGTCCCACTCCCACAAATTTTCATCACAACCATGCAAAGGCCAAAAATAGCAACAATAACAATGGCTTTTGCCCACCAACGTTGAGAGTAAACAAGGACTCCTACATGATCAACAAGAAATCATCCTCCAGCAAGACGCTGCAACGCCACCCTGTCATCATATACACACACTCTCCCAAAATCATCCACACACACCCTAAAGATTTCATGGCCTTGGTTCAAAAGCTGACGGGACTTTCTCGCTCCGACGACGACCAATCCACGATGGCGCAAGTGAAACTGGAGAAGGGTATTGCCGAGGGAAGCAATAAGAACCGGAATATTGTCGGAAATGATGATAATGAGTCGTCATCGGTGATCACGGACGAGAACTGCGGGAGCATAGGTGACAGACAAGTGAATTCTTGTTTTGTTCCTCCAATTTTTGATCCTCCTAATCCTTATATGCCTCATATTCCGGTTTTTACACCAACTTCAGCCGATTTTTTGTGCCCGAATCCTTCATTTTACAGTTACACCGATCCTTTGTTTCTCAGTTCTCCAAATATCAGAGCGTCCATTTCATCATCTTCTACCTTGGAGGGGATGAATGAGTTTCGCGAATACTAAAAATCTGAATTGGTGATTCTTTTTGGGATTTTAACTGCATTCATTGGGTAGAATTTGTTGTTTTATCGGTTCATTTTTGATCCAATAGGTGTTGTCATAGCCATTCTTTTATTTGTCTTTTGAGAATAAATACTCTACAATAATGTTCCATGTATTCTTTTATTAATTAGTCCTAGACAGGAAAAAGGATTAAAAAGAAAACAAAGAAGAGTGTCTTCATTTTCTTCTCATCTACTTTGTTGATCAAGATACATTCATGAGATCATCGGATAAATATGTCCTGAAAGATGAAGATTCCAACTTATATTCGTGTTCTCCTATTGGTTCCATGTTGTTTGCTAGTTGGTGATGATCAATTGTCATTTGGGAATGCTTTTGATTGTTGAAAGAAAACCATACAATCATGAAAAGTATCTGAAACCTGGGAAGATAAGAGCTGGAAACCATGTTCATCCAACAAGCTTAGTTACTAGACTTCCCCTCACACTTAAGCTCTTCATCCAGAAAATTGAAGAAAGTAGTGTCTGTAACGGGAAATTTAGCAAAGGGGAATGCAGCACACACCAGTAATAGGTAAGGAGGACGCGAAGACAAGGGAGGATCATTTTCAGATTTATAGCTGCGTTCCTGATCCAGTTGTGATTAGTGAATCACTTGCCTGTATCATTATTTTCAATGCGATGACTAAAAAACTTCCAACCAAATGAACGAACTTAATTGAAAAATTCTTGAATATCCATCAACATATTTTGTTATGCGGTTATTTTAGTCTTGAGGGCTGCGAGAAAGCCTACCAAGTGCTTTTATCTTGTTTCAACGTGCATATACAAAACTCAATACTACGATGCCATGCATTTCACTATGCAACTGGTTTCATTCTTCCAAGAGCTAAATAAAAGCTACCACTTTCCAGGCAAGTTCGTCTCTGCCAACCTTATGTAGGGCAAATGGACGTTTTATTTTTTACCGATAGCTCCTTTCTACAGGTGATGTGATGTAATGTCATGTGTTTGATGAGATTTACAGTTAAGATGATCGTTTGAGAACATTACAGGACATGTACAATTTTAGAGGCAATGGAACTAACGGGGTCATTTCTTCTTTTTATCGTCCTTTTCTCTTTCAAGAAGTACAGGAGCCGCTGGAATGCTAAACCACCACTCTCTTAATCTCCTTGCCCATCTCTCTGAGTTCCCTCTCCTTAGAGGCGAATACCTCGTAAATATCTCAAATAAAGTGAACAGTACCATGTACTTGATAGGTATGAAAGCCAGGACTAAAGCCACCGCTATAAGGGTCACCGCAAATTTCTCAGTTGCCTGGTCATTTCAAAAACAAAAGCCACATTGGAAACACAGTTCTTGGCTATATTAAATAATACTTAAACAAGTGCATAGGATGGTTATGAAGAAATATATGTTAATCTAAAGAAGCAGATCATACAAGTATGCAAGGACAAGATGCGGACCTGAGGGAAGATGGAAAGCAATAAGGCACGTAATTTGAGCAGGAAAATATTTCCATCCTGTATGAGCTGTTCAACTTGGGATATTGCATTCTGAACAGCCAAAAGTTGCTCCATTGTGTTCATTGGTGGAGGTGCTACCACCTTGAGTGCATCAATAGGCCTTCCTTTGTTAGACCATTGAGTTAGCATCATAAAGACTGCCAAAAATACGAGTAGAATTCCAAAAGCATAGCCCAGCCATCCCCTAAAATCGCACATTGTACAAGTACTCAGAAATGAAATCGACCAGTTTAATTAGAAAAATAACAGCAAGCACTTTGCAAAGGGCTTTAAGCTCTTATTTCGACCATCAGAATATAATTTAAATCTTCTCCTCGCCTTAAACCTAATGCTTCCAATTCTCTGCACCAGTTTTTATGATAGGAAGTACGTTTTACCTCCAAATGACATAACTAAAAACCAAACAGAACAACGAAGACTTGGTAGGATCATCCCAATATAGCAATGAACGAAGCAACTTCCCAAGTTCCAAAACTGGCAAAAGCAATTCCTGCAAAAGCAGCAGCCAATAAAAAGACAATGCCTGTTATATACAACAAAGCAAAGCTGAAATACATGTGAACTTACATTGCAACAGCTAAATAAGTGTAACGGTCAAAATGTTAAGTTTGAGGTAAGTCAGCAATCCAATTACATTGTACCAGCATTTGTCTACATTCTCATAAACACCACATACATTGTTATTTCTTAAGCAAATCAACCCCATAAAATAAAACTTGAAATAAAGTACAACCATTAAGCTAAGTTTTGTTTAGTTGATGAAATAAAGAGAAAATAATTGTTAAAAGAAATTTTCAAAGGGATCAACTTTCTTTGTTTAGATAAAGGTAAAATGAATTCAAAACTACTTCCCAGGAAACTTTCCCTAAAGAGAGTGTCATGGAATTTTTGACTTACCCTCATATCCCTTCTTAACCCTAGGTTCTTTTACTCCATTTTATCTTTCCGCTGACTGTGCACCACATGCGACGTGAAAAACGAAAGGGAATGAAAATCCCTAGCAAACTCTCTTTTTTTTACCATCATTCCTTCAGCAATCTCTTCATAAATTAATTCAAACAAAATATGTTCACTAGCAGCATTACCTTCATTACAGCTACATTGGTGTCAATGCCATCTACTTTTACTCCATCCACTGTCTCTTGTGCAAGAACCACCTTCTTGTAGTTGCTTTTAGATTCTTTAACTGCTCTTTCCAACACGCTAATCTCTCCAACAGCTATCTCACCCACAGCAAGGCCAGTCTCATATGGTGCATTTGAACTTGTTCCAAACACAAACCCTAAATTTGAAACCATGGCCAAGGCTGAGACTGAGTACATTCCATCCCCAGCAGAATGATTGCTGGTCCGGTCTAATTCTCTCGTGGAAGACATGTTTGCAAGTGTTTCTAGGATCAAATCTCCACCAGGAAGTTGATCACACAGATTAAACATGAGAAGAGTTTCATAGTTAAAATAATTCAAAGAGCTTATGTCTTGAATTGCTTGTAGTCGCAAAATGCCAAGTACAGCCTTTGAAAGTGCTTCATCCCTAGCAACTCCAGTGATCTGATATTTGTTTATGAACCTGTGGACAAATAAAACTTCCCGGATAATTGCTAACCAGTAATCACGACGTGTATGCCCTTTAAGCTCAGGGAACTCCATGATGACAGGCTCTGATCTATGAAATAAACATAAAAGGTTAACAACTAATAGAGTGATAAGAAGAGAAGTTTTCAGTCTTCCAGAATGAGACAGAAGAGAGATTATAATCCCAAGTATATTCGCAAATGTATTGTTCATCACATTTATTTAGACTGAATCGTGCCTTACAAGGAAATAGATTTATAATACACCGCCTTGTCAAAAAGTCGAGTACCCCATGGGCCGGTCAGTTCAGGTTTCACAACCTGTTTTAGGTCAGTTGACAAGTCATAAATTTTTGGCTTGTCATAGGATACAACACGTAGAGCTTCAAAGTATAGTGCATGATCTGTGAGAATCAGACGACCTGCAGGTATATCTTATGTTAAAACATGATAATATATTGAAAGAAATTGAAAGTAGTAAGAAACATATTGTGTTCTAAAAGCTCCTTCAAAAAAATCTACATTATTTGGGTTAAAATGTTTATAGTGAAAACGAGATTTATAAAAGAAGATGCAACCGAACAACTGTTCAATTAAATTCACCTGGCCAAGTAGATATTCCTACATGTTCAAGAACTGGCTGAGTGGTGACTGTTCCATCCACTTCTAGAATTTTTTCTTTTCTAGAAGACCGAATTGCAGAAAGAAGTGACGATTCTGACTGGGATTTCATCCTTTTTATTGCTCTGCAAAGAAGCCAGATTCAATAAAAAAATAATTTCTCTAAAAGGGTGTCTCTAAATACATACTTTGCAATGCAAACAAATATTCATGGTGGCAGCAAGAGATAATCAGAATTCATAAAACAGAAGAACAAGAAAAGCAAATTTGGGTCCTAATGTCAGACACTTAGATTCACAATACAACTCCAAGAAGAAAAGTAACTCGGTCTCAAGATTCTATAGTTTTCCCAAATTAGCTTTTCTGACATCCCTCTGACCAAAAATCTATATTTCAAAAAATATGAAATGCCAAAAAAATAAGTGCCTTCTCACATGGAAAAACTACCACGTACTACAAAAACTCCATCCACCTAATGACGGCCAGACAGCATCTGTTTGATTAATGCACGACATCCTTCAATTACGAATTTTCTCGTTAGTTAATGGCCTCATTCATATACTTTCCCAAAAGATTCGTAAGAGAAGGGATGGAATTCATAAATTCCAAGCCTATTTTGCCACAGTGAGTCTAAACAGATTCCCTGTCATATTTTGCACAAGGTGGCTAACATGTTAAACATGACTTGCAGAGGCAGAAGACAGAGATATGAATGGAAGTCTACCTGACGAGAAACAACTCTCTCCATATACACCTTGCAATTGGATATAGAAATAAAGCCAAAATTATAGACACAACAATTTAACGGAACTAATTTATCTTCCTCATTTATCTTGAGTTTGTACTCTTCTGCAAAGCTCTCAATCACATCTAAAGGAGTCACCTAAATAGAAAACTGCCTTAGGACACTTTAAGCTTACTTGATGAACTAATCAGTATTAGTTCTTCTGAAATGCGTCTGTTGCCACTTCAGTGTTCAGATAAAAAGGAACAATAACCTACTAAGAATCTTGATGAAAGATGAAAGATGCAATTGAAATTAAGGTGAAGAGGAAAGAAGTCTAACATATACAAAAATAATCACCTTTCTAATCCACCTAGGTACTTGTCATAAATGTAGAACTCAAGCCTGCCACCAGATGACTTACTAAGCACCTCAAAAAGATTTTCGCTGATAACCACATTAGCGATAATCGGAACCGCTGGAGCTATTCGAGAGAATGCTTCAAGCCCAATAGTCAATTCATCATCTCCCTATAAAGATAAGGAAATGTAGAAAGTCACCTTCACATGATGGAGAGACGTAAACCAGTAACAGAGCCATCTTTATTCAACAGACTCCACTTAAGGATGGAAAAAACGATTGTTTACTCTAAACCTCTCAGTGCAGCCCCAACATCCACCCCATCTCTCTCTATACATATTTACATGCAAATGAAAACACAAGCACAAACAAAACAGGGCCAGGGAATAATATAGTTTTAACTATGAAGAATTCAATGACCTATGCATATACCGCTATTTCGTAGTAGTTTCAGACCTGAATTTTCAGGAGGTCAAATAACATAACCGTTAGGGCAGATATATCACTAGTCATAGCATTATTTTCAAACAATGTGCATACTTACACTTAATCTCCCTATTTTGTGTATAACCACATGAAGCTTTTGTATCTCATTCAGTGACGTAATAATGAACAAAATTAAAGTTACCAAAATAAACAATAAATTACTTACATCAAGTAAAGGTTGGCTGGCAGCATCTGGATTTTCCCAAGCTAGCATCATATCAAATGTCAAGCGGCGAAACTTCTTGTCAGCAAGATGCCCAGTTTGTTGAACACAGAGAGGAAGCGCTTTGAAGCAGCAATATTCTAGAAAGTTCCTCGCATAATGTGATGGATGCTTAATGCAATCAGAAGCCTCTTCATTGAAGCTTGTTTGAAGCTCGGATGCAGGAATGTCAAGAATTCTGCACATTTTGTTACAGCTCATAACGAGAAATCATGGGAAGAAAGAGAGAACTCATGGCTTTTTGATGATGTTACAGAATACCAAAAAAAAAATGGAAAATTAAAATGCAGAGCACTAGCGTTGCCAGATGGATACATGAATTAATTAGCTGTACCAAAATGTTGTTACAAAGTCCCAGATCATAGATAAGGAAAGATCTAGCCACATCACTCAGAAAGGAACATGAAAACAGTAGTAGAACTTACTTTGAGCATCTTCGAACAATCATATTAGCAAGTGGAGAAAGCTCTGATATCCAATTCCTGCTAGCAGATGGAGACCTTCCCATCTCCTCAAATTCTTCATCGAAGGAACTTCTCTTTCCGAGTAGCCACTTGAATGATCCTTCTCTTACCAGATTCTCGAGCATATTTCTAGTCTTGCTGGCCGTTGCCATCTCTATTACCAACTGACAAGCTCATCAAAGTCCTCTTGTTTTAAAATTGATACCATTACATCCAACTTGAAAAGTTCCTTCTGACACGGCCAAAATCTAGGTGAAACTACTTAAGCATTTCAGTATTCAAGAATGCAATTGCTTGATCAAATTTTTTCAAAACCAATTACAAAATAGAAACATCCTCCAAATGCCTTTTTATTCAAAGTTCTCTATACAAATTCACTATTTCCAAAACTATCGCTCTCAGAAACATGACCAACAATAAAGCCCAACATTTTCAAAAAGCAATAAAACAACTCCAGAAACTTAAGAAATGATAACACTAATCATAACCTCTAAATAGGGAATTGAAACCCAAACAAAGCTCAGATTTTTATAAACTCAAAACAATTCCAGTACGTCCCAAAATCAAATACACAAAGAAAGAAACCAACATTATGTAAGTTTACCTTAAAGTAAACAAAAAAGTCAGGGAAATCTCATATATATGCGGAAAAGTTCAAAAACCTCACCTCAGATTAAGCCCATAGGATCACTCTCCAGGAACCCATTTCACATCAAATCACAATCTCCCCACATAGCCGAAGATGACGGCCTCAAAACTAGCTTTTACGAGGTCCTTTATCACAATTCTACCTTCAAATGGGGTGCATCGAAGCAGAAAGATGAAAAAGAAAAGCTTATTAATGGGAGAGAGACAGAGAACGAGATACCGGGACGCGATCAAGGAATCATGTCGCCGACTGAAGAAGCGACCCTTCTTGGTTGGTAGAGTTGGGAAGAGAGGCAATCAAACGAAGCGAGCCTACACTAAGCTAGATTACGTCTTTGTTTCTATTGGCTAAGACAATTTAGTAGTCCTCCATAATTGTTCTTTTCTATTTTCATTTAGACTTATCGCTTTCCAACAAAAAATATCAGCTTTATTAAATTTCACCTATTTGTTTGTTTTCTCCCCTCCATTTTGTTTATTTTGTTAATTTGATATATGATTATATTGTTTTTTTTTAAGAAATTAGTACCTGAGCTGTTTAATTCCCTTAAATTTCTTTTAACAAAATGACCCCTCTCATCTATCATTTTTGTTGTTAGGCGATTGTTTCACTGCCGTTTATCCGCTCTAAATTTCTGCATAAAATCACATTATTTTAATATGATTAATTAAAATAACCTAATATAACTTTAGTCTTTAAAATTAAAATAATATTATTTTACTCAATTATACTAAATAATACTATTTTATGACCTAAATTTGACTAATTCAAACTTTTTTTGTTAGCTCACGAGGTGTCTTAGGAGGGTGCTAATTATGGGAAGGTGTCTTTAAGTCATTCACACCCAGATTAATCCCCGCTCGCACCGAGTCAGCCCGTAAAGGGTAAAGTGCTGGTCAAATAGGTCTTTCCATTCCTAAGACTCGAGCTCGAGACTTCCGGTTAAAAGATGAGAGTGCTGAACCACTCACACCAAATTTTTAAGTCTTAATTTTATGGGTCGTTTGGTTTCACTTTTACTTTTTGGTTGTGGTTTTTAGTTTTAGTTTTTTGTTTTTTGTTTATATTTTTTTAATGAAAAAAACAGAAGCTTGTTTGGTTGAAATTTATAATATAAAAATTGAAAACAAAAATATGTTTAGTTAAGATTTGTAATAAAAAACTAAAAACAAAAACATGTTTGATTTTATCATCCTATTTGTATTTTTGTAATTATACTCTTATACTAATTTTTTAAATATAACATATGATGTTTTTAAAGTAAGTAATTCTCATTATAGTTAGAAATAAATCATATGCAAATTTATATAATTAAAGAAATTTATAGATTAATCTATATAATAAAATTCTATAAATTTAAGATTGTAGGAATCAACGAATCTTCTAATATATTTAACAAAAAACGAAATCAACCCACCACCAGTCTAAAAGCAGGCAAGATAATGATGTCGATTAGATCAACTTTAGACCGTTTCAACATCTCAGACCTTTAGTTTCACTTTTTCATTCACATTTTCTTTAGTTGCTGCTGCAGCTCAAGCAGGGAGAACAATCAAAAATGGCCCCACAAATGACTGGAGTTGTCAAGAGATAAAGGATATTTATAATTTCCCTTTACTCGATCTCCTCTTTCATGGGGTCTTTTATAGCCTTTCCCTTCTAATTGGTTTTCTTAATGTGAATGGTGACTGAGAGTTAACTTCCTTCCTCTTTTCTTTTCTCATTACAGGCTCAAGTCCATAGGTATGCTTAAAACTTCAGAGAAGTTCATCAATGCACTCTTCTTTTTATAAAGTCCAGTGGGTGTAGTGAGGATTGTTCATATTGTCCTCAATCTTCTCGATACAACACTAGAGTTAAGACTCAAACTAATCCAAACCTAGAAACAAATTATACGTAGTTAGATAGAATGAAACATCATCTATAGCATCAAACCCATAAGCTCTGTACTAAAAACTAATCATAAAAACTTTCAAAACCGAAACTGATCCTAAATAGATTTTACTGAATTAGATACAGTGGATGCAACACAACTATGCGCGGACTACTCTGCCCCTTAAAACTTGTGATGACCTAAATGATGGCTTACCCAACTCTTTTTCTTTCACTGCTCTTGCTTTTCTCCAGGGCAGAAGGAGGAGAAGGCAGTGACTCAGCCTCTAGCACCTCCTTATCCTTTGTCACATTCGAGGCTCTGAAATTCACATTCAGTAATACCCAAATTCACTCTCTGATCCTTCAGATACAGATCCAAACTAAATGTAAAAAAGATGAGCTCTAGATGGGTTTGCTAAAGACGATGATAGAGAAATAAACGGGGGTCTGTTTTTTTCAGTTTAAGAAAACGCGTTGGCCCCATTTGGTTGGTAGGAAAGTAAAGTAAATTTGGAATCTGATTTCTCATAAAATAAATCTATAAAAAGTAAAAATATTTACATGTTTGGACACTTATAAAAATTTTAATAGGAAAGTTGGGTGGATTCTTATTACAGTATTTGATATGTAACAATATTTCATGGAATGTAATTTAATTTTAACTTGTGTTTCTAATTATATGCATACAAACTGAATAAAAATTGAAATCGTTAAATAATGTTAATTTATAATATAAGTTATATTATTAAATGTTAATTTTTTTCATTTATGATACTCTAATCATATAATATTGTTATATCATAAATGTAGTATTGAAAAATACTAAAAAAATCTCAACCGAGTACAAAGATAAATCTTAAAATTCAAATCAAATATTAAAATTTTTTCTAACATTGAAAAAAATACAAATAGTGCATTATTTCAACTAAACAATCTTAAAATAAAAATAAAAATGCCAAATATCTTCTGAATATCCTAAATTTAATAAATTTGAAAATCTTTAAAACTAGTTACTCTTTAAATCTGCCTTAGATATTCTTCTTTGTCAGCAAAAATATCCAAAATCCTGCTAATGGGAGAACAATAAGAATAGTTGAAGAGGAGGTAGGGTTTTATAAAAATGTTGTCGTAGAGTTGAGAGAGAATGAAGGGTTAAATTAGCTTGCGTGTTTTTTAGATTAAATTCCTGAGGAAAGTAATCTAAATACCAAGGGGGTGATGAGATTTAGAATTCAAGTAAAGTGCTAATATTTTCCCTAGATTGGGAAAATTTTTACTTTCCTAACTACTCAAAAAAAATGAATCAAACGTAATAATATAAATTTTAGGAAAAAGATTACTTTCCCAAGTAAAAATCCATGTCAACCAAGCAAGGCCGTTATGAAAACTTAGAGAAACGTTATTGTTTAGTTTTCATAAAACTGTTGCAATTTTCTTATTTTCATAAACAAGAAGTTACAACAGATTTAGACAAACATGATTTATTGATTTGTTTTTCTTTTTATAAAAAAAAACAACGAAAATCAAAAGAAAAAATAGAAAGAAAAAAACCCCATATTCTTTACGTAATACTTTATTTTTTAGTATATTAAGAAAATAACAAGATATACAAAATTTTCTCCCAATGATATTTTTTCCTCCAATATATCAAAAGCGTGGTTACTTTTAGGATTTATCAATAATAATTTAACTAAAGTTCTTTTAAGTATAAAATGTCACTCATCTAAACATATATATTTTAATTATAAGATACAACTTTTAAACATTCTAAGTATGACCTTTTCAATTATGAATGGTTAAAAGCTATTTCAACCAAACTAAAAAAGTCATCATTTGAAAGACTTAAAAGTATTGGATATGAACCATTTTAGATATTTTTTGTCCCTTTTAAATTTAAAGGCTCATAACACAATTAATATTGTTAATAGTTCTTTCTACGAATTAGTTTACTATTAATAGGCTTTAAGTTCAATTGTTTTTCTTTCGAAAATCATATAATATATTAAATTTTCATAAGGACAATGACTAGGCCTTACGTATGTTCAAATAATTGAAAATCAAGAAGCTAATAAAGTAACTATTGCTTAACAATTAAGCCTCAATTCTATTATGAGTTCCAAGGATAAAAGTAGAAGTCACATATATACCAAGAGATGGAGATAAAATATATGATTAAACTTCAACTTAATTGAGTTTAGCTTGAGCCTAACTCTTTATGTTCATCTTTTAGGAACCCTAGGAGTTAAAGATTCACTTTAATAAACTCATCAAAAGCAAAGGATGGAAGTTGGAAATCAGTTTGTGATCTAATATTGTTGGAGCTAGGATACCATATTTTGCTCCATGAATAATAAATTATAGAACTTCTTAACAATATATTAATGAATACATGCCATTTATAAGTTCCAAAAGAGAGTAACTTCAGGTCTACAAGTTCTTTAGAGCTGATTTGTTAACAATTGCTTCCTAATCCAAATAATTAGCTCCTTTATCACTTGCTCCTTATTTCTTTCAATCCCTTAAAAGGCCTAACATTCCTTTATTTCCAAATGGAGTAAATGAAGCAACTAAAGGATATAATGAAGATTATTTTTTCAACATTGGATAGATAAGACATTTGTCAAATTTGTAAAAAATATTTGTACAAGAGATCCTTTTTTCTTTAACCTTATAAAGGCATTAGATGTTGTTCCTTAAGCATGATGAGAACACACAGTTAAAAAATAAATGTGGCAAAGATTCTTGACTAGTTTTACAGAGACAAAATATAGGAGACATGTTGAGGAAGATAAACTTGTCTAATATTTCCAACTTTTGCTTATAGACAAGCCACATGAGGAAACATATTTTTGGAATTCTTTATTGAACCGTATTATTCCAACTAGGCCATTTTCTATTGTTGAGGATGTAGAGTAGTTTTATAAGATGCAATAGTGAATTTTCCAGTAAAATGTTTCAACCAAATATAAGAGTCCTCTATATTTCCTCTAGAATTGTAATATGGAATACAATTTAAAGTATAGATGAATTGACAACCTAATTATTTTCATATATTATGGCACTTACCTCAGAAGTTTTAAGGAATATATCTCAAACTTGGTAGCAAATTGTTCTTGTAAAAGGGACCTAACTTGCTCCATTGTTAGACCAAAATGAAGCCACTTTACCATTTCTGATTCTGCAAATGATGTTCTAATATAGGAATTCCCTCAACTTGAGTAGTTGAGCCATAAACCATGAGGTGGTGATTTTAATACACATTTTCCATAAACTCTTACAATTTAAGAAGTAAATATAAACCCATTTCACCTATAACACCTCTTTATCAGTGATAATTCTCCATATTCTCTTTGTTATAAGCATTTTATTGGTAAATGAAATTATAATAACAATAATAATAAATGAAATTATAATAAAAATAATAATAATAAATGAATTAAGAATAACAAATTTAATAATAATAACAACAATAATACTAAATCATCAAAGAATCATTATTATAATTATTAAAATAAACATATTAGTAATAAATTAAATAAGAATAATAACTTTA
>JANZXP010000007.1:13193124-13210040 GCA_027576715.1 Erythroxylum flavicans | reverse complement strand
CAATTATGATTTATGTATGGATAGTTAGACTCCGAAAATGGGGTCTAACATTTGTGGTATCAGAGCAAGTAGGAGTTGGACTCCAAAAACGGGGTCTAACAGTTATGGTATCAGAGCAAGTAGGAGTTGGACTCTGGAAACGGGGTCTAACAGTTGTGGTATCAGAGCAAGTAGGAGTTGGACTCCGAAAACGGGGTCTAACACTTCAATCTCTAGGTAGGGAATTCGAAACCCTTTTGATGAAGAATGGTGAGATAGTAGCTAAATTTCTTTCTAGAACCGTAGATGTAGTAAGTCAGATGAGGTCATATGGTGAGACAATTCGTGTTCAAACAATTATTAAAAGGGTACTTAGAAGCTTAAATCCTAAATTTGATTATGTTGTGGCTGCAATAGAGGAATCAAAAGATCTTTTGAATTTTTCGTTTGATGAATTAATGGGATCCTTACAAGCCTATGAAGTGCGAAATAATAGGACAATGGAGCAAAACGAGGAAAAAGCTTTTCAAGTTAAGGACATACCCAGTAGAGATGGAGAGACATCCACATTTAGAGGGAGAGGAAGAACCAGTCCTCGAAGACGTGGATGTAGTTGTGGCTGTGGAAGAGGATGTAGTCAAAGCAAGATCCAGTGTTATAATTGCAAAATTGATATAATTGACATGACAATTCTTTGCATAATAAACCTGTAGGATGGTATATAGAGTGGAAACCTGTGATGCAGCTCCCATGAGGCTTATTAGTGAAAAATTTCACGAGCCTAAGAGTCACAACAATAACTTGCTTTTTCGATTCACAAGTGTAAACAATGTCACGTACTATAGTTCTTAGTTGGCATATTCTTTTATTTGACTAATACTCACATATGTTCAATTTGTATAATTGTGAACTCATATGATGGGATAAGTTAGTTTCAAATTGGAGGAGAAATGGTCAGAGACCTATAAAAACCTAGGGGATGTTCTATAAAGTAAAGACTACATGTTTTGTAAACTTAGGGGAAATGAAGGATATTAACTATGAAACCAATTTTTTAAATAACAGTTTTCCAGAAAATGAGTAATGTTGATAGATCTTGGATGTATAGATGATTAACACCCAATGGTTTCATTAATTTTGAGTTTTTTAAGGAATTTGAAGCTTTTATTAAATATGCATGTTCTCAACCTGCCTATATGGATGGTCCAAAGATCAGATGTCGATGTAAAAAATGCAAACATAATCATTTTCATCCTATTGATGAAGTGAATCTGTTGAAATTTGACAAAACAATCTACTAGTTTTACTCTAAAAAACCGCAAGTATACAGGTTATGACTTGTAGTTAGAAAGCATATATTAATCCCACAGGAATTGTTTCTTAGACACCACTTAATTCAGATTATGCTTTGTATAAGAAATGAAATTGTTTAATAGAAAATAAACTGAAAAATTCAGTTAAAATTAAATGACTAACAATGAACAATTGACAATACTAAAATGCAAAAAAATGGAATTCAAGGTTTTGATGACTAGAGATCACTTTTACCCTTTCTTATCTCCCTCCTATTTTATGAATTGAATTGCGTTTCAACTAAGATGCCCAATTGTATTAACCACCCTCTCTCAAGGTATAATTAATTTTCCCTAATCAAATTTAATGAAGTTAATTAAGCAATCTATCAATCTACTAAATCACTCTACCAATTTAACTAGTTATTAAGCTATCATATGGGTGATCAATTGAATTAGCCGAGATCTCTCTTCTAACCAATCAATTAGTGTGATGAATGTAAGTCTATAGGTTGTCAACTCTCATTGTACAATCCTACATAAATAACCCAACTCAATCTCTCAATTTATTGTAAGGTATATGAATATAATCAATAATCATCAGAGACATCTTTCATTCGATTAAATAAAATAAGAGTTTAACAAAATAGTTCAAAAGTAATCACTAAAAACAAATCAACCACTTATGGTCTCTATAACATAACCAACATTCAAATATTCCATTTTACAAAGATTAGAAGAGATAAAAATGACAAAAAATTGAATTAAAAAAACTCCTTTTCTTTGCCAAAATCTAGAAATTCTAGTGTTGATGTGCTATTTCCCAATTGTGCTTGATAATCCTTGAATCTCCACCTTCCGTAAGACTCAAAACTTAGATTTTCACTCAAGGAGGCTTTTTTTTACAGAGGTATCACGTCCTCTTTCTTCCATAGGAGTTTAATATCTTATATAGTCTGTTAAACCTAAAGTTTAATTGAACCACCTAGAAAGTCTCGGATTAAACATCCCATGATTGTGGAATTGGCATGATTCCCACAATCGTGAGATCTTACAACAGAATGTCTCCTCTTTTTTTCTCCTTTTTAGTCTTTAGCTCAATCTCCAAGTTGTTCAATCTTCATTCCTACATAAAAATGATCAATTCTTACCCTAAATTAACAACAAACATAAAAGAACAACAATGAAGATCAAACTAAATGAAAACATATAAAATGAATCTTAAAATACAACAATAATAAATTATTATGCAAGAAACACATGCCAAATGCTTAAAAAACATAGACTAATTCACAACTATCAACATCCTCACACTTAAATCTTTATTTGTCCTCAAGTATAATAAATACAACTAATCAATTCTATCACTTCATTTTTATAAAGATCAAAGCATACAATCTCTCAAATTTAAGCCAACTCAAATATTAAGTTATTACACATATCATGACTACTTTCTTATTGGTGTAGATATGCAAATGCAACAATTGGCACCATCACTCAAAGATAAGTATAGATGCAAAATGAATCTTCCTCATAGTTTTCACTCATTTTTCTCAAGTGTTTAATGGTTAGTGTTTCGCTCAAACTTCCTGTAGGAAACTACACTACCATAGGTTTGCTATTACACCAATTCTCCTCTACAAAGATTGCATTCATAAATAGATCAAAAGGACTTGTTTGGGGTCGTAATGTGGTAAGGGTTAAGGTAGGTAAAAAGCGTGAACAGTTTAATACAAGCATTTGTAAAGTAAGAAGCAGGTAAAAAGCGATAACAAAATATAAATCTGAGATATACAAATGTAATTACGCTAATACTCTACATTTATTAATGCTACTAAAGTGTTCTTCCTTTTTCTTTTCTCTTTTTCTTTGCATTTTTTCATTTGTTCTTTTCTTAATACATGGAAGAACCTATGAATAAAATAGTAACTAAATACCACGTGATTCAAAAGCGGAAGTATCCTCAAATTATCTAAGTAAAAATTCTCAAAACGATCCCAACTAATGCATTACTGAATACTTTACTAAGCTTGTGAATGGATAGGTTAATGGTTTTTTCAGGTTTTAAAATTTTTAGGTATTTTCAAGAAACAAAATGGTTAAGGTTCAACGGGGGTAGCAAGGGATAATCACAAGTAGGTCATTTAAGTCAAGGGTTAATACAAAAGGGCCTTAATCATCTCTATTAAGCATGCATCCAGTAGACTCAATCCGATTCAAAGTAAGCTCTAAAGGTAATAACCTAATGAAGCATCACAAAACAAAGAAATATAATGAGTATAGATGGAGTTATATAGGCTCAATCCACACTTTAGCTTAAATGAAAATTCATTATGCATCTTTACACTACCTTATTACTTAAATGTCAAATTGTGAGTAAGCTTATGTAACCAATTACTTTTCATCACTCAACGTGGTTCACTTTCTACTCAAGTGGCCTAATCCAAGTTCAAGCATGCATTTAATATAATTCCAGCTAGTATGATAGAATCTCATGGCAATACTAATCCAAATGAGTCAGGTACGGTTCCATTGCTTAACATAAAACAACATGATATGCCTAAACATGCATCCTAATTAACAAAATACAAATAGTGATTAACATGATGCAATTGACAGCGCAAGTGTCACCTCCCCACACATAAAGAACACATTGTCCTCAATGTGACAAGGCAACCAGAAAATAAAGAAAATGACATCAAACTAAACAAAAGACAGTAAACCAAACAAAAGACATGAAACCAAACAAAAGAAATCAAACCAAACAAAAGAAATCAAACCAAACAAAAGACATGAAACCAAACAAAAATGATGTGAAATCAGACAAAAGAAAGCAAACCAAGAAAAAGACATAAAACCAAACAAAAGAAATAGACACAATTTAAAATTTTAAGGTAAGAAAAGCTTATGAGGATTGTGATGGCGACGATGTTGGCGAAGGAGCTTCAAAATCATTCCTCTGAAAGAACTTGAGGAATTTCTTCTTCAAGTATCGTTGCTCCTTGTGGACATACCGTATTTAGGTGCCAAGCTCGTTGATTTGCAATGTCATGTGTTGATGATTGGAGGCCAACTGTTCGAGGATTTTTTGAGATATGTCAACCTTTACTGGTGCAATTGGTTCCTCCTCCACCGCTTCTTCTTCTAGCTCTAGGACTGCTTAAGATGTTGAGGGTTGGGAAGTGGCTGTATCCTTGTCCTTCCTATTTTTCATTTCAGTGTGCATTTGAGGATTTCAGAGTTACATAGAATAGAGCTGCAAAATTTTAGAGTGCCTTAACTAAGATATTTCAAACATATCATATTGATTTAAATGTACATTATCCATATTAAAGTTATAAAATAGAGCCAAAGTAGTAATATCATAAAACATGCCAAAATAAAAGCTCTTTTTATTCACAACACTCACTATCAATCGAAAAATCCTTTAAGGTGTATTAATTTTTATTTTTCAATCCATGCACCAAAGGAAGAAAAGTTCTTTAGTTAAGCATTTATTACTTTTAGTTTTATTAAACAACGTTAAGCACATAAATTTATGCAAAAGTAAATGCTTGGTGCTTTGGATTAAAGTGTTTGGTGCATTTCAAGAGCCAGAATTTACTTCACCTGCTAGAGTTTTCTAGTAATTATCAACATCAAAGTCATCGTGATCATCTAAAATTTTTGTATTTGATAAATCAAAAATTTCACGCATGACATGATAATCAAGTTTATGAACATTACCAGCTAACCTAAACTAGAATACATCCATTTTGGGATTATAGCTTACTGTAGTGAAAAACTCTATAGTTATCATAAGGTAAATAGGCACATCACAACGAATGAACCTATTCCAACCTATATTCGCAGCTAGTCGCTCCATATTTTGCCTCACTCTTATGGTTTCTAATAATTCAAAGTCAAAGTATCGATGAGTGATTAATTCCTTATCTTTAAGGTCTCGAAAACACATACCTTCATTCTCTGAATAAATGGGGAATAGGGCATGAAAAGCTACTGTTAAATTGGGTTTACCTTCACCACAGACTTGAAGGCACAATTCATTAGTCAGTTTCTAAGCTGCCATTTTCTTTGGAGCCATTGGAAGATGAAAATATGCAGAAATAAGAGAAAGAGAGATGAATTCACTTTTTAGAGAGAGAGGAAATATCTTACCCAAATCTTTGTATTTTGAATGATTAATGCATGATAAGAGCAAAGGATTGAAAGATTTATGAAAAGAGATGAAGGAAATACTAATAATCTAGTGTAAGATAAAGGATTTTAAAGAGTTGGAGAGTGGGTTTTCATAGGTTAGGGAGAGAGAGTGTGAAACTTTTAAGAGTGAATGAAAGAAGAAGGGAGGGAAATTTAAAATTCCCTTGGATGGTATTCCCATGATTTTCTGGAGAGTAATCCCACGATCGTGGGAATGGAACCAATTCCCACAATTATGGGTTCACTCTTTAAAAACTTTCTGGAGAGTCTTCCTACGATTGTGGATTCACTCCCCAGAAACTTTCTGGAAAGTCTTCCCACGGTCGTGGGAATGACACCAATTCCCATGATCATAGGTTGGTGCAATTTCCTCACTTCTAAAACTTCTTCCAAGGCTAGCATGCATTCTCAATGATCCCACAACCTATAAATACATCAAAATAATATTACCAACAAAAAATTAGAAGAGAAAATAAGTCGTCAAACTAAATCCAAATAAACATCAATCAAAATAAAATCAAACCTAATTATAATTTAATAAATCAAATAAACAAGTAAACATGAACAATCAAAAGAAAGATAAACATGCTAAGGTCATTAGCTTAACCATTCATCATTCATTCATGAAAGAGTGGAAGAAAGGAAAGAGATAACTTCCCTTTCTTGTGGATATGTCCCTCCATAATATAGCTTGCAACGATGCCCATTGACCTTGAATGTTTCTCCCTTGTCATTTTCCAACTCCAAAGCTCCATGAGGAAATACTTGAAGAATCTTAAAGGGTCCACTCCATCTTGACTTGAGCTTTCCGAAAAATGGATGAAGTCTTGAATTAAACAAAAGTACCAAGTCTCCACTATTAAATTCCTTCTTCTTGATGTGGCTATCATTCCACTTCTTAGCCCTTTCTTTATATAGCTTGGCATTTTCATATGCATCATATCTTAATTCCTCCAACTCATCAAGGTTTAACAATCACTTTTCTCCTACTAACTTCCAATCCATATTCAATTTTCTGATTGCCCAGTAGGCTTTATGCTCTAACTCTAATGGCAAGTGGCAAGCCTTGCCATACATAAGTTAGTATAGTGTTATACCTATGGGAGTTTTGAAAGTTGTTCTATAAGCCCACAATGCGTCATTGAGCTTTAAAGCCCAATCTTTCCTTGAAGTGCTCATTGTCTTCTCCAAAATCTTTTCAACTCTCTATTCACCACCTCCACTTGGCCACTAGTTTAGGGATGGTAAGGGGTAGCCAATATATGATGAACATTATGTCTCTTCAGAAGGGTCTCAAATGGTTTGTTCCAAAAATGACTCCCCCCATCACTTATAATCGCTCTAGGTACCCTAAATCTAGTAAAAATCTTTTTAATAAACTTTTGAACCACTTTGCCATCATTAGTTAGAGTGGTGACTGCCTTAACCTATCTGGAAACATAATCAACCCTAACTAATATGTAGACGTTACCTGCAGAGGATAGGAATGGTCCTATGAAGTCCAAGCCCCACACATCAAATATGTCCACCTCCATTATGTTTGAAAATGGCATTTCATCTCTCTTTGACATATTGCCCACTCTTTGACATCTATTATACTTTTGCACAAAATCTTGAGCATCCTTAAATAGGGCCGGCCAGTATAATCCACACTCTAAGATTTGTGTAGTAGTCTTGTTAGCTTTATAATGCCCCGCATAAAGTGAGTTATGACATTGCGTTAAAATTTCGGGCATTTCGTCTTCAGGGATACATTTGCAAATCAAACTGTCAGCACAGATCTTACAAAGTACAGGTTTGTCCCAAATATAATGAAAACATTGAAATAGAAAATGATTCCTTTGTTGATACGAAAAATCAGACGGAAGAATACAACCTGAAAGTTAGTTTGCAATATCTGCAAACCAAGAAAGGAAAATATTATCTACCATCATTAAGGTCTTGTCAAGAAAGCTTTCCTCAATTTCTTGTTCCTCTTCAAGATGTCCTCCTTAAATTCTTGATAAGTGGTCCGTTATGACATTTTCTACTCCCTTCTTGTCTTTAATTTTAATGTTGAAATCTTGGAGCAGGAGTACCCACCGGATGAGCCTAAGTTTGGCATCCTTCTTTGCAAAGAGGTAACATAATGCTGCATGGTTTGTAAAAACAATAACTTGTGAGCTTAAAAGATAGGAACAAAATTTTTCACAAGCAAATACCACCGTAAGCAATTCCTTCTCAATAGTTGCGTAATTTAATTGTGCTCCCGTTAATGTCTTTCTTGCGTAATAGATAACATGCAACCTCATCTCTTTCCTCTGGCCAATTACACAACCAACAGCATGGTCACTTGCATCACATATAATCTCAAACAGAAGAGACCAATCTAGTGATGTTAGAATTTGTGTTGTTGTGAGTGCCTTCTTTAACCTGTTAAAAGAATCTAAATAGTCAACATCAAAAACACATTGCAAATCTTTGGCTAATAAATGAGTCAGGGTTCATGTAATAAGGGAAAAATCCTTAATAAACCATCTGTAGAACCCTACATGACCCAAAAAAGCTTAGATACCCTTTATGTTGCTGGGAGGTGGTAACTTTTCAATCACTTATGTCTTAGCACGATCCACTTCAATCCCCTTGCATGAAATCTTATGGCCTAATACAATTCCTTCTTAGACCATGAAATGACACTTCTCCTAGTTTAAAACTAGATGAGACTCCTCACATCTTTGAAGCACTTTGTCTAAATTAAGCAAACAATGATCAAAAGAATCTCTGAAGACAGAGAAGTTATCCATAAATACCTCTATAAAGTTTTCATTCATATATGCAAATATGGCCATCTTGCACCTTTGGAATGTAGAAGGTGCACTGCATAAACTAAAAGGCATCCTTAGATAAGCAAAAGTCCCATACAAACATGTGAAAATGGTCTTCTCTTGATCTTCTGGGTATATAAATATTTGATTGTATCCTGACTATCAATCAAGAAACCAATAAAAAGAATGATCAACCACGCTCTCAATCATTTGGTCCATAAAAGGTAAAGGGAAATGATCCTTCTTAGTGGCCAAATTCAGCTTCCTATAGTCAATACATACTTGCCAACCTGTGACGGTCCTCGTGGAAATTTTTTCCCTTTCTCATTCTCTATCACTGTCATGCCACCCTTCTTCGGCATACACTATACTGGACTTACCCACTCACTACCTGAAATGGGGTAAATAATTCTTGCATCCAAAAGTTTCACCACTTCCTTCTTCACAACCTCTTGCATATTTGGATTTAACCTTAACCTTCTCTGTCTTTCTCTCATAGTTCTACATCCTTCTTCTAGGTTAATCTTATGCATCACTACATTGGGGCTAATCTCCCTAATGTCAGAAATTTGCCACCCCACAGCTCTCATCCTCTTCCTAATGGTCTCCACCACTTTCTTTTCTTGGTCACAATCTAATTCATTGGAGATAATGATGGGTAAAGTATGGTTTCTCCCTAAAAAGGTATATCTCAAATGGGAAGGTAAAGGTTTAAGCTCTAAAGTGTGGGGTTTAATAATAGAAGTTAGTGTAGGTGTATCAGTTCTCTCCAATTTCTCTAACTCGACTTCCTCACATAAATCCTCTTCCTTCACACTCTCATCCCTAAGTACGTCCTTCACTTCATCAACTTCCTTTTTAATCTCCTTTACACATTCATCCACAATATTAATTTTTATACAAACATTACTATCCACTAGTTTCTTCAAAGATTTTGACTTATTAAACTCAACTTGTTCATCTACAATTCTCAACATAAGTTTCCCTTCATACATATCAACTAATGCCCTACTAGTATTCATAAAGAGCCTACCTAAAATCAATGGACAATACATATCAGCTTCAAAATCCATCACAACAAAGTTAACGGAATTATAAATTTGTCCACTTTTACCAATATATCTTTCATAACTCCAAATGGCATTTTTATCGATTGAACTACAAGTTGAATTAGGATTGATGTTGGCTTGACCTCTCATAGTCTTAGTTTCCTGAAAATAGACAAAGGCATCAAATTAATACTTTATAGTTTCCTGAAAATAGACAAAGGCATCAAATTAATACTTGCACCTAAATCACATAAATATTTAGAAAATTCAAAATCAGTAATAACATATGGAATAGTGAAACTCCCTAGATCATGTAATTTTGAAGGCATTTGGCTTGATATGATAGAACTATAATTTTCTGTCAACGTTATCATCTGATTGTCTTCCCAAGTGCTTTTTTATGTGAATATATCCTTCAAAAACTTCGCATACTTGGGCATGCACTCCAAAGTTTCCACCAAGGACAAAGTATTATGTAGCTTCTTCAGTTTCTCCAAAAACTTGGAGAACTGAGTATCCACCTGATGTTGTTTCATCCTCTGTGGATACAAAAGTTTGGGCTTGTACAGTGGTGGGGGTATATAAGGACTTCCTTCTTCCTTTTCTTTTTCTATCTCCCTACGTTTCTCTTTTTCTTCGCTATCCTTTTTCACACTTAGTTCTTCCATCCACTTGCCACTTCAAAGTGTAATAGCTTCAAGTTGCTCTTTTAGAATGACCTTAGTATTGCTCGGTGAGCTACCTGTATTTTTAAAAAATAA
The DNA here is from genome assembly GCA_027576715.1 of Erythroxylum flavicans. Lineage (NCBI taxonomy): Eukaryota > Viridiplantae > Streptophyta > Magnoliopsida > Malpighiales > Erythroxylaceae > Erythroxylum > Erythroxylum flavicans. Next base: position 13,199,955 of record JANZXP010000007.1, on the reverse strand, counting down.
AGCATTAGCAAGTTGACCTACTTGAACCTCCAAGTTATGGATCGATGAGGCATGGTTCTTCACAATCTGATCAAACTTTTGATTCTCCTCCTAGCTCGCAAACATTCTTTTTTGGTTCTCTTCTTGAGCTGTCCATTTAGAACCAAAAATCTCCATAAACTTGTCTGTTTTGCTTTCCATCGATCTAAGTTGATCTTGCTGAAATCCAGGAGGTCTTTGTAATCTTGCTTGGCCACCTGTATTTTTATTACTCCAAGAATAATTCAAATGGTTTTTCCTCTTTGCGACTGGCCTAGGTAATTTACCCGTTCGGTACTACCAACTCCCAACAAAAAACACTCCGCTGAGCCATACTTGTTTTGCCCGTATAGCTCACATTGCACTTGCAACGTCTTAGCTATAGAGGAAGATACTCCTCGTATGTTGTTCAACTGCTTTGTAAGGATTATAATATATGCCTGCAAAGCAGTAATAGATTTAATAGGAATCATACCTTTTTGCTCCTTCTGCCCCTGTTTACTCCTCTAGCTTGACCAGTTGTAATTGTTACTCGCTAACTCCTTTAAAAGATCATGAGCTGCTTCAATAGTCTTCCTTATTAATGACCCTCCAACAGTTGCACTTATAGTTCCTCTCATGCTCAGATTCACACCATTGTAAAACATCTGCAATAGGAACTCTCTCGAAAGGTTATGGCAAGGAAAGCTTCTCTACAATTCTTTAAATTTCTCCCAATATTCATATAGGGATTCCCCATCATTCTACAAAAAATTTGTAATCTCCTTTATTATCCTTGTTGTCTTGGTCAACAAAAAGTACTTTGCGAGGAATGCTTGGGCTAGTTGCTCCCAAGTAATGATTTTCCCCGAATTAAGTAAGTTGTGACACACCTTTGTCTGATCTTTCGAAATGAAAGAAAACAATCTTAACTTTACTGCATCATTGGACATTCCGTTGAATTGAAAAATCTCGCAAATCTCCAAAAATTGGCAATATGGGCATTCAGATCCTCATTGGATAGCCCATAGAGTTGCACACTATTTTGCAATATGTTGAGGAGTGCCAGTTTGATCTCAAAATTATTAGCTTAAACCACTAACCTCACAACTCCTTAAGGACTGAATCTGGCCTCATAAAGTCTATCAGTGTCCTCTCAGCTCCTCCTTGCTCTCCTTCTTTAGCTATATCTCTTTGTGTAAAATTTAGATGCTTCACTCTTCTTAACTCTCTTTCATGTCTCTTGATATCAGGAAACTCTTCTTCACTAAATTCTATCGATCTTCGCATGCTCCTTATTTTCATGCACTTGCAAATACACAAGGAAAAATATCAAAAACTCTTAAATCAAAGTAATCTAAATTAAACAGGATGCTAAACAAACAATCCCTGACAACGACGTCAAAAATTTGTTGCTAAATTTTACAAAATAGTTTACTTGTTTTATGCTCAAAAACTGCAAGTATACTGGTCGTGACATTTAGTTAGAAAGTAGATATCGATCCCATATGGATTGATGCCAAGACACTACATAATTCATATAACACTTTGTTTAAAAATGAAATTGTTTAATAGAAAATAAACTAGAAAAATAAATTAAAATTAAATAACTAACAATGAACAATTGACAATACCAAAATGCAGAAAATTGGAATTCGAGGTTTTAATGACTAGAGATCACTTTCTCTTTATCTTGTCTACCTCCTATTTTATTAATTGAATTGTGTCTCACTTAAGATGTCTAATTGTATTACCTACCCTCTCTCAATGTGTAATTAATTGTCCCTAATCAAATTTAATGAAGTTAATTAAGCAGTCTCTCAATCTACCAAATCGCTTTACCAATTTAACTAGTTATTAAGCTGTCCTATAGGTGACCAATTGAATTAACAGAGATCTCTCTTCTAACTAATCAATTAACGTGATGAATGTAAGTCTATAATTTGCCAACCCTCGTTGTACAATCCTACACAAATAACCTAACTCAATCTCTCAATTTATTGTAAGGTATATAAATATAATCAACAATCATCAAATACATCTTTCATTCAATTAAATAAATAAGAGTTTAACAAAATAGTTCAAAAGTAATCACTAAAAACAAATCAACCACTCATGGTCTTTATAACATCACCAACATTCAAATATTCCATCTTACAAAGATTAGAAGAGATAAAAATGAAAAAAAATTAAATAAAGAAAACTCCTTCTCTTCTTTGCCAAAATCTAGAAATTCTGGTGTTGATGTGCTATTTTCCCAATTGTGCTTGATAATCCTTGAATCTCCACCTTCCTCAAGACCCAAAACTTGGATTTTTCTCTCAAGGAGGCTCTTCTCTATAGAGGTATCATGTCCTCTTTCTTCCATAGGAGTTTAATATCTTATATAGTCAAAAAAACCTAAAAATTAATTGAACCACGTAGAAAGTCTCGCATTAAACATCCCACAATCGTGGGAATTGGCATGATTCCTACAATCGTGGATCTTACAATAGAATCCATTCTCTTCTCTTCTCTTATTTGGTCTCTAGTTCAATCTTCAAGTTGCTCAATCTTCATTCCTACATAAAAATGATAAATTCTTACCCTAAATTAACAACAAACATAAAAGAATAACAATGAAGATCAAACTAAACAAAATATAAAAAACGATTCCTAAAATATAACAATGATAAACTATTGTGCAAGAAACACATGTCAAATATTTAGAAAAACATAAACTAATACATAACTATCAGATTCTCCATTTGTTAAGAAAATGGTTTGTTTCAAATTATTTTATGTGGACATAATATGGGGAGCCATTAATTTGTAGCACCTCAAAGTGTAATGAAGTAAACTCGTTAATAAATATGGATGGGTTTGAAGGGGGGACTAGATTTATAACAAATAATGTGAGTGTAACTAAAAATCCTTGCACCCAAATGGTTTATTATGCAATCGATTATAACTTTCAAGAAAATATATAAAATATTGAAGAAGAGCCAAAGCCACATGCAAAAATTATTTTTGACTTGCTAAAATCAGTTGACCAAGAATTATGGTCAAATTGTGAGACCATGACTTAATTATCTTCAATTGCTCGAATATTGAACATAAAGTCTAAAGGGTATATTTCTAATCGAAGTTTGGATAACATTCTTGTTCGGGATAATGAATCATTGCCTCTGATCATACAATGGTTGATAATTTCTACAATATGAAGAAACTTATTAGGGGTCTTGGTTTTCAGTTGAAAATTTTAATTTTTTAATTTTAGATGCATTTTGTTTTGGGGAGAAGATGTGAAATTACAAGAGTGCAAATTTTTTTGGCAATCTAGGTTCAAATCTAGAAAGTGTTCTATGAAACAGAAATTAGTACCCTAGAAGTAGATTTATTATTTCCTGCTAACACCGAGACTTCAACGACTATATCCCTCTGATGTTATTGCATCTCACACGAGATGGCATAATGAACATGAACAGAAAAATGGAATAATGAGCCATCTATTGGATGAACTTGTATGGAAACATTTTAATAACACCCATTTTGAGTTTGCAGCTGAAAATTGAAATGTTAGGTTGCAATTGTCGACAGACAAATTCCAACCTTTAAGTCAATCTGGCCAATAATATTAATCATGGCCAATCATAATTAATCCTTATAATTTTCCTCCACATATGTGTAAGAATGAGGCATATATGTTCTTGAAGGTGATTATGCCAAGGTTTATGAATCTAATGCATAAAATTGATGCTTTTTTACAACCATTGGTCCTTGAATTATATCATTTTGTGGAATTTGATATGGAGACATATAATGTATCTCTTAAACAAAATTTTTTTGTTGAGAGCAGCTTTGATGTGGACTATTAGTGATTTTCCTACGTATCCTATGTTATCTGGATGGAGCATAGTAAGAAAATTGGCTTGTCCTTATTGTAGCAATGATTCTGATGCGTTTTATCTTCCTAACGTGGCCAAAACATCTTGGTTTGACAACCACAAGAAATTTCTTCCTACGTATCATCTATTTAGACATGATAAACAAATTTCATTAAGAATAGGATGGTACAAACACCTCCTCCCATACACAGCCGGTGAAGAGATATTGCAGGAGATTGATGAAATAGGGTTGCTGAAAGTTACAGAACTTGAAGCTGAAGAAGTTAATAGAAACATTAGTAAAAACTTCAGTTGGAGAAAATGAAGTATCTTTTTGGATTTGCCACATTGGAAAAGTAAATTGAAACATCATAATCTAGATGTGATGCACATTGAAAAAATATATTTGACAATTTGTTCAACATTATAATAAACATTGAAGGGAGGAAAAAGGATAATGCAAAATTACGAGCTGATTTGAAACTTTTTATAGAAGGAATGAGTTAGATAAAGATTTTCTCACAAGTAAATATCCAAAAGCATTTTACACTTTGGACAAAAAGCAAAAGAAAATTTTATGTGAATGGTTAAAAAGTCTAAAGCTTCCAGATGGTTATGTTTTGAAGTTAGAAAGGTGTTGTTGAGTGTAATTTATGAAAACAATCTACTCATTTTACACTCAACAATGTAAGTGTACGGGTAATGACGTAGTTAAAAAGCGGATATCAATTCCATAGGGATTGATGCCCAAAGACCATTTAATTCATATCAAACTTTGTTTAAGAAACAAAATTGTGTAATGAAAATAGTCTAAAAATTAAAATTAAAATTGAAATACTAATAATGAACAATGAACAATACTAAAATGTAGAAAATTGGAATTCAAGAATCTAATTACTAGAGATCAATTTCTCCCTATTTTGTCTCCCTCTTATTTTATTAATCAAATTTTTTCTCACCTAATATTTTCGAATGTACTAACTACCCTCTGTTAAGGTGTAGCTAATTATCCCTAACCAAATTAAATGAAGTCAACTGAACGATCTCTAAACCTACCCAATCATTCCACCAATTTAACTAGTTATTAAGTTATCCTATGGGTGATAAATTGAATTAGCCGAGATCTCTCTTCTAACTTATTAATTAACATGATGATTGCAAGTCTATATGTTGCCAACTCTCATTGTACAATCTTACACAAATAATCTTACTCACTCTATTGATTTATTGCAAGAAACAAATATAATCAACAATCACAAAAGACAACTTTCATTCAATTCAATAAAATAAGAGCTTAACAAAAATAGTTCAAAAGCAATCCCTAAAAACAAATTAGCCAATCGTGGTCTCTATAACATCACCAAAACTCAAATTTTCTATTCTACAAAGATTAGAAGAGATAAAATTGACAGAAAATTGAATAAAGGAACTCCTCTTCTTTGCCAAAATTGGGAATTTTTGATGTTGATGAGTTATTTCCCAATCTTGATGATAATCCTTAAATCTTAACCTTCCTCAATACTCAAAACTTATATTCTTCACTTAAGAAGGCCCTTTTCTACAGATGGGTTTCATCCTTCCTTATTCATGGAGGCTTAATTATGTTTTATAGTCTAGAAACCTTAAGTTTAATTGAGCCTTAAATAATGTTTCAGATTATAGTTCCCACGTGGGAATTGACATGATTCCCACGATCATGGGATCTTGTAATAGACTATCTCCTCTTCTCTTCTCCTCTTTGATCTCTAGCTCAATCTCCAATTTGCTAAATCTTTCTTATTGTATAAAAATAATCAATTCTTACCCTAAATTAACATCAAACATAAAAGAACAATAATGAAAATCAAACTAAATAAAAACATACAAAATGAATCCTAAACTATAACAATTATGTAAGAAACACATGCCAAATGCTTAAAGAAACATAGACTAATTCATAACTATCAACATCCCCATACTTAAACCTTTGTTTTTCCTTAAGCATAATAAATACAACTAATCAATTCTATCACTTCATTTTCACAAAGATCAAAGCATACAATATCTCAAATTTAAGCTAACTCAAATATTAAGTTATTACACATGTCATGACTACTTTCTCATTAGTGTAGATACAGAAACGCAACAAATGGCACCATCACTCGAAGATAAGTATATATGCAAAATGAATCTTCCTCACAGTTTTCACTCATTTCTCTCACATGTTTGATGGTTAGTGTTTCGCTCAAACTTCCTATAGGAAACTACACTACCATAGGTTTGCTAATACACCAATTCTTCTCTATAATTATTGCATGCATAAATAGATCAAAAGGACTTGTTTAGGGTTGTAATGTGGTAGGGGGCTAAGGTGGGTAAAAAGGATAAAGGGTTAATCACAAGCATTCGTAAAGTACAAAGTAGGTAAAAAGGGATAACAACACATAACTCCGAGATACACAAATGTAACTAATATTTTGCACTTATTGATGGTACTCAATTGTTCTTCCTTTTTCTTTCTTTTCTTTTCTCTTTCTTTTCAATTTTTTTTCATTTTTTCTTTCTTTTCTTAATACTTGGAAGAACTATGAATAAAATAGGAAACTATATATAATGTGATCCACAAGCAGAAATATCCTAAACTTATCTAGGTAAAAATTTTTGCAAAAATCCCAACTAATGTATTACTTAATACTCAACTAAGCTTGTGAATGGGTAGGTTAATGGGGTTTAAGGTTTAAAAAGTTTGGGTGTTTTTAAGAAACAAAAGGTTAAGGCTCAACGGATATAGTAAGGTAATACAAAAGGTAGGTCATTTAAGTCAAGGGTTAACACAGAAAGGGCCTTAATCATCTCTATTAAGCATGCATCCAGTAGTCTCAAACCGATTCAAAGCAAATTCTGCGTAGTCAAACCTCTCATCAGGCTCGCAGTCCATCTGATCAAGGACTCTCTCGGTCCTCTCCAACCATCCCTCAGCCTCTGCAGG
>JANZXP010000007.1:13159642-13177672 GCA_027576715.1 Erythroxylum flavicans | reverse complement strand
GAAACATGATGAAATCCCTTTTAAGCTTTATGGAATCCACTTTAGATCAACGAAATCCACTTTGAATGTGCAGCTTTTTCTTCATTCTCTCTATCATCTTGGATCACCAATTTGTGTTTCCTTGAGTCTCCTTTCTAATTTTTGTCCTAATTTTTCCTTTTTTGGTTCATAAATGGTTTAAGGTGGTATATGAGCACTAACACAAGAATCTATGGTGGCCGTATTGATTAGAAATCACAAAACTCTTAAATTTGAAATGAATTTGTGTTCAAAATATGCACATAGACAGAGACTATATAACTCTCTAGAATCATTTAGCCATATTACATGAAACATGTAAACATCGGCATGTTGGTATGGACATGTGTTAGTCTAAAGACCATGTGCATTTCATCTTCTTTATAACTTGGCCAAACAACACTAAATCGCCCCTGAAATTATCTTAATTCGTTCCTTTTTCTCTAAATAAGTGAATTACAACCTAAAACATAATATAAATAAATTAAGCACCAAAAAATAATAAAAACTTTCAAATAAATAAATAAAATGCACTAAATATAGGATTCATCACTTATCAATATCCATATAGGAAATAAAGAACATTAAAAGCCGCCCAAATTCTCATAAGATCACATGATATGTCAAATCAAAGTATTATCACTTAACAAATTTAGTTTCCTAGCATGTACAAAATTAAAATTTACACATCAATTACTTAATCATATTATACGTCTAAATTTCACAGTCAATCTCAACTAAGTTATGCATAACTTATGTTATCACCTCAAAGCAACTAATGAACACCTAAATACAAACTAAAAATGACTAAAACTCCAAAAACTTATAACCTAAAATAAATTGTGAAATTTTTGAAAATTTTTAGTGTAACTATAGAATAATGAAAAGTCACCTCATACATTTAAAACAATATTGTCCTCAATATTATATATAAAGAATAAGAAAGGAGAATCAGAAGAACTTCTTGAACACCTGGACGATTGCAATTGAACTTTCTCATTATAATTGAATCAACCGTGCTCATCATCTACATTACTCTAAAAATAACATTGTGGAGGCTAAACATCAATAAAACCAAAATTGCATTCAAATTTCTAAGAGTCACAAGTGAATACAATAAATAAAAATAAAATCTATACTAAACATAAAAGTTAGCTAAAACAAAAAAAATAAAATAGACTAATATGTTCTACATATATAAACAAATGGCAAGCCTAAGATCATTGAGGCGATGAATGAAACAAAAATTATTGTAGATAAGCCCACATCTTATCTAACTTGGTATTTATTTCCGTCATCTTGCCTTGAAGTCTATCGATAGATGACTCTAATTACTGGCTCTATATTCCCTCCTTAACCCTCAGCATCTTTTTCATTTTCATTCCTCCTTGCCTTATGCCTTGGATTATTTGGGTATCCTCCAGCTAGTTAGTGTAGATTAATCCACTTGTTATTGTCTTAGGTATATCTAAACAACCTTGTCCAGCCATTATTGATGTAATTGGCATCTCCGGTCTTTATAACCTTAAGATTGGAGATGTCCACCCTAAATATGAATCTTTTCTGGTAACCGGTGTTGAACCATACTACTAATAAATTGTACCAAGAAGGATGACAATCAAACTAATAAAGTGTCATCTAAAATATTGAAGAGTGGGTTTAGGAGGTAAAGATTGGTAGTCTAAATTTAGTTCAACTTAATAGATTGAGGTTGGAAGTTATAACTTAATATGTAAGCAACTAATTGGGGTTAGATGGCTAAGTGTTTGCACAGAAAGTGTACTCATCCCTCAAAGTATAAAATGCCCATAACAAACTGGTGTAAAGCCTCTCTCAACTGCCACCCGTAATTCCCTAATAATCATCTGCTGTGAAATAAAATAATAACCACAGTGTTACAAAAATATGAGGTTAAGGCTAGGGATTTCAGTTTGTACTTGTCCTGTATATTAATGTGGAACTCCTTCATTAGTTTTGGATAATAATTACAACGAAGACTCAACAAATAATCCCAATTCAATCTCGTAAGCATATTATAAATTTTGAAGAATGAATCAATATCAAGAATAATAATCTTCTTCATGATATATGGTTGTTACTCCTCTTATTATACCACTCTTTATTCTCTATCTTTATAGATCTAGGAAGGTCTTTTAGAGACGACAATGTTGATAAAGCATATAGAGGAACCTCACTTCTCCTTGCTATCCTCTTATAGAGGCATCCTTGTTAACATAAATCAATAATAAGCCAAGAATTCCATAATCTACAACTTTATAGCTCAAATTCCTTCCTCAACACTTCATCATAAGTCCACAAACACAAAACCAACAATGTAGCAACACAAACTCCAAATTTCATAAAGTTAAGACAAAATTAAGCCAAATTCTCAAGAGCAATAGTATATATAATCCAAATTCTCCTTAATAAAGCTCCAACTCTAAATCTAGTGTACTCCTACTAAGAAAATAGTGGAACGACTTACTTGAACATTATAAGATGTGAACATGTGCTAGAATGACTCCTAACTTAGCCTAAAAAGACCTATATCTATTTTTACTGGTACAAAAGCTAAAGTTTGGAGACTCAAAAGATGGATAGAGAAATAAATTTTATGTCTAAAGAAAATATTTTTGTTTTGAAAGGTCGTTGCTGATTAAAAATTTCAAAATTAAGTCAAAAATAAGAAATTAGAGGGAAAGGGAAGAGGGTTTTTGGGAGGCAATTTTGCATTTTGACTATTTATACTTGTGGAGTTCAATATGAGACTAATGTTAGACAGACTTCATAACCAATGTCAATTTTGTTTTAGAACTACATAGTTTTCCTTCGTAATAAGACCAGTGTTAGACATACTTCTATCATTGGTGCCAATTTTTTCTGTTTCTACACAATCATATAATGTTTTAAAACCAATGCCTGTCTTTTTCCATAATTGATGTTGGTTATACTCTATATTTATAACCAATTCATGTTTGAACTTGATTTTTCATCCTTTTTTAATGTCTCCCTTTTATGCCCCTTGGCTCATTAATTATGATATGTATGCATGATTGAACAAATAAAAATAAATAACAACATACACACATCAAATCAAATAATTAATAAAGAAACAAGTTTAGTAAACACTAAATTATTGGAAATTCTTATAAAATTGAATCCCAGATTTAAACATGGCATTATCCCTTTGAAAAAAATCAATATAGTAAGATTAAATTAAAGGAGATAACTGAAGTTAAGAATTATCCCCTATTTTATGCAATTGTAGTAACATAATACTCTAAGAAACTCAACAAACTTTTCCTTAAAAAATAAAATAAGCATAAATGAAGAACATAAAGATAGAAATAAAAGTAAAGTTAACATCTATTGGATTGCCTCTTAGTAAGTGCTTCTTTAGACATCTTTTAGCTTAACAAAATAATCACCATAAGCCTTAAGGACTTCCTCCACACTCCGGTCCTTTACTTTCATCCTAAAATAATCCTCATTAACGATAGGAGGTTTTTTAACGTACTATAGATTTGGAACTCTACTTTCTCCTTACCTACCCTAAATGCAAGCTTACCTTTGCTACATCATTAACAATCCCTTAAGTAACTAAGAAAGGTCACCCTCAAATGATGGAACCCCAACTTTGTACTTTATATCCATCACTAAAATGTCGAGTAAAAGGATGAATGTCTCTACTTTCACAATTAGGTCTTCCATAACCCTAATTGGATACTTAATGGAATAATTGCCAATTGGAGTGACATGTTTGTTAGCTTGAGGTCTCCTATACCTAACTTCTCAAAAGTAGAGAAAGACATTATATTTAAGAGTAAATGTGCATTTTATTGGAAGCATTTAAGGTGAGCATAACTTAGGACATAGGCATTATCCAAGGTGTGTTTCTGCTCAGAACACATAGGTGAAAGCATATGCTTGAGATATAGTTATGCTAGTGTGGTGGAGGTTTTTATCATGAATGATATGGTTTTGGACACAACATTGTTATAGGTTGAGTCTAAATGCACAAAGAATTAGAGAGATCCACAGTGTCTAAGTGCACATGATCATATCATATCATATCATAGACTATGTCTAAGTGCACAAAGAAGCAAGATCAATCGTTGCATCATAAGTCATGTCTTCAGTATATAGAGAAGTAAAAAGATCAACAATCTGAGATATAAGCATGCCAAACCCCATGTCATATTTTAGAAAAAGATGGTCAAATCTAAGACCTAGGACTTGACGGTGTCTGAGACCCTATCAATGATAGTCAATCTTATATGGAAACATTTTTTTGTGAATCTCAAACTCTAGAAGTATTCTAACGTCTATTAAAGTCATGTTTAAATTTTAGGTTAGGCTTGGTAAAGTGTTATTTAAGTAACATCATACAATTTAGGGTTTACATATAAATATATTATTGTTTGATCATGTGATAGGTCGTGTCTAAGTACATAGAGAAGTAGAGAGATCTACTATCATGTTATAGATCATGTATAACTATGTAAAGAAGTAAAAGGGTCCATCCACAGGTGTGCCAAAGCCCATGTCATGTTTTAGAAAGAAATAATAAGATCATAATCATATGCCAGACTATGACAATTACAATTAACCTTATATAAAAATAGGTTTTTGGTGAATTTCAAACTGTAGAAAGATTCTAAGATCTATTTGAATTATATTTAAATTAGAATAGGTTTAGTAAGGAAATAATTTAGTGAAATTGTACCTGTAGAGTTTGCATATAAATATATTATTGTAAGCCTAATTTTTTGTAACCATCATCATAATTATTAAATAGTAAATCGCTTGATCTTGATTATAAGAGCTTAGGTATACCCATTTGACCGAATCTTGTTAAAAACCTCTTCTATTCTGATTTGCTTTCTTTTATTATTCTCTATTATGGCTATTAATTTTCTTAACACTAGCAATACATTTATTATTAAGAAAATATATTGACCATATCAATCCTGATAAAACGTCAACAACTAAATCGCTTAATATTTTTTATAGGATAAAAGTCATAAACATCTCCTGTAGTTTAAAAAACTTTTTAAAAAACTTTGTAATCTTTAAAATTATTTGAAAATTTCTTTTTAGTTTTTAATTTCAAAAAGACCCTTTCTCTTACACTTCGGTTAAAGATAACCATGAAATAGACACACTATGAATATCATATGTGGAGTGATTAAATGTCACTAATATGATGACCTAACTTAGCTCTTAAACTCGACTTAAACCACTACGGTAAAAAGTGCTTTAGGCAACAGACAAAGGCGTAACTATAAATACAATTATTTTTTCCTTTTTATTAAGGCAACAGAAACCATATCGTTATAAGAAATGGCACTACAATGAGTATAAGGCAACATAATTTTTTATTAGACAACAAAATAAAAATGTTGCTTTAAGTTTTGACTAAGGCAACACATTAGTTTCAAACTATAACAGCAATATTAAATAGATATTGCAACATTTTTTTAGGAAACATTTTGTAATAATAATTCTTTTGTTACCAATATTATTTAATGTAAAATCAAACTCTTATCATTATGTAGGCAACATCTATATATACATTAAAAGAAATATATAAATATTAATATGCATCTTAATTGTGTACGTACTATCAAATGCAAACAACTAAAAACTGCATTTATATATATTATATTACATAAACACTTGTAAAATTCAACATTAACATATTCAAAAATACAAAAGCAAATTACATGTGCTTTTATTGTTACAAAATACAAAATTCAATTCTACAATCCTCAACAATTGCAAGGAAAATTACATGTGCTTAAACAACTCTTCATCATTAATAAAATTAGAAGTAAGTGTCAGGCTTCTTCACATTAGCTTTATAACCTTTCTCAAAGTCCTTTGGAAACATAACGTAAAGAACTGGATGCATTCCATCTTCTCGACAGATAGCTACAATCTGTAAACAGATATCCAATTATGATAAGGACGAGATTCTATTCAATATTAGATATTATGTTGGACATATTGAGCATTGAGGGTTAAAATTGAATTCTGAGAATTATTACAGACAAATATTCAACGAGATAAATATAAGAGGTGTATGCTTCATTTTGTTCATGCCACATGCTTCTTGCAAGCTAATCTATAAATGTCAAAAACTAAAGAAAATTTTGTAGCTTTTCTCATACTGTTCATATTCACTAATAGAAAGATTGATAACCACATACAATAATCACACAATAACTACACAATATGAAAAGAAATCCAACTAACCTCAGCACTAATTTTATCAAGCTAAGAAACATAGTCTTCCAAGTTCATCTCATCCTTTAGATTCATTTTAGAAGTTCAAACCTATACAAAAGAAAATTAATAATTTCATAATCCCAAGTCTACATAATCGCAAAGATGCATAAAAGCAGAATATTAGCTAAGAGTGGCTCAAAGACTCTACTTTTTAAACTAAAAAAAACAAATCCTTTTATTTCTTTAGCTGCAACTTAACTAATCAACATTTCTGGAGGCAATAAATCACACAACTTTTAATAAATTGAAGTAGTTCTTTAGAGTAACAAAACTCACTGAATGCACCGAGGTAAAGGTCCTTATTCCCTGCAGCCCTACCAATCCTAGCTTGCCATCTTCCATGTTGATGATGCCTACAAAGTATTGAAACATAAAGATTCAGTAGTTCCTGGTATTGCATCCCTAAGTAGTTGTTTAATCAATGTTGTGCTAGCTGTCTAGAGCCACACTAGACCTAATTTTAGTTTCCCATTTTCTAGTTTTTGTTCATGTAATGGACAGCTCATTTTGGTAATATAGCTACTATTTCTTGGTCTTTATTTCCTTGAAAATTTAATTGCTAGATTACTTCCATAAAGCAACCTAGGCTAAATAGTATTTCATACAACTAAGAGTCATGCTTTGGTAACAGTAAGACAAGAAGAAACATTGGTTGTTCTTAGGTTGATTGATCAAACACACGTTTACATTTGCAAAAGAGTAAATGTGTGTGTGATCAAACATCCAAATCAAAAGATGAATTAACCCAATAAGGTAATATAACAAATAAAAGATAAAAAGACAATGGAACTTTTACAGAGGAGATAGGGTAGGTAGAGAATGAGAAGAGTAGGACAAAAGATACGCATTCATGCACTGCCGCACCTTGGTGGGCTTTGTCGATAGGGAGCTCACAGGAACAATCGACACCTAGGGATGATGATCAGTTGTTGGAAAAGCTGGCATCAAAAATGCGGGAAATTGGAGATGGTAGTGATTTGGCCTAGGTTGTGAGTTCATCAACTCCGTAGGTCGCCACCTCGTTGAGCCTCTCAATTCTTTGTTTTTTTCACTTGAAAAATGTATGTGTGTAAAGTGATGAAATTAGTTTCCACTTACATGATATAATATAATATAGAACTATAGCAACAATTCCAAATGTTGAATGGATAAAATTTTATTGCAACATTTTTTCAATTTTGTTGCCTTTTCTTATATGTAGTAACAAATTATTATTTTCGTTGCTTTTTAATATTATTAAAGGTAACACTTTTAAAACTGTTGCATTATATTAATTTTTAGTAACACATTTTAAAACTGTTGCAAACATTTCGTTGCCTAAAATACTTTTCGCCGTAGTGAACTAATTAAATTTAACTTAAATTAATAATTTAAGATAATCATAATAAATTATTAGTTTAATTCAAATTTAAGAGTTAGGTTGAACTATCATATAAATAACACTTTTTTAAGTCAAATTTAAGAGTTAGGTTGAACTATCATATAAATAACACTTAGATTAGTCTAGGTCTGATGTTCATACCGTATATGTTTCATCATCATTTTTTAATCAAAATTTAAAAGAAAGTTTTTTCTAAAAAAAAACTAAAAGGAGATTTTTTTAGAGATTTTTAAAGATCAAAAAGTTTTCTAAGATTTTTTAAACTATAGGGGAAGTCTGTGTCTTTTACTATTGGTTGTACTATTAAAAGACTACTTATCTAAAGATAATTACACAATTAATAATAACTTGTTTACTCAAATTTAAAATTTCTCTCGGTTGCATTAATCTATAGTGTTTCATTAAATCCAAATATAGTATGAGTGACAAAGAAAAATGAAGAAAACGAAGGAAAAAGAGGAAGAGAGCAATAACACATCCATACATTACTTACATTATACTATATGTATGTATCTTCAATAATGAAAATACGTTTAATCCAAAGTTGAAACGTGTTTCAAACATTCTTGGCGATAATCACGTAATTAACACAGTTGTAACGCTAGACTTCAAAATTATCACACGTTCAAATCGTCATTATTAACTTTGTTGATCATATTATAGTGGTCCTCCTGATCAATATCTCCAGCATGATATATATATCCCCTCTCCGTAAGCTCTATTTCTGTCTTTTTGACCATACAGCTATTTATCTTCCAAACGTCACTTATCATTTTTTTGTCATTATTATTTGAATAGTGACATAAGGAGTTGTGTACGATGAATTAAGACGACCACGCCTTTATCTGCAATCATGAAACTGATGGCTTCAAAGTACATCGATCTCTTGAGCGTATTCTTGGTATAACTTGGAAAGCTTTTCCGTACGGGGCTTCACATTTGGATTTGCGTCGGCAACAAGAACAAAGTTCACTACGAAACATCACGTGTAACCTCTTCAAACTCACACAAAGACACTGGTTCTATGCCCTGCTTATTTGTAGGAGAAAATTGTTCGTATTGTTAACAGTAGTTCTAGTTCTTTTTTGTTCACCAATTGTGGAAGCTAAATCTGTAGATATTAGTAGATTGCTGTCTTGCTGAGGAACTTATGAGTTGGAACAGGAGTTCTTTCCGCAGCATTTTCGTGCAAAAGGTAGTAAAGTATAAAAAATGTAAAACTTCTAAGCGCTCATCACAAAATGAAGCGATTATTGTGTCCACGACACGTATGGCATCTGCATACTGGGCTTTTGACCATAAAATTTTCAAGAACAGTTGCCACCAGATTTGATGAACAATCCATTCAAAAGCTCCACGATAGCAAACAACCGAAAAGAAAGGGTCACCAGTATTACTCACGAGGCTTCTCATTCTCAGTTGTGTTGTGATATTTTGTCGTCCTGGTCTAGTAAAAGGAAAAATTGGCGACCAACTTTAAGGAGTCAAATATAGCAGCATCGATAGACATGACATACCTTACACAAATCTAAGGAACTTTTTCTTGTGCTACTTTGCTATCTCTGTTTTGAACACTGTAATAGGCTTTTGGAGCAATAGAAAAACAGAATGTAAAAGTATTGCAGACACCTTCGTGTTAACCTTATCAAAATCATAAGCCCTCGAAGAAACAAGGAAGGCTGTGTTTTGAGACTCCAAGATTAGAAGGCACCAAATCATAGTTGATGAGATTTAATAAAACATACTGATAATTTGTTATCATTTTGTGAAATAAAATATATTTTGTAAAGTCAAGCACGTTTCCTTGTCCAAACTCTTATTTAATTGTGATCTAGAAATGGGAAGAAAATATGGATTCCTTATCCTTAGCGATCCCTTCAACAAAAAAATTCCAAGATTTCATTTTCGAGCATTTAATGACAACTGTTTTTCTTACCACTCCCACTCCTATTATTCCTATACATTTTGTTTTCGCCCTTTCACGTTCCGTCATTCAATGAGACCCCTTTTAGTTTAAGGAAACGAAATTGAGTTATTGCCTCTAGACCTGGGGCCTACAGAGTAGACGCTAAAATCTAAACCCTATGTTAATTATGTATTCATCTTTTTCTAACAACACTTATATATAAATTTACTACATTATTATTGCATGCAATGTGATGTAGTTAAGCTGAACCCTTCGATGATTCCTAATTTCACGCTAACTAAAATCTTCTGTTCTAATTACTCTATTTCAATCTTATTCTATTAAATCTCATCCATATATTTATGTAGATTCATAGGAACATTATAACCGGAACAGAAGATCTGACCTCGTTTCATACTTTTATGAGAAATAACTTCATTAGTGCAATATTTATACGAATATACATCCATCCCTATCATACATATATATACATATTACAAGCATACAAATTGGTCAATTTTCTTACTAGAAAATGATAAATGTGGAAGTTATGTTGTATAGGATCATGTCATTTGTAACCATTTTTTTTAAATCGATCTCAAATATATAAGGATTCTATCCAAAGTATAAACAAAAATGGATATAAATTTTTCAAATATGAAAATTGATCAACTTCTTTGATATAAAATATAAAAATGAAATACACGGAGAAGGATGATTTGAACCTATTCTATATTATTGAACTACAAGTCAAGAGAATATTACGTTGATTTTATTTGGCATGCGGGGTTTCTTTTCTGGTTTTTTTGGCGTATACGTGGACATAGAGGAAGTTCAATGGAAACACCATTGTGATTTGTCATCTGACTTCCGCCTGTTACTCCTTTGGAAAAGCTGTTAATTAACTATAGTACCATAGATGTGAAGCTTTTGAACCTTGGTGGTTATATAAGTTACGAACTGCCTGTCACGCTTCACTTCCGCTGCTATTTTTTTCTTTTGTTTTGTCGTTAAAAACTTCTGTTTATCTTGTGCCAGGAAAGCCGCAATGTGTTCTTTAACCAAGTCCACAAGCAGTTGTAGTGTAGATGATTCTGATCTTAGGAGAGGTCCTTGGACTCTTGAAGAAGACAATCTTCTCATTCATTACATTGCTCGTCACGGTGAGGGACGCTGGAATTTGGTTGCTGAACGTGCAGGTAAGTTAAGAGATTCTTTAACTCCTACAGACATGTATGAAGACTGAATCTTTTATCATTTTCACTTGGTGGTTTTTTCTGGTAAAAGGGTTAAGAAGAACAGGCAAGAGTTGCAGATTAAGATGGTTAAATTATCTAAAGCCCGATGTTAAGCGCGGAAGTTTTAGTCTCCAGGAACAGCTGTTGATTCTTGACCTCCATTCTAATTGGGGAAATAGGTGAGCTATATCCAACTTTGAATTGTATTATTTCATATACCGCCGGAAATTGGTTTCCAAGTGGCTGCACAGCTCAATCGTGATGAAACTTCTGCTTTCTCAAGTTACTCTTTAGTCACTATTACAAGTGTTGCAGAGTCGAACAAATTCGAGTATATTTAGCACTCGCCATTAATCTTCTTACTTGGATTGTTCTGTCTCCTAAAGGTGGTCGAAAATTGCACAATATCTACCGGGAAGAACGGACAATGAAATCAAGAATTACTGGAGAACCCGTGTGCAAAAGCAGGCACGTCAGCTTAAGATAGATGCCAATAGCTCGCAATTTCAGGGTATAATTAGGAGTTTTTGGATGCGAATGTTGCTCCAAAAGATACATGGACCAACTTCTTCATCTGCCATGTTATGCTCCGATTGCACTTCTCAGCCTACCAATTATGCTTCTCATCATTCAGCACTGCCATCACAGCCGCAGTGGCAGGAAGTTCATAATCGGGGACAATCTGATATGGCCATAACAATGCAAGGAATGGAACATCATGAACAAAACTCGGAGTCAGAGCGCTGCACAGGTTCTTGTCTTTCTTCTATAGAATCAATAAATATATCGCAGACATCACAGTTATCAGCGTACCCAACTAGCCCTTTCCAATCCGTTGCCAATAATGGTGACTACAGCACTTCTGATAAGGACTGCCTGATCGCCAGCAATTGCAATGGCATGGAAGCCATCAATCTGTCAACTATGACAGTTCCAGGAGCATTTGGCAACTCTGTCGGCAATTCCCACATGGATGAAAGTGGGTTGGTCGGATGCGACTTTGAAGATACCTTGTGGAATATGGATGAATTATGGCAGTTCCGAAACTTACACTAGAGAAGAGAATCATGCTCTTGTATCTTGCTTTAGATATAGCCCATTATCTCAGTAATTTAATGTAACAAGCAAGTGTTTATTTACACCAACTGTAGTGTCTGATTTCCCGATTCCTTTTATTCTCTCAGGATATTTAGCTAAGATTTAAGGTTGCTTACAGTATGTGATTTCTTACAAAACCAAGTTCTCCCTGTGCTTGAAGGGCAATTGATTCTTAGAAATTAATTTGATTGGAGTTCTGATTACGAATATAAAGTCTGCGGGGACCAAAAATATGATTCTTTTCTTCGTAATGCTTCTTGTAGAGTTCCTAGTATCAAAGAAACCCACCGACCAGTGGATGGCTCAGTGGTGATTGGCGGATGAAGAATACTTTGTCATCTTCTTCAGGATAACTCAAAGTGGCATGTACATGATTCGGATGTTGAAGTCCTTTATGTTGCTTGTTATGTACGCAGTTTATGCAAATAGTCAGGCGCAAAATGGTTATCTTCACTATTGGACCTTTCGACTCAACAACCAATAAAAAGAAAATCCAGCATGAACTTGGTCAATTGAAGAACCTAGCTCAGACCTCCAAATCTACCATGATATTTTATTTGGGAAAAGACCAAAATAACTTAATTAATGAATTTTGATTTAATCGAACCTTAAATTAAACTTGAAGTAAGAAAAAAAAATTGAAATCCAACCCAAATCTAAAATTAGTTAGCCTTAAGTCAAATCTGGTCTAATCTACTCATTTAAATGGTTAGAAGCCCCTATCTTCATAATTTAGTGGGTGAACAAATATTGACTGGAAGATAAAAGCTAATTCTAATATGGCGCCACCTCGGATGAAATTGACAAATCTCTGCTCTCCAAAACGAATACAAGGCAGGATTCCAGGTGGTGGCTGAGGTACATAAAGTCTTTCTAAATAACTTTGAGAAAATGGAATTTAGTTAATAGTTGACTGGTCATAGACCTTTTATCACCACAGATTATGCTTGCGAAAATACAATTGTTGATTGTTTATAGTCGTTGGAAACTGAAGGTTTATCTGTTTGATAAGTTTGAAATTTACGGCTACATGTAAACCTGTCAAGATTTCCTTATTCATTGGGCTCTTACAGATCTACAGTCAATCTAGATAAACCTATTTATACTAAGGAACATATATAATAACCACTTAATATCCATACCATCTAAAGGAACATATACAACAATCAAATAAACTACTCTTAATTTAATTTGGAAAAATATCTCTCATGTAATCAATTCTAAATTTATTGTTTGATGTACAAAGATTTAAAAAAAAGGAAACATAGGATATTTTGCTCTCTTACACATCATACATAATACAATTTATGGTTTTGATTATAGAAACTACATGATACGTTAGATCTAGAATACAAAAAGTTTCAAAAGGAATATTCATACTTTACTCATTGTTACACTATCTTATGTATATTGCGGAAGAGCAGAGAGTACTTTATTAGTTGGTTAAAAATGACTCTTATAATGAAAAGATAATAAAAATAATAATTTTAAAATTAATATATTTAAATAACTTGCATTAAAAAAATTTATAATAGACTACGATTATTGTGGAATATAAAAGTTCTCATTTATCTTCTTGACACATTGCATGTGGATCTACCAGAAATATTCTCTCTACTATGTAAGAGTAAGGATGCGTATTATTGGACCTCTTCAAATCCAGCACCTTAACGAGACTTCAACTAGGTGTTGACGATGCTGATGATGGTAAAAGTTCTCATTTACTTTATGAGTTATTTTTATAATAAAAGTGTAGTTAATAGATTACTAACATAATTATAAGAATTGATTGAATAATTGTTAAGAACAAGAAACAAAAAAGTGGTGATAAAGTTAATTTCTTTATTTGGTAATGCAACTAAAAATATAAACCTATTAAATAGTGATGAACTGCTACAATTTATAGCAAAGATTTCTCAGTTGTCTAATAGTTAGAAGTTATGTACCCTTCATCCCTTCTAAGTAATTTCAGCGAGATTCTTTAATTTAAAAACTTAGTTATATGCCACTAGATTATAGACTTTTTATAATTCAGAATATTTGTTATTATAAGGATATTGTTGTAAAATAGTAAAAATGCTAGTATACAATTAAGGTGAAGTATCAAAAAAATCCTAATTTTTTTCTCAATTTTACAATTATAACCCGAATTTTAAAAAGTGATAATTAAATGCTCAAACTTTTATTTTTTTCTAATTTTAGCCCGACGTTAGTATCTCCGTTATTTCTAAGAAAATCATGGTGAGGTCAAAGAACTTTATTTACGCACCTTGGCACTAAAGTTTAAAGTTCTAAAATTTTGATTCACAATTGCATTTATGGTCATTAATGTTACGTTTACATTTACCATTACATGTGATTACGGTAACTCTAGTATCAATATAGAATTGTACGGTGGACTTTATGTACTTTTGGCAAGTTTGAAATATTCATTTGAGCAATATATTAATTTTCATATTTTCAATAAAAAAAGTTCAAAATTTTCATTTGAACGACATACAAATTTTTATTGAAGTTAACCTTCTAATTTTGATCTCTATATATTGGGATACCTTTGCTTAAACGAATAAAAGTGAATTCTCATGATCTAAATAAGAATAGTCTTTTGCTTTCCAAAAAGAATAAAAAGAAATGATCTTTTGAAAATGCAAAGACTCTACAATGAACTCAACGATGAAATTGGGTCAGACATCTTCATTGCAGCAAATGCATACAAAATGAACATGGACTTTGTTAGTAATCCCAGAGCATATGGTACTCCAAATTCCTTAATCTTTTTAATAACATACGTAGTGTTAACCTATATATATATATTCCCTCTATAGTAAATGACATATTCATATCCATATATCTTCCAATCCTGAGGAGGACCTCATATCAGTAAAGCTATTTAATGTAGCATAACCTAAAACAAATTAATCAAGGCAACAACCATACAAGCTTAAGTCATTTAACCTAGGTTACGTTATCCCTAATTATTTGAAACTATTAGTAGCTACAAATGAATCTCAACATAACAATTACGAATTATATTGAAGATTTTAGCAATGGGTTCTTACATAAAAACAATCAAATAGAGCATTCAATAATTCTTACACAATAACCAAACATCATATATAGGATAACATAATCAATCCTTAAGAGAAAGAACAACAAACAATGAGAGAAATGCTTAATTGGGTTCGCCATCAACGATATCACCTCCGAACTGGTGTCAGTAAATCTCGCCCTCTATGGGTCTCTCCAGTGATGAGAGCTTCTATCGCCCTCTTCTCTTCTTCAAAAACTGAGACTTTACTCTCCAGAGATGTTTTCCTAAATGAAACATGTTTGTTTTGACAACAACACATTGTATTTATAGTAAAAAAAAAATAGGTTTTATGCCAGGTCACAAAAGTAATGGGTGTGACTTGCTGTGTCACGATCTTGACACCTCAATGAGGCCAGTCATGATCGTGACACCTCCTTCCATGGCTGTGAAAGGATTGTCATAGGCATGACTCAAGTTGTCATGGCATGCACCATATTTGACTTGGTGTGTCACGATCGTGACTGGCCTCATCTCCTTGCATGGCTATGAGAGGATTGTCATAGGTGTGACTCAAGTTGTCGTGGCAATGCACCATATTTGTCATGGCCGTTATAACTTGCATTTTCTTGTCTTCTTCTTCTTTTAATCCTTCTTTTTCTTGCTCCATGAAGACAAATGAGGGTGAAACTCAATAAGACGACTCAAATATTATGTTTTTGACTCACTTCAGCTCTTTCGCTTTCGAATTGCACCTAAATCAACTATAAACTAAAGTGAGTGTCTTAAGTATTTTAAAGCATTAATCACTAAGTGTCATGGATTAAATGTATTAACAATTAAGTACGTATCAAATTGAATTGTCAATGACCAGATTCTTTATTCTTTTTTTTAAGCTAAAGTTGGAGCGTAAAACTTGAACATGAAAATAATATATTTATTTACTAAAATCTCTCTTAAATTATATTGCTTCCAATGGTATTAGGCCTAAGCAGCATTCATTACTAGAAAAGGTCGTCTCTTAATTAGGAAAAAACCAAACAGAATTACATACCACTTTAAAGATACCTTTTTTAGGATATCCACTACAAGAACTATAATATATTTTCCTTCTATTAGATTAAGCTGTTTGTAATGCAACTTCAAAAAAGGAGAAGATTTTCTTGACATTAACATGTCGTAACGCTATGCCAAAATAAACTAGACCTACTACTACTATAGCAGTGATGAGTCTAGGTCAATCCCACAGAGATTGTTCGGTTAGCTTTTAAAATAAAATTAACTGGTGCTTAGGTTTAGGGGGTTTTGGTTTTCAAATAAGAAAATAAAACTAAAATAACTAAAAAAAACAAATTAAAGAAAACATACAAAAAATGATGAAAGTGGTGAATTCGTTGGGAGATTGGTTCTTTGGTTCAACCTTAGTCTACACCCTAATTAAACATATTTCATTGAATTGTTGTTCTCAAACCTCTCCTTAAATAATTAATCGTAAGGCTAATGATACGATCTATTAACCCGAGTTTTTCCTTAGGTTATATTTAATACAATCGTTAATTAAACCTAACTACCAAATACAATCTCTAGATTCAATTGGATATTAGCATTACAAATTAGGAAAACTAATTAATCAAGGCAACAACCATATATGATGTGTCATTGAATTTAGGTTATGTTATTTCTAATGATTACGAACCACTAGTCGCTCCAAATAAATTTCAACATAACAATTACGGATTATATTGAAATTCTAGCAATGGGTCCATATAAAAATAATCGAACAATAACAAAAATATGATTATTCATACATAAAACCCAAGTTAATTAACATAGGATAACACAATCAATTCCTAAAGAGAGAAAGAAACAACAAATACAAGGAGAAATACACTAACCAGGTCATTGGCGTCGATTGTACCTCTGAACTGGTGTCGGGAAAGTTACCCCTCCATAGGTCTTTCTATATATGAGAGCTTCATTGCCCTCTCTTCTTCAATCTCCGTAGAGCTCCTCTGGAATCCCAATCAAAACACCAATCTTTCTTTCATGTCTTACGGTTGTCACCATCCAAATACCAAACCTGCTCTCTATATACCTTTCGTGAAATAGAAGAGGCTCTTGGTAAAATCAAAGAAAGAACTTGTTGTTCTTCCGTAAAAAATTCTTCCACGAATTTTGAACCTAATCTTTTCAAAAAAGTAAAGTACTTTTGTGTTTACAAGCCAAAGTTTTAACACAAGAAAGTTGAAGTATATATTATATTTGATACAAACTCCTTTTTTTTAGATCCACTATAATAATGAAAAAGATTTCTGCATATATACTCAAATCGGGCGATAATATCAAAATTCGATAAATCAGCCCGGGATGAGTTACTAATGGGATGTCCTTTTTTGTTACAAAATCTCGTTTTTGCCAATGTTCCAATCAAAGGAATAACTGGAACTGTTGAATCAAGTTTCTTCATAATATTATCTATTATAAATGATTTTTCTATCATTTGACTACGTACCGCCAAAGGATTTTGTTGCACACTTGAAAAATAGCCCAAAAAGTCTAGAGAGTGTTTGGATAATGAGTTTATATCGATTTTTTTTGGCTGAAACCACACATAAAAATGATATTGACATAAATGGACAAAATAATATTTCCATTTTTTTATTAGAAGAAGCATATCTTTTGAAGCCAGAATGAATTTTCCTTCATATCTAACATAATGCATGAAAGGATCTTTGACCAAACATAGGTTAGCTGGAAAATCATTGGCAAAGACTTCTATAAACTATTCTATCTTTCCATAGAAATCTATCTGCTCAAGAAGGAACCGAGAAAATATTGATCGTAAACAAAAGGCTTGGTTACAAAGAAAAAATAATATTAATTCGTATTCATATACATGAGAATTATATAGGAAGAAGAAGAATCTTGGCGTACTTTTTTGAAAAATGGATTTCCATTTTTTTGGAATCATAAGACTGTTCCAATGCCAATCTGGATAAACAAAGAGTCGTAATAAATGCAAAGAAGAGGGATCTTTCACCCAGTAGCGAAGGATTTGAACTAATTTTTC
>JANZXP010000007.1:13142540-13159542 GCA_027576715.1 Erythroxylum flavicans | reverse complement strand
GAACTTAAAGCAGCTAAAGGAAATTTACATGTATATAGATGGTTTATATGCATATTTATTGCTTAGTATGTCCATACAAGTTTACATACAGATTTTATGATTTCAAATAAATATCATATGACTTATTAATATATTAATCATGAAATTGGTAAATGATTAAAGGAAATGTTATTATACTTGCTTCATTATCTTGGTGATGGATAGATAGGCATGCTTATAGGGTTACAGTATAGCTGCTACAGTTTGACATCATTGCTATCTTTATTTCAAGATTATAGTGTCTCTAAAGTTCGATACCTTCAGGTACTTAAAGTTCAATACCTTCGGGTATCTATAGTTCGAAGCCTTTTAAGTATCCACAATTTGATATCTTTGGATATACATAGCTCTCATCATCCACACCCATAGGAATGTGTAGGCCTAACACAGAAAGGAAATTAAACAGTTATAAATAAGAGATACAATATGACAACATAAATAATTTGTATTGATGAGCTTTGGAAATCAATATTTGGCTTATAATGTGAATTTACAACATATGGATAATATATTGAAGCATTTTTGCATTATGAACCTTGCTTAATTATGCCATCATTATTTACGTGAGTTTATGACATTCATGAATGTGTATATGCTTGACAAATGATTTCTATGAGTGGTCATCTAAACTAAGTTTTTCTCCACTAAGCTTTCGAGATTAGCACGAATGTTAATCTGTGTAGGTCTAATAATAGGAGCAAGGCATAGGGATCATCTGACGGGATCAAGGCCAACTGTTAGAAGTAAAAGTACCTTTGGATGTGTCTTTTGATTAAAGAATGGTTGTATATGTAATAAAGGAAATTGTAGTTTCTTACCAGTTTGTAATTAAGAATTTAACTTGTGTGTACTATCTCTTTTGGGTTACCATATAAATGTAATAATGTAATACTGCTTTTAAATGATAATGTTAAGGGATATGAAATTTTATGTATATGTATAACATTAAATAGACAAATGAGTGATGACAATTCCTATAAATGAATAGAATTGTATGCCATGAATGTATGTAAGAATTTGGGTGCCATGTGTGTAGGTGGTTGTAGGTTTTGTATAGAGGGTTTTACATACAAGCACATGCCTTTGCACATATTGGAGAATCGAAAGATCAATACAAAGTGTTCAACACAAATATCAATGTGAACTATCATTAGTTTTGCATATAGGTCATAAAAAATCATCAATGAATCCAAAAGATCATCAATATCAGCTAAAATTGTCATAAATAGTCAAAACAGAAGATAAACTTAAACTATCATCAATACTGAACATGGGCCATCAAAAAATTCTCATTCAAACTAAAATATTATCAATGTTGTATACGAGATTATATATAAGATCTATAACATACAAAATTGAGTCATCCCTATATATAAGGGGTTGTAAATACATACGTGTGAGTTAGTCCAGCACATCATCAAAACATATAAAAGTGAGTCATCCATACGTATAGCCTTATGAAAAGATAACTATATATATGGGCTATCTAAAAGGTCCACATGACCTATCCATAAATACATAAGACCATAAGCTATACACATCTTTTACTTCTTCTTTTTGCTGATCCAACTCCCTCTTTTACCCTTAACCTCATTAAAATGTTAGATATTCTAACTTGATTTTGGTTGCCTTCATCTTTGTTCCATTTTTTAAAACATTTTCTTTTCCCTTACTTTATGATGTGTTTAGTAAAATGCTTTCGTAAGAAGACATATGCACTTGACCCTGTATGAAATAAATAAGATGTCAATTTTATATACAATTATAATTCTTTTTAACATTAAAACTACGAGAAATCTTACCATCATTTGGTTTATGGCACGTGACCTGGAGATTGACATCTTGTATGTTATAGAATTATGTCTAACTTTGCTAAATTTCTTGCATATGACATATCCTCTAGTCCGTGTTGAATAATACCTTTCTTACCTTCACCAGCTTCTTTTATTATCTTTTTGGGGCATTCCAGCTCTTTAGAGAGGATTGATATTTTATCCATGATCTTCCTCAGGTATTAGCTAAAAATTTTCACTAGATATTAGATTATGCTCTTCCAGTAACACCTTATATATGCCTCCTTTGTATATATCCCACATACATAATCCTTAGGATCTCCTCTCTCCAAGATGAGAATAAAAGTGGAAAAATTAAAAACCATTCTCTAAGTCAAAATAACTCTGTCATCATCTAAACTAGAATATCTAAAATGAAGATATTTAGGCTTCTTCTTATTCTCATCATCTAAACTTCTTTCTAACCTTCTCTCTAAGATGAGTATAAAAATGGAATAATTAAATATCATTTCCTGCGTCAAAATAAGTCTCTCATCATCTAAACTATAATATCTAAAATAGGGATATTTAGGCTTCTTCTTATTCTCAACATCTAAACTTTCTTCAGAGCTACCAATATGTTCATCATCAATTCCAATCTTGTTACTGCCTAAATCAATATCTGAGCACACATTCATCACTCGCTCTTATTAATTAACTCTTCTTCTATGCCACATTCAAATATATCATTAGGAATTTCTTCATTTAAACATCATAATCATTGGAATTTGTTTACTATATTTCAATAAATGACATGTCATTTGACTCATTTTAAGCTTTAGACTATACATTAGTGACTATTATAGTGGGTAATCTATGGGTGCCTTAATGAGTTATCAACGAGTGCCTCAGTGGCTGCTAATACAACTTCTTGAATACCTACCTTAGTGCACAATAGGGCATCATCATTCTCAGTTACCTCAATAATAATATCTACTATAGGTTCATTAAGTATGCTAAGCAGTGTTATGAATATCATATCAGTATCAGTAATAGATTTGTTTAGGGTATTGTATTATACCAGTATTAGTTAATACTGGGTACCATTTTGGGTAATTTCTAAAAATTATAATCTCTATTTTTTAAAAATTTACAAAATAATTTCTTAATATATTATTTTATATGATTCATAATTTTAGATCAACCATGTCTCTAAAAATTATAATAATAAACATTTCAAATAATAATAATAATAATAATATATTATTTCTATTATTATTAATTTTCACATATTTCATATATAAACAATAACCACAATTAACATAACAAAGATCACTTAATCATCATTAAAATATAAAAATATTAGAAATTACTTAAAATGTTACAGTTTAATCATATAATAAAGAATAATTACATCAAAACATCATATAGAAAGAATAATAAAGGTCCATGAATCTATAAGCACTACAATAAGAGTTTGTGTTGAGGAACACAATCAACTAGAAGCAAAGGCTTGGGTGGTGTGGTGCCTGCCATGCTGGCGACCTGCAAAGTGGAGGTTCGAATCTTGGGGCAACCTTTAAGATTTGGGCCCCTTGTATGGTGAGATCAGTGGGTAAGCCCAAGTCCCTGGTCAGTTGAGGCACATCCCGCGATTTACATCCTCCACCAATCCCGAGGGCACGGGGGGTGGGGGCTCCTAATGTTGGAGTTAAACATTTTAGAGTAGAAATACGCTACAACTTTACAGTTAGGATAAGACTTGTAAGAGTTTGGATTTCTTGTTAACTGGTTAACTTTTTTAATAGTTAATTTTCAAGAAAAATAGAATTATATAACCACTAATTTCAAAAGAAATTTCATATTATTAATTTCTATACCTTAAAAATAAGTTCCTTTACTTTCTTAATTAATATGACATTTTAAATAAGAAAATAAAATTTGCAATTATTTATAAGTTATAAAAGTGACATTTTATTATTAACTACTTTTAATAAAGATAATAGGTATGTAAATGTGCATATCATTTTCATAACAAAGGTATCTCTATGATTACTTAATTTTTTAAATCTTATATATCTAATCCTCTAATGAACAAGAAATTTTAAGTTAATTACTTTCATTAAAATTATATTTATAATCATTTTAAATTTTGATATTAAAAATTAATACTATAGAATTAAGAGTATTGTAGATAACTAAAAGAACGTGAGTGGGATCTGATTCCACATGCAATAGTTAGAAAGCTAAAATCATTTAAATTCTATAAAATTAGTAACACATAAGTCATAATAAGTATGAATCTTTATTCGGACCTTATTTTGAAGCTTGATTTTTTTCTTTTTGCTTCCCTCGTACAAGTGTCGAGTCTTTAACGGTAATCATAAAACGTGCTGAAAGAACTCTGCAACTATTACAGAAAGAGTTAGGCAACGAGTGTTAGCTCTCTTAAAGCTTAAACTTATTTATAATAGGTTTTAGACATTTTAATAATTTAATTATAATTTTGATTAACCTTTAATTAGATAAATAATTTTTATTAAATACCAATTATATCCAAACAAGATCCAGTATCTCATATTAATTTTTATTTATTAAATATCTCATATTTAATTGTAAAATTTCTCAAACTTTATAATCAAATCCAATATGATTAAAATACTTTTCTCTTTCAACTCCTTCTTTATGTATGACTCATTATGTTTTCAATTATGTTGATAGTAGATATAAATTATAACCCTAAATTATATTTAAGATTAGACAAATTAAACTCATTTAATTTATCTTTAATTATTTAACTACCCAATTTATATCTATAGATCAAGATTAGCGTTTACCAATATATCATGATTATCCAAATATTTAGAAATGTCAAAGTGGTTTTTAATAATGTGATAGCGAAATAAAAAAATATAGTAAATGAATTAAATGATATACTTTGATGTATAATATTTGAATCATAATATTTTATTAGGAAATGTATTTGTTTAACAAAGTTCAATTCATTTGTAGGTGAATTATCTAAAGGGTTCAAATTGTTAGTAGATTTAAAAAGAAATGACCATATTGAAATGCTATATTGATTCTTAAAAAAAATCCTTAAGGATTATTTTAGGAAATAAATAGAAAACTCTTTTATAGTTTAATATTTTTTATTCTTATGCTCATTTCTTTAAAAACTATGTTTTACTCCATATGATATCACTTAGCTAGTATACATCATAGCTCTAAACAAAATTGTATTGGGATTTAAAATTTTCAATATTATATTATTTGGATAAAAATAAATGAAAACTAATATAATATGACTAAAAGAGTTGTGTGATAAACTTATAGCTAAACAATAAATAAAAAGCGTATTTTTAACCTTAACCTTTACAATACAATACAGGTCAAATCCTAATATTTTAAAGAATTAAAAAATATCTATAATATTTTAAAACCATTTAAAGTTAACTTTAAATTGATAGAATCTTTAGCATGTATATGTGATGCAGAGGGTTCCACTTGCTTAAAGTAAACCTAAATTATCTTTAATTTCAAACTAATTCTATTTAAACCCTAATTAAAAATAATTAGTTATCATTGACATGCTTTTGAAACTTAACCAAATGAAATAGCCACTATCGTTGTTCTTTTCCTAATGCTCCACTCTACCCTAAAACCTTAACAACCACCATCACTAGATTGTCAAATGAAGAAGACCCCGACTGAGCACAGGTTATAATGGTTTGTGGCCTGATCTATGGCAGGTCAGGCTAATCTGACCTGTTATCTTTTTAATAAAAACTTTCAAAATGATATCATTTTAGAAGTAACAGTCATGGCACAGGTCAGGACGTGACCCTCCCATCCTTGACCCATAACCCAGTCGATCAACTTGAGCTAAAATTAAACTAGACCGGGCTCTTTTTGACATCTTTAAAAAGGTCTAGATAAGTGCTGCATAATAGTAGCAAACAAACTCATGTTAGCATTACAACATTGCTGTGTTGGAGCATTGTCATCTCTCATGGGTTTCAGGAGTCCAACATCTCCATTAATTGAAATTTGAAGTTTAGGAATATTCATATTTAACTAAAATACCTTTACATAAAAATATAAGTTCCATGTAGGAATATTTTAGTTAAGTTGAATTAAACGCTTAGTTTAGTAAACCAATAGTAATTCCTATGAGTTCATGTTTTGGTATCTTTGGGATGAGAATGACTAGTATGTCATAATGGCCATATCTATAACGTAAAGGTTTAGATCATTGTTTCCATTATTAACATGCATACCTTATTTGATAGAAATCATTCCATCTAATAAGTAAGACAGAAAATTTTTGAATAAAATAATGTTCATACCAGGAACAGATAAAACAACAACATTTCCAAGGTCGAGGAAACCATGAACTATCTTTATGATATTTTATACATATCTTGACCATTGAACATTCACACGAATCCATCAGTCAAATCACGAATCCATCAGTCAAATACCTTTCACATCCACTATCAATGTGATTCCAATAAGGTTCGACAAAAAAAAGGCAAGTATACCCGAGAGTAGTGATATTTGTTGATCGTAATATAAGTAACGACAGAAATTGTTAATAAGATAGAAGGAGTAAGGATATTGCAAGTGTTAGTGAAACGCATTATCTACCATCTTGCTGGCTGTGTAACTCTTGTCATATTGTACACAATTACATGAAATCATTACTTGTTCTCAAGCAAATTCCCTATACTGTTTCTAAAAATCTCCTCTTAACTTCTTCAAGCAACCATCTAATCCTTGCACTTAAATCTTCTTTGGGGATGTTACCCACCTTTAAGAAAACAGAAGAGGGAACAATTTACTTGATTTAGTAGACAGTAACATCAAGCTATAAAAGCTACACGTATTAGTTAAAAGACAAGTATCACTTCTTTCATCAACTTGACTTTCAAATGCATATACTAACTAGAAAATAATGACTACTTTATTATGTTAAAACATTCGAAAAAGAACCATTACGTATGAATAAATCAATACTGACCTGTAACAGTTATATTATGTAGTCGCAAGCAACATATTATTATGACCTACCCTTAACAAGACGAGACAAGCTAGCAGAAAGAGTGGCATCTTTACTACAAATACTTGATTGCAATAACATTAGAATTGTTAATGAATATATAAAATTAATTAAGTTGGCCTCACACAATAGCTTAAGCTTTTGTGGTAAAATGGTCACTTAATATGGTATCTGTTAAAGACCAATATTACAACATGGGCCTACCCAGCCCATAACATAATAAACCCACGCACCCTAGATAACATTCGTTCCACCTGTTTCTTCTCTCTGCACTTATACAAAGATTTTATTCCCTTAGCTGTCATTCTGTTACACAAATCTTCTAAAACGTAGAGAAAGTAGCCAACAGAATTTCACTAATGTTCCATATATAGCTTCCCTTTTTGTATACACAATTTATGACGAAATAAAATTTTCTTCATCAACCTTAGTAAACTTTTCATGGTATCAGAGCTGAAGGTCTGATCCACCTTACATTACCTACCAAAAATGGCAACCACAGCTGACGACAGTGAGGCCAGCTACCCTAACCCTATAAACAACCCAGATCTAGAAAAATATTCTATCACAAACATAGAGAACCCTGGAGCAGTCCTCGTCACTACCCTATTCAATGGAAACAATTACTTGACATGGAGCAAATCAATGATGATTGCCTTATGTGCCAAAGACAAACTTTCCTTCATCGATGGGACATACATATAGCCAACAGAAGATAGAGCACTCTTGGCCAGATGGAGAAGAGCAGATTCCATGGTTAAGTCATGGATCCTCAACTCCATGATCAAAGAACTGAGTGATGCCTTCTTGTCCTTCTCCACTGCTAGGGAACTTTGGGAAGAGCTGAGAGAAAGGTTTGGAAAAGCCAATGGCCCGCTGATATACCAAATAGAAAGAGAGATTAGTTCTTTTAAGCAAGGTAACCTTACCATTTCTGCTTACTACACTAAACTGAAAAAACTCTGGGATGATTTAGCCAGTCTAAACCCTATACCCACATGCACATGTGATGCTGTCAAATCCATTACTACCAAAGAAAACACACACAGACTTGTACAATTTCTGATGGGCTTGAACGAGGACTATGAGCATATAGTGAACCAGGTTCTATTAATGGAACCTTTGCCTATGGTAAACAGGGCATTCGCCATGATGCAGACTGTGGAAAGGCAGAAGGCTGTGAATGCAAACAATGACAGTACTCTAAATGTAGCAATGATGGTGAAACAAACTAACCACAATGCAAGGAAAGGTGGCAGAAGCAACAAAAAGCAATTCTTTAAAAAGGAAGACAAGTACTGCGAGAAGTGTGACAAAACAGGACATACCGTGGAAACCTGCTTCAAAATCCACAGTGTACCTGACTGGTACAAAGAACTGACTGGACAGAAATGTAAGGCAAATCTGGCTGCAACAAGTGATACTCCTGCTGACACACAACCAGAATCGAATGAACATGGTGAGAGGAATGGAAAAATCCCACACAATTTAGCAGAATTCATTCAACAGGAGATCTCTAAGGCAATAAAGGGAAAAGCTACTAGTGAGGTAAACTTTGAAGGACTTGCAAATTTCGCAGGTAATGGGACTAACCACACTAATGACCATAAAGCAGAAAATGAATGTGTTTGGTTAGTTGATTCAGGTGCATCATCATATATGATCACAAATCTCAACTTCTGTCATGAAGTTAAAACTAACAATAAGTATGAACCTGTAACTCTCCCTGATGGTGCAAATCAACCAGTGACACACATCTGTCAAACAACCATCGGCAACACAATTGCACTAGAGGAAGTTTTGCACATTCCTAATTTTTTCAAGAATCTGCTCTCAGTAAACAAGCTCACAACAAAGAACAATATTGATGCTATATTCGTTGCTAATAATTTGTTTCTGCAGGACCTACAGACTAATGATGTCATGGCTATTATCAAGGTTAGAAGTGGACTATATGAGTTAACACAAACCAACCTACTGCCCTCAGGAGCACTGAGAGGTCCTTCCCTAGAATGTTATAGAACTAAGAATGTTGTGTGTCAAATTTCTGTTTCCTCAAATACTTGGCACAATAGATTAGGGCATGTGTCAAAGGAAAAATTGAAGCATATCAATGAAATTTCTATTCTCAATCATGATTTGTCCGATTGCCAGATCTGTCCTATGGCATAGCAACACAGAAAACCCTTTCCTAAACACTAAATACACACAACCAAACCATTTGAAATTCTTCACATGGATCTGTGGGGACCTTATAGAATACCTACCCTAGACGGATCACAATTTTTCCTAACCATTGTAGATGATTACTTTAGAGTCACCTGGATGTTCCTACTGAAACATAAAGACCAAACACAGCCTACCATAACTCAATTCATCAACACCATCGGAAAACAATATGATGCCAAAGTTTTGAAAGTATAAACCGACAATGGAAGGGAGTTCATAAATCATGAGTGCAGAAAATCATTTGCCAAATTAGGAATATGTCATCAGAAAAGTTGTCCATATACACCACAGCAAAACGGGGTAGTAAAAATCAAACATAAACACTTACTTCAAATAACGAGAGCTCTACTATTCCAAGCAAACTTACCAAAAACATTATGGGGAGAAGCTCTCCTCACTGCCACTTATCTCTTGAACTGGATACCAACCAAAGTCCTGCAATGGAAAACACCCTATGAGAGGCTACATAAGAGAGAACCAAGCTATGAACATCTGAGAATATTTGGATGCCTATGCTTTGCCCTAGACAAGACCCTTAATAGGTCAAAATTGGACCCTATATCTCAGAAATGTATTTTCCTTGGATACATGCCAGATTACAAAGCTTATAGAGTTATGAATATAGACACTAAGGCTATTTTTATCTCAAGAGACCTAATCTTTCATTAACACACTTTTCCTTTTACCAAAACACCCACAAAGACCGAACAAAGACCCCCACCATTATTCCTTTACAACATTACAGATGATATAGTAACCATGCCACAAGATAATGTGCTAGGACCATCAAATTCATAAAATTTAGACACTCCATCAGAAAGGTCCCATACACAGCCACAACCCGATGTCACCACCACCCAAGAGACCACCACCAATGACTATGTGAGGAGAAGTCAGAGAACACATACCTTGCCCAAATACCTTGATGACTATGTCCTTCATGCCTCTACTCATCTTTCCGCTTCTGTTCCTGATAATGCTAACCACATCTTCAAGTCTGTAGATTCTGCAGGAACAACAGAAGACGAGGAATCAAGCTTTCATATTACACATAAGCGAGGCTACAAGGAGTTCATAGGCAATGTCTCTACTGTGTTTGAACCCCTATCTTATGAGACAGCAAGTCAAGAATAGCAGTGGGTGGATTCCATGAATGCACAACTAGCAGCCCTAGAGGACAACCAAACTTAGGAGTTGACACAATTACCTAAAGGGAAGAGGGCCATAGCATCCAAGTGGGTATACAAAGTAAAGTGCAATCCTGATGGCACAGTAGATAAATTGAAATTAAGATTAGTAGCAAAGGGGTTCAACCAACAAGAAGTAGTGGATTATTCGGAAGTGTTCTCACCTGTAGCTAGGGTTGTAACAATTCGGACACTCCTAGCCATAGCCATTGTTATGAAGTGGCCTATTCTATAATGGGATATAAATGATGCATACTTATATAGGCAACTAAAGGAAGAACTCTACATGCTACCACCACAAGGTTACAAGAAAGCACAAGCAGGAGAAGGTTGCAAACTACTGAAATTGATTTATGGCCTCAAACAAGCAGGCAGACAGTGGCAGAAGGAATTAACTACCAAGCTAAGGGAAATGGGGTTCAATAAATCAGAAGCAGATCATTGCTTATACACTATAGGTCAAGATGTCAGTTTCATCGCCATCATTATCTATGTAGACGACATTCTAATCACTGGGGCAATAGAGGAGCATTTAAACACAGTGAAGTTAACCCTACACAAAGCTTTCACTATCAAGGACCTAGGCTATGCAAAGTTCTTCCTAGGCATTGAAATTGCAAGATCAGAAAATAGGATGATCCTCAGTCAAGGGAAGTACATCAGGGACATTCTACAAGAAACCAACCTACTCAACTGTAAGGCATGTATAACACCTATAGCCCCAGGACAGAAGCTTACCCTCGACTATGGCGAGCCATTCAAAGACCCAGAACGCTACAGAAGACTTGTCGGCTATCTCCAATACTTTAACTTCACAAGACCCAACATTACCTACGCCACGCAATAGCTCAGTCAGTTCATGAAAACCCCCAGACAACCCCATAGGGAAGCTGTGAAGCATGTACTTAAATATCTCAAAGGGACATAAAATGAAGGCTTGTTCTACGCGACAAAGACAAGCCTACAACTCATAGCCTATTTAGATTCGGACTGGGCGAGCTGTGTATTTAATAGAAGATCCTTGACTGGGTATTGCGTTTCTCTCAGTCGATCTCCGATCTCCTGGAAAACAAAGAAACAAACGACTATTAGTAGATCCTCAGCAGAGGCCGAATACAGAAGTCTAGCTTCAACCACATGTGAATTAAAATGGATCGTTCAACTCTTAAAGTGTTTTCAAATCGATAAATAAGACGCCATACCTCTATTCTGCGACAACCAAGCGGCGATTTACATCTCAAAGAACCCCGTCTTCCACGAGAGGACAAAACACCTGGAGATCAACCTTCACCTTGTACACGATGTGGTGACTCTAAGGTTCCTGAGTCTTCAACATGTTCGAAGTCGGCACTAACTAGCCTACTTGTTCACAAAGCCACTTACCGCACTCGTGTTTGTCACCTTACGTCTTAAGTTCAGATCTGTCCTCTTCGGGGCTCCGACTTGAAGGAGGGGTGTTAAAGACCAATATCATAACATGGGCTTACCCAGCCCATAACATAATAAACCCAAGCACCCCAGACAACATTCATTCCACCTATTTCTTCTCTCTGCACTTGTACAAAGATTTTATTCCCTTAGCTGTCATTCTGTTACACAAATCTTCTAGAACGTAGAGAAAGTAGCTAATAGAATTTCACTAATGTTCCATATATAGCTTCCCTTTTTGTATACACAAGTTATGACGAAATAAAATTTTCTTCATCAACCCTAGTAAACTTTTCAGTATCAGAGCATCTGTGACCAAATGATTGTGAGTTCAAATCCTACCACCCACCTATTTCTCTTCTAATTAATTCAGCACTGGATAGAGTAAGCTTATTCAAGTTTCAAGCCCAAAGGACTTTCACTTGAGGGTGTGTGTTAATGAATATATAAAACCAATTAAGTTGGCCTCACACAATAGCTTAAATTTTGGTGATAAAACGGTCACTTAACAAGATTAACTTATAGTAAGAATTGTCATAATGGTGTAAACTGCTATAAGTGTTTAGCAAGTTATACAGCAAATAGCTAGGTGCCAATTGATCCTAAATCAGAACAGTTTCATTACACGAATCATTTCAAAAGCATACTCCTCTCAGCTATTAGTCAATGTACCATCCTTTCAATATCCAGCCTAGTAAAAAGAATGACTTACAATTTTTGGGCACTCAAAATCAATATCAGTAGCTTCTATTCTTTTTCGCCTCTTCAGATCTCGCTTCATGATCTTCTCCACCAATTTGTGCTCTTCCAAAGTTTTATCATGTGATAGTAAAATGATTTTAGTAAATAGTTTTCCCCAAATGATTAGGAACCAATTAACAATTTGTCATAAGTTGTCATTTATTATTCTTAGTGACTACCTTGTTCATTCATTTTTGTTCAATTTGCACCCAGTCCACTGGTTTGTTTTTGATAATTGAACCCTTTCCACCAATTTATTCAGAAAAGAAAACAATAAGGGGCTAAAAGATGGATGATAATGAACATAAAAAAGAAGTAATGTCAGACCACTGGAAACAAAAGCAACCTTTATATTATGAGAGAAAAACTACAGGCATGACCTTCCTTGAAACATGGCTATTATAACTAGTATAATGCATTTTGTGTTAGGTTTTGGATAGTTTTTGTTCAATTTTTAGTCTTTTTTAATATGTTTGTTCAAGATTGTTGTTAGGTTTTTTTGTTTAGGTTAAGCTTTAAAGACTTGAGGAGAAGACTTTAAAAAGATCTAAGATAGACAAAGTACATGGACAATTTTACTAAATTTAGTCATACCTTCTTCTTTGAGAACGTAAGACAGACCAAGACACGGCTTGGCAACATGATCATGTCGACAATCTAAGCATTTTGGCTATCCATGGTTTTTAACATAGATGGAGAATCTGAATCTAAATATGGTCTTCAGAGAATATTTAGAGGACATCTCAAGAATTTAAGGAAGCGTAGGTGTGTAGTTGTTTGAATTTGTTTAGACCAACAACCATTTGCTCAAAGTAAAACTTATTTCTGCAAAATTGGCAACTTGGCCATTGGAGCTTTACATGGACATATCTGAGGCTTATGAGATCTAAATGAGGTGATTTAAAAGCTTAAATTCAAGCCAACATCTTGGACCATAATTTCTATGCAAAACTCGAGACTCAATAGTTCTATTTTGAGGGGTTAAAAAGGATGATAATGAGATACAAAATTTGTTCCAACCTGATTTGGCCTTCGCTTGGTTTTTGGCATATAACTTTAGCTATAGGGCTTTGTTTTAAGCAATGGATCCTTTAGAAAGCTGATACAGAGCTATAACTTATGTGAAGATATTATGACCTAAATAGGATGACATCGAGGCCAAAAAGAGGAGAGAAATATTGGGATAGAAAGAGAGTTGCAGAGAGAGAATCAATGGAGTTTTGTCATCAACATTGATTGAGAGCTAGAGAAAGTGAACAAGAGTTTCACTCCTAGCCATCATTTAAGGGTTCTTTTGTTCTCTATTCTTTTAGGTTTGTAGATTTTGTAATACGTAACGATACCTTAGTTACGTATCTCAAATTAAACATGAAGGGGTAATAAACGAAGAAATGCAAAAAATACCTGATTTCGGTTCCATAACTTCAAATGAACTTTCTAAAGCTAAAACGAGTGCGAATCCACCGCCACCTTCACGGGAACTACTCACCAAAATGCGATCAACGTCTTTCTATAGTTTTCTCAAAATGTACGCTCTTTTAACGGGTCAGAAGATCCTTATGCTTATGAATGATATGAACAACTTAAACTTTATATATGGCTTCCATATCGGGCTTCCCCATCATAGGCCCAATATGGGTCCGATTCATACTAATGGGGATCTATTTTTCACCCAAACTTTGAATTTATTGATTTAGATCATTTATTAGGCCACTTTATTATCTTTATCTGAATCAAATTATGTATCTTAACGGATAAACTATTGAAAAACCAAAAAATGCAATTAAATGTTGTCCAACTTTATGAGAAAAGTAAAAAATATCCAACATTTTCCCCCTTGGACAACGCTTAATTGTGGTACCGACTCAAGTTTAAAACAATTTAAAAAATTCTATTAAGTCACACTATTGTATTAGTCAACTATATTTAAAAACAAAATATTTGATCTAAAGATAACGAAAGTCCATCATTCCATCCTACAAGACTTTCGATACCGAAAAGTATCAAATACATGTATCATATATGACATAGATCCATTACAATCACTTATATCTAATACCTCACTAATATGAATAGGAAAACGAAGTGTGGCAAACTAAGATGATACATGTATGATCTAAACTATGTCATCTTCATTTGCAGGTCTCGATATCTCTAACTTTATGATAAACTACATTAGAGAAATCCTATTTTCTCTCACCACATGCTAAACAACATTAGAAAAAACTTGATTCCTCTCACTAAATGCTAAACTGCATCAGAGAAAACTTTTACGTTCTCCAACTGAATGCTAAACTGCAATAGATAACCTTTAGGGGATTAAAACTTATATCCCCCTATGTCATCCCAAACTTTATGGATATCTGTATAAAATTATATGCGTCTAAATAACATAGGCTTAAGATCAATATGTATATATGTCTAATGACCTTTAAATGCTTAAGATTGACACAAATCTTAAGAATTTCATACATATTATGACAATGTATGATAACACGTACTACTGAGGATAAACGATAATCATCTTTATTGATGAACCACTATATTGTCATAATACATCAAAATGTACAAACGTACATGGAGCAAACATAACGATCCCCTAACTAACAGTGTCTAAAGATGTCAAAACATCCATATTGTATACTTGTATCACAAAAACAAGTGGGCGAAGTCCTTTAGTTAAAGGATCGACTAACATTTCCTCAATCCTTAAATGCTCCAAACCTTAATGTCACCATTTCTTATCAACACCATTATGGTCAAATATTTGGCCTCCAAATGCTAAGACACTGTGATATTCTTTATTGTTATTAAACAATATAGCGAAAAGATTATCAC
Organism: Erythroxylum flavicans; assembly: GCA_027576715.1. Taxonomy (NCBI): domain Eukaryota; kingdom Viridiplantae; phylum Streptophyta; class Magnoliopsida; order Malpighiales; family Erythroxylaceae; genus Erythroxylum; species Erythroxylum flavicans. Next base: position 13,144,246 of record JANZXP010000007.1, on the reverse strand, counting down.
AATACAACCGAATGGGTCTAGCCACTGAATCAACCACAGACAACTCAAAAATCAAGTTTCTGAGTCAAACTATCTGTGAAGCAACCCCATAACATGCATTCTGCATGTATGGTCAAGGAAGTCACCCGTGTCTACTTGACACTTGTCAAGTCATTAAATTGCACTTATTTTGGATTTAATTATCGTTCATGTGTTGAAATTATTATACGAAATTAATCGAATTATCTTACAATTGTTTACAGATGGTTTTCAACACCTTAAAGACGAAATGGATTCAAAAAGATGCAAAAGAATGAAGAAAATCTGAAATTCTCGCTCTGATAGCAATTTAGTGACTAAGCGTGGGCATGCCTAAGGAGGGAATAAATCTGCAGATAAAATTTCAGAAGTCAAATTGAAACTAAACACAATCTTTAAAGATTATCTGGCCATCTTTTAAGGGAGTTACTTACCGAAAATAGAATAGTACATTATCTGGAGAGAATTAAGAGAAGATAACGAAGAGATAAGCATCAAGAAGGAGGGTTGGTGATTGACACATATATATATATTAGGTTTTAGAATAGGTTGAAGAAAAGGTTTTTTTTTTTTGGGTTGCCGCCGTTTCCCTTCTATCTTTATGATTTCTGCATACTTTCAATTGGTGTTTTCGTATTCTTCATTAAAGAACCAGGGATGGAGACTTATTACCTTATTATTACTTTTGTTTTCAATTCACTTATGAGTAGCTAAGTCTTTTGTCTTGGTTGAGGAGATCCATGTTATCTGTTATTATGGTGAGATGTTTCGAATATTTTTTTTATAGTTAATAAACATTGGATATCTTTGAATTTATTCTTTCCAATTGAATTCATTGGTTTATAGGTGCGCAACTAGAGATTAATTGGTTCAATCACTAGATTAACGAAATATGACGTTCAGTTTCGGTAATCACAAGTAGCAATTAGGATTAACTTCTCTACGTTAGAGTCAGAAATTCTAAGAAGATATTCTCTTAATTGATTGCATGTCGTACATATATTTCGCTTGCTTATTGGTTCTTAGTTCTTAATGCTATTATTCGATTATACCTATGATCATATCTAGGTTGTTGTTTAATAAGAATGCTAGGATACATGTTCCTAGTCATTACACTTAAGAGAAATTTCTCCAATGAATGTTTATTAATGACTGCAAATTTTATATCGAGGATCCATGATAGCATGATAACATCGGTGACCCGAAACCAAGGTATTTTCTCATTAATTTTTCAGATTTAATTGCTGCTTTCGATTTGTGATTTTTCTTATAATTTTCTGATATTTCCATGACCAAACCCAATTTTTATTTTCGTTATTTGTACAGTTTGAATTCATAATTTCATTACCGCAAAGATTCCTCGTGGGAACGATATCCGCTTACCGCTACTACACTAAATTGTTTTAACGGAAGTGATTTCTTTTGAATTTGGCTGCAGACGACAGTAGTACCAATTCTTAGTTGATTCATCACTTGAGTTATTCTCTTATTGTTCTTTTATTAAAAGATTGATTGAGAAAATCCTCTATCGAGGTTAATACGAGGCAGTCGTACTATTGGGTGTGAAATTCTTTCACGAGAAGTGAGGTTGAGTGATAGTGTCAAGGGTTAAGTGGTGTCGGCTCAGTAAAGCCTTGAGTAATTCTATTGTACTTTCGTGAAAGTGATTAAGCTGGGTGAGGGCCCCG
>JANZXP010000007.1:13125441-13138246 GCA_027576715.1 Erythroxylum flavicans | reverse complement strand
TTGAAGGGCTTTTGGTTCAAAGAGCTTGGGAAATATATGGGTTTAAGCATTCTAGTATAAGTTCAGTGCTTTTGGTTAATGATCCTTGAGCTCCTTCTTTATTTGCACCCACGATTCCACGGGAGTTCTACCCACACTGATCTCTACAGAGGTCCTCGTCCTCAACCAAAGCTTAGCATCCCCATCCAAATACATGGCCATCACATTGACCTTCTCAGCATCGGATACCCTAGCAGTCGCAAAGTACTGCTCCATATCCCATAATAAATTCTCCAACACCTTAGCGTCCCGCATGCCTTCTAACACTCTGGGTTCATATACCTTCACAGAGGAAAGTCGTGGTGCGGACATCTAGAGTTGCAACGACATGCCTCAGTACGGTGATCTCTAGCTAGGCCTCCTCATGTGCCTTCAACATATCCGCCATCTGTTGTTACAACTATTGGATCTACGTCTCCAACATCTCGAACCAAATATTGTGAGATGTGACCTCTTCCTCCCCTTGAGGAATTGGCTCAATGAGTGCTTCCACCCTAGTCACTCATTCTGTCAAGTTGCCTACTGCCATCTTGAAATTTGGCTCTGATACTAATTAATACAAAAGTCACCTTAGGGCTCAAACTTTCACCGAAGCTGATCACCAACACCCTTTGTACAGTAACCTCACTTAGGTCTGCTTAAGCAAGACTTCAGCATTCAACGACCCTCGAAGTGTTTACCTCGTACACTCGAAAAAACAATGCTACGAAAGCAATAATAAATAAAGGCAACAAGGAAAACAAGAGAGATACAGTATAACCAACCTTTATATTACTTTCCCTCAAAAGAATACAAGGAATGCTCTCTCTCTGAACTGATTGAGAGCAAAGCTTGAATGAGCTATATATAGGCATTCTAACTTGGATGCTAAGTTACATTCAGAATTCTACTCAAACTGAACTGCTTAAGATTGTGCTAAGATCACGTCTATCTCTATCAGATTACATCACGTGGACCAATTGGATGACACCTCCATCCAAATAGGACTCTAACTGATAAGATAGAATCTACAAGATAACAGAAAGATAGAGTTTACATTCGATTAGGAAACTAGCATCCTTATCCTTGAAAATCTCCACTATCTTCCGACGTTGAGTTCCACTGTAACTCTAACTCTTCGTCATCGCCACATCATCTAAGATGCATTGTGATCTTGCCGAAGCCCACATAACATATTGGCATGATCGAATGCTTCCCACAACAAGTCCGTTAGTTATGGTCCATTCATTCGAGCATGGCTAAGTCTTTAGTCCATCAAGTCCTTAGCCTGGGTCGAGTCAATCTCCACAAGGTCCGAGACTTTATCAAAATTCGCACCAAGTCTGATCCAACTCGCCCATGTTTGCCTTAGTATTTTCGCATGCCTCCCTCATACGTGTAATCCAGCTAACCTCCCTCCTAAGGCTCATTATGAAGGTTGCTGAGAAGTACTTCGAAGTTTAAGGGTCTAATAGTAAGTTATATGCTGGAGAAATAAAGAGGAGACATATGCAAAAAAATTAGAGGTTCTCTCTCTTAGAATCTTATGCTCCTACTTTACATTTATTTAGAAACAATATTTTAAACGTTTAAAAAATAATATAATTATTCTTATTATATGCATTTATAAAATTAGACACAATATAAATTTATTCATATATTTTCACCATTCAGGGTAAGTTAGTATAATTGTGAAAACCAATAATTAAGTACATTTATAAATTCAAAACATATATATTGAATTAAATTTTATTTTTAAATTGATGAATAATTATATTATATATCATTAGAAAGTATATAATAATAAATAAAAAATAAAATATATCAAAAGAATATTCACTATATTGCATTTCTAAATTTGAACATAATAAGTACAAGGTACATGTGTTAAAAGATTAAGAATAATGTACTTAGCAGGTGTCATCATACACATGCATATGCCCAATATGCATGTTTTTATTACGACATTTACATTTTTTATTATTCTACATATATAAAATATCGCAAGTATATTAAATATTAATATTAAAAAATTTATAATCAAGAGAAAATTTTCTTTTTGATCGCAACTACTTCAACTATAACAACAAAAATAAGATATTTTAGGTAAATTTTAGTTTTTTAAATTTATTCTCATTTTACTTATTAATTCTTGGAGTTAATAATATATTTACTTTCAATTTTTAAACTAACTTGATATTTTAATATTAGTATAATTTTCTTATTTTATCCTTGATATAGTCAAGGGAGTATCAAAATCGTTTGCAAAACAAAAAATTATGTTGATAGTCATAAAGAGGATAATAATTATACGTGGACTGTTATAAAGTTCTGAATTTTTATTTAACAAGAATAAATTTATTAAAATTTTAAATTATATTTTTGTGATGTATAATAATATTAATTATCATATATAAAAAATATTATAACTCATATCAATTATAAACTTAATATTTATCTTATCAAAATTGAAATTGAAGTATTTCTTAAATTTATAAGCAATATTATTTAACTACTGTCACATATATTCTCATACTAATTCATTATTAATTAAAATAAATATAATATATATATAATAATTTAATGAAATTGGTACAAATACTAATGAAAAATTGTATAATTAATTGTTAATGGTTCCGTTTCTTGGTATAAATTAGCCAATGACATGGTTGGATTAAGTGTATAGACAAGTTATCTTTTTTAAAGCTTAAATAAAATAAAAAATTTTAAAATATGATTAAAGAATTGTAAGAACTTAAAATTTAATTGAAAAATATTTTTTAAAAAATAATTGATTTATTTTTATTTACAAAAATTGATTAATTTAACTCAATTAATAAATTTTTTGATTTTTAAAAATAAAAATTGTTAAAGTAAATCAATCTTAAAAGAGATTAATTACTATTTTAATTTAAAATAATAACTTTATTTTAAAATTAATTACAAAATTTGAAATAATAATTATAAACAATTACTATTTGACTCGTTATATAATTTGAGGAACAAGACAGTCTGGTAATGGGCCGAGCTAACAGTAGTTGAATCCAGCAAGTTGACATAATAAATTTCAACCCACTCCACTAGGGTTTCCATTCCAACTTTTTAAGGCGCAACAGAAAGCGTTGCATCTTCTCTGCTCTTCTCTTCCTTGAACGCGCCTCCTTCCCTCCTTCAGGTACGTATTATTGTCGTTAGGAGATAGAAGAATTGGCTGTTTTACTTTTTTTTTTTATTGCACATTCCAACTGGAAGAAGGATTTGCCTTGTCATTGATTTACCTAAATTTGCTTGGTTTTTTATGTGTTCGGTACAGTTGCACTGGAATTTGAAGAAAAGGAATCTTCTTTTTGATGTTGTTTCTTTATGTTTATGTTGCTTATATTTACTAGTTAATTTGTTTAACTTTTTTTTCCCTTAAATAGCAGCTTTGTAAGGATGTTCACTACGAAGCAGAAAATCCACAAAGATAATGATGTTGAGCCCACTGAATTTGAGGAGTCAGTGGCTCAGGTAAGTCTTATGATGCAATTGTGTGTTGTTTACAGCTGTAAGTACACTTTACTTCAAATGGATGGTACCAACTTCCTCTTCTCCCTCTTTTATCTTCTTTTTTTTGGGGTTTTTAGGCTCTGTTTGATTTGGAAAATACCAATCAAGAGCTCAAAAGTGATCTGAAAGATCTCTACATCAACTCAGCAACGTAAGATAGGCTACTTTTTATGCATTGAGTGGTCTTTATGAATACTTGGATTCCTGTACCTTATTATCTATCACTTTTGCAGTCAAATTGATGTCTCTGGGAACCGCAAGGCTGTTGTTATTCATGTTCCTTACAGATTGAGGAAAGCTTACCGGAAGATTCATGTTAGGCTTGTTAGGGAACTCGAGAAGAAGTTCAGTGGCAAGGTAATTCAAGACTTCTATTGAATTTTTACAATTATTCAAGATCATTTGTGATTCAGGAATATGAATATTTGAGGAACATTTTACTCAATCACAAACACGTTGTTTTCCTTTCATAGACAACCTTTTCTGTTTTTAACAGTTTTAATTTATAACTGTCTGTTAGGATGTTATATTGATTGCCACCAGGAGGATTTTGAGGCCCCCGAAGAAAGGTTCTGCTGTTCAGCGTCCTCGAAGCCGTACCCTCACTTCAGTGCATGAGGCAATGCTGGAGGATGTTGTTTTGCCTGCTGAGATTGTGGGAAAACGCATCAGATATCGAATTGATGGATCCAAGATCATGAAGGTAATTTGTACTTGTTCACCCCTATAGAAAATAGGATGGGTTTCACCACTGTGATCTGTGGTGTGTTTGTCATTGATTCTCAACTGTTTAAGGGCTTCATAATAAATAGTTAGCATGGAAATTAATTATAGACTATAATTGTTGTAAGATACTTGGTATTGTAGTGGTTCTAGATTCAAACTAATTGCATCTTTCCTCCATACGTCTGCAGGTATTTTTGGACCCAAAGGAACGGAACAATACTGAATACAAGTTGGAAACCTTTTCTGCAGTTTATAGGAAGCTTGCTGGCAAAGATGTTGTGTTTGAATATCCAGTCACGGAGGCTTAGGGGAATGGTGTTGTTTCACCATTTACAATCTTTTGCAAAGTACTTTAGTTGCCTATTTAATTTTTGAGTTTTTTTTAGCAAGCAGAAACCTGATGGATTGTATTGATGATTATCTGATTTTCCTTTATTTGGTATTTTATGGTCGATGCCGAATTTTGATGTTCTATCATTTTGAATTTTTATACTATGGTCTACAGCCTACTCATTTGTCCTATTATAATCCTTTCATTCTGAGACTCAATTTATGTGATGTATGTGCACAAAGACTTCAATCTATTCGTGTTTTTCTCGAGTTAATTGGCATCTTTCATTTGGCTGGATGGATTTTTGTAGCATCAATGCATCATCGATTAGTGTGCACTGATCTGTTTAGTGTTTAAGTGGCATTAGGCAAGCTTTGACATGTTATTCAATGAAAATGCAAACTGTTTTACGTTAGATAAAGCATTGCGCAAGCTGTGATATATATTTCAAGTTACTGTTGCGATTAATGTAGTTTTAATCGACGATACTGACATGGATTCTTTGCCCCTTTATGCATTCATATAGTTCGGGAAAATAAAGAGCTCATCGGATGCCTTGGTAGACATTTTAAGCCAAAATAGGGCTGCAACAAAAAATTCAGCCTTGTTATCTCCCAAGAGTTCATGAACAATGAATGAAACTGGCAACCCTAAAAACCAAGCCTGTGGAGTGTTTCTGTTGGCAAAAGTAGGAATAACTTGAGAAACTAATGCAGAAACAAATTACCCCCGCTTTCCAAGCTTCCATTTTCCAGATTGATTCCTTGTCAGATGCATCACCTGGCTGGCTCCAGGGTTGTGCAAGCATATCCCTGTTACCAAAAACTTCAAAATCGAATTACTTACTCCTGTTCAAATATGAGTGGAGAAATTAGGCTATCAATGTGAGTAGAGAAGTCATTGAAACACATCCATTACTGTTGTTTTTGGTTTGCCTGCCAATCTAGGAGTTTCTGTATAATTGGAATATACTTTAAAAAAAGAAAGCCTGAACTTTTATGTTACAAGGTGATAAAATACAAAGCCACGTTCGTTCCTCAACCGCGTATGCATTTGTGAAAAGCCTTTAAAAGCAGAACATAAAGGTTGAAATGAAACAAAATATTTTCATCATTTTCAGAATTGACAACTTGATTAAGGTCATTAGGTATGTCAAAGATCAACAAGGCATAATTCTATGTGGTCTAATCTAATTCCAGGGGTTAAAAAGCGTCTTGTCTTAAAGAACACATAAACCAGGGCCATAAAACGATTCCAAGTCAACCAAGAGAACTAGTTCACACAAACACATAACAATTTTCATATTATGGACAGTTGATACTTTGATAGATATCAAACTCACTGTCGACTTATAGTTAAAAGCGAAAGCTGGTGAAAGAAGTTTCGGTAAGACTGTACCTCTAAGACAGTATCACAAGACCAAGGTACATTGCTCCACAAAGGAACAAGAAGGATATGAACCCCCTGCAAGTTAAAGTTGGAATAATAGTCAGGACAACATAAACCACTTAATTCCATTAGGAAATAAGAATCAAATACTTCTCAGGAATAAGAAACTCACCAAATGATTCCCCAACCCACACCATTACATGGGCAAGGACACACTTCTGCAAACTTCTCAGCATCACTTGAGTGAACTCTTCGGGATATCAGATCATCATATATATCTGCATCAAGTGGCAGGTAAGACGGAGAACATTCACAACCTGTTGCGGATTAATTCACAATCAAATTTCAATTGCTTCTTCATACCATAAACTGAAAACAAGCTGTTCATTACACCTGCGACTCAGTTTGCGTTAGTAACTTCTAAAAGATTACTTGAAAGTAAACTTAAGCCAGCATGTAAAGGGAGATTAGTAAAATAGTGTTTACCAATGAACAGAATGATGTGTCGGAGTGTATGTACTTTCGTTGTTTCTTGCAGTATCCATATCACCCCAAGGAAAACAACAAACCCTGAACACAAAAATGCTAAATCAAGATACAAACTCTATAATATAACTAGCGGCTATTATTTGCCATGTCTGTTGAAAATCGTACCAATACACAGTCCTCGAAGAGTCCACTGCAGAAGTAATGCACACAGATTGACTGTAAGCAGCTTTTATTAAGAAGGATAAGAATAAAGTGATGCCAAGAACTGATGCATGCGTAAAGATAAAATAGTTCTCACAGAGGCTAAAAATAAAGCGTGATCTTGTTCTAGTCTGAGTTTTTCAACCGAAGTCGTCTCTAGACGAATAATCTGATTTAAGACCTTATTTCCAAGCATCAGTATACTTAAATATATCACCCACGAATTAATGAAAGTTAAAGCATCCACAATTCCACTATGAGCTACAATTGAGAGGTATTCTTGATGTTTTGCAAACTTACATTTTTTGCCACGATGAGTACAATGAGTAAAGCAGAAATAAAGCATCCTGCTGCAATCCTTGCTGTAAGAAGATTTGTGGATGCAATTATCAGAACCATACCCCAGAATGACGATCCAAGATCTGGAATACAATAATAACATTAAGCAAATGAAATCTTAATTTCCAAAAGGAAACAATGATAAATGTGGGAAATGAATCTATGGCATCCACATACCCTGGAAGTTTTGCATATAAACTATAAGCTATAAAAAGGAACTATCTTGTCCCCAAAGGAAGAAATGTAAATGAATGTATTAGTAACTGAATAATGAAAAGTAAAAAAGAAAGTACATCCAGCAGGCAAGATTAGCCAGTATATGCCACCACGGGTCTGCGTTGTTCCACCTTCATCTGCATGGACTTGAATCCCTTCCACCTGCACATAAGCTTCATATAAAGACCATACTACATTCAACTAGCTACAAATAAGATACATTACATAAAAATTCACTTTTTACTGGTGACTACTCACAGATGCACAAACGCACTAAGAACAGGTGCATCCAAGTGACCAAATAATGAGTTTTATTCACACCAATCCCTACATTAGTGACCAGAAAGAAGATGTCTTCTAAAAAAATTGTTAATATTTCACTGTTGTCAATGATTGTCATCATCTAGACCGAGTGCAACCTGGTTAGACTTTCCCCCAAAACAAGTGGATTTGGCAATAATTTATCCTACCACAGAATGAAACTCCTCACATATATTTGCAAAACTGAGAGCCACATCCGTGTAAAGATAACTTTAACCTATTGTTCTCTCCTATACATAGCGGATCAAAATATGAATGTTATAGCATCCAAGTTGATTGGTTCACTCTGAAAGGATATGGTAGAATATTGAGAATACAGGCAGAGAAACTTTCCCAGTTGGTTATCATAGAAAGAAGGAAGAAAGGCTTAAGAAAGCTTAAAAAATTTAATTTTGAGTCGCTATAAACCATATGACCTCCATGAACCACATATACAAAAATTGTTAAGAACAGCAAGCAGTTACATTCAGCTATTTATGCACATTCATTTTTTCCTAAGGTCTTAACTCACACTGACTTCATTAAACACATCTTAAGGTACCATACTCACATTTAGAGATCCTGGCACTTTTTGTTAGTAGAAACCAATGGTCTAGAATAAGATACTCGGATAACTCACTCAAAAGACTCTCCAGACCTGAACCTTGTTCACTTTGATTCCACAATCTTTCTATATTTGCAATTGCTCACAATTTGACTTCGATATCTGGACATTGTAAAACTGAAGGTTAGCCCATCATTGTTGTACATCATCAAGTTAGTAGTCAATTGAATATATTTTAACTATTAATAAGAATGTGGGCAAGAGTGAATGTAAGATGCAACTAATCGTTCACATTACAAATGTGATTCTCTTTAATACAAATGCCAAAATGACATATTCCCAAGCAAAATTCAACTGATCTTGAAATCTTATCTTGCATAAATTAAGGTATCAACAATTACGCTCACAACCTTGTACTTGGCCAGCAAATTTATTGTAAGATCATGGCCTTGTAATCAACCTTTATGTTCTTATTAATAGTCATTCATGTCAGAGAAGATGTCAGAGAAGATGCATTTTCTTTAACTTGATTGCAATAAACTTGAGCTTTATTTTCTTTAGGACAATGAAGAGATCAGATAAGCCAATTTTCAGAAATCTATAAATGCTGTTAGTAATAACTCACTATGGGGAAAGTAGATTGTAGCACTTAGTATGGGCCAATAGTTGTGTCACAGATAGAACCTGTTATTTATGGACCATATACCATAGCCAAAATTCAACAATTTCACCAATCAGACCTAGGTTCATGAAGCATCAACGGAAGATCTAAACCTGATGGAAGGAAATTATGAAGATGTAACTGAAATTCTTACATGGCCGCATGTCAGTTTGCAAGCAATGGCATGGCTTGCTTCGTGAATGAATACAGTCACTAACTTGAATGGTGTTAGCAGCACCGTTCTCCATAACTACAAAAGATCAAACAAGAATTTCTGGGAGCTTAGTGAATTGATACCAATAAAAGCGTATGTTGAGCTTTAACAACAAATATCAACTTCAATTTTAGTTTAAAGACAAACTGAAGTAGTTAGAGAAGGGTCGAGACATACCGCAAGAATAACGACAGTGCACACAGCGACAGTGACCAAAAACACAACTTGCTCATGATGACAGCAATTCTTGAGCTCCCAATTTGGTCTCATTGTCCTCCTTCACTGTTAATTTGCTTCTAACTTTCGAACAAAAGAAAAAAAAAAAAAGAAGCAAGAATATCACTTGATTCTTTTCTGGGTGGCTTTAAAGTGGAACAAGCATCGATGAATTCATCTGAAATCTATGAATCAGCAAAGGACAAAGCTTGAGAAGGAGAAAGTTTAAATCTTTTAGTGTCTTTCTTAAGCGGGTTGGTCACCAGTAAGCAAAGCAGTGGAAGTAAACGGAAGCAGACAAAAGTTTGTGGGAATGTGTGTGTCCCGTCATCACGCGTAAGTCTGCGCTCTTTACCTTGACGACTTGACCATTCGGAGACTTCTGCAATTTAATGTATATTAGTTAAACAATACAAGTCCTACTTTAATGTATATTGTTAAATTTGTCTCAACCAACCCTGAGTCGGGCTGAAGGGTAAGAAAACTTGTTTGACATCATTTGTAAAATAAAGGTTAGGATACGCTTTCAACTAAACTTGTGATTCATTCAAGTATGCATTGTTTTAATAAAATATAGAAAACATAGGTGAGATCTGAGATGGACTAACAGGATATGGATATGGTGACAAGATCCGCATTTTACTGAAGATTTTAAACAAAAGAAAAAACACCTGCAATATGTAATTCTTTGGAAAGCCATCGAGCATTGTGGGCATGGGATACGTGGATTAAAATTTTTAGGTGGAGAGATTGACGGACTTCTATACTATACTTATAGCAATTTTGTTTGAAAAGGACTCAACTATGAACAATTTTATAAGATTAAAGATAAATTTGTGGAGAATATAGGGGAAATTACTTCAGTACTACTCACAAGTACCAACTTCATATTAATTTTTTAATAGAGAAAAGTCAAACTTAAAGCAAATATTTTAATTTTTATTAATTTAATACTGCAGAATTAATTATACTTGTATTTAATTATGATAAAGGAGTGAGTTTGATTGATTGTTTCTAGTTCTTGGTTTTTTTGGTGTGCAATTATGAGATGCTAGGTGTAATGATTTGGTCTAATATACAAACAAACAAATATTTTAGGTTTTGAGTATAAAACATAATAAGTCAACAAATTATTAAACATTTAAATACTATATAGAAATTTTCCATTTAATTATAAATACATAAGTACAATTATAAGGGGTTTTGACATTAAAAAAAAGACAACTCGTAACACGAGCCTCAGTTACGTATCCAAGATCGAACGTAAAAGAAAATGAACGAAGAAAACATAAAAAAATATCTGATTTTTATTCCATGACTTTTAACAAGTTTTTTGATGCCGAAACAAATTCGTTTTTTTGCAGACCTTCACGACAGTCGATCACCAGAACGTTGTTATTGTCTTTCTGCAGTTTTCTCAAAATATGAACCTCTAAATGGGTCAGAGTAACTTTAAGTTCATGAATGAATTGAGCTACTACAAGAGACCTTAACCTTATATATATATGCCTTCCATATTGGGCTTTCCTATCATAGGCTCAACATGAGTCCGTTCTACACGAATTATGGTCCATTTTCTTTTTGGACTTCGGCCTCTAATCCAGATTCTTTATTGGGTTACTTTATTATCTTTATCTGGATCAAATTTATGTAACTTGATCGATAAGTTAATAAAAACTGATAAAATGCAATCAATTGTTGTCCACCAAATGAGAAAATTTCTAACATTCTCCCTCTTAGACTGTAATTAATAAAGGTATTGACATAAGTTTTAAAATAGTTTGAAAATACGGTTAAGCCACTTTATTATAATGGTGCCAAGTTTAAAACAAAACATTTGATCCAAAGATAATGAAAGTTTATCATTCTGTCCCGCAAGGCTTTTGATACCAAAAAATATCAAACATATATGTCATGTGTGACACAAGTCTAATATAATCACGCATATCTAATAACTCACTAACATAAATGAGAAAATGGAGTGTTGCAAACTAGGATGATACTTGTATGATCTGATATGCATCATCTTTCCATTTGTAGGTCTCAATTTATCTAAACTTTATGCAAAACTGCATTAGAGAAATTTTGTTTTATCTCACAAAATGCTAAACAATATTAAAGAAAACCTTTTTGTTCCCTTACTAAATGCTCAATTGCATTAAATAACACCTCTATAGGATTAAAAACTTATATCCTTTATGTCATGTTAAAATCCATAAATATACATATTAAATTATATGTGTCCTAATGACATAGGCTCAAGATCAATCCATATATATGCCCAATGACCTTAACAATGCTTAAGATTGACATAGACATTAAAACTTTTACACATATTATGACAACGTATAGTAACAAGTATGATTAAGGATAAACAATGATCATCTTTGTTGATAACAACCATACTATTATAATACATCAAAAATGTATAAACATACAAGGATCAAACATCACGATCCCTAATTAACAGTGTCTAACGAATTCAATATGTCCATACTGTATACATGTATTTCAAACACAAGTGGGGGTGAAGTTCTTTAGTTAAAGGATCAACAAACATATTCTCAGTCCTTAAATGCTCCACCTCAATTTCACCTTTCCATATCAATTCCTTTATGATCAAGTATTTGACCCCTAAATGTTTAGATCCTATGATATTTTCATTGTTGTTTCTAAATAACACACCAGCAAGATTATCACAATACAACTGAATGGTTAGCCACTGAATAATCCACAGAAAACTCAAAAATCAAGTTCCTAAGCCAAATCGCTTATGTAACAGCCGCATAGCATGCTACAAACTCTGCATGCTTAGTCGAGGAAGTCATCAGTGTCTGCTTGACACTCTTCCATGATACTGCACCATTTGTTTACATGAAGATACAATCTGAAATGGACTTTCTGACATCCGAACACAAAATCTGAATCTGTATACCCTATAAGGTTTAAATTGTTGAATCTTCTATATGTCATCATATAATCCTTTGTTCCCTTTAAGTATCTCATAATCTCTCACCATGAGAGATATATGTCACAACAGGTTTACAAATAACCATATTAAATCTTTGTAACACACGCTCAATGTATGCACTTTGTAAAAGGCCTAAAAAGTGTTGAAATTTGTCCTGAAGAATTTGAATACCTAGGAAAAAAGATGCTTCTTCAAAGTCTTTCATGTCAAAATGCTTAGCCAAAAGTTACTTATCCTCATGCAAAATAGTCAAGTCATTTGATGCGAGAAATATATCATCCACATATAATAATAGGAAGATAATTTTGCTCCCCTAACCTTATAATACAAGCATCTTCCAACTTTATTTTTCATGAAGCCAAAAGAGGTTAAAACCTCATCAAACTTTAGGTATCATTGTCTAGAAGCCTGTTTCAAATTGTATATTGATTTTCTCAAGTTTTAAACTTTATCAGTGCTGGAACCCCACTCCGGGCGGGTCCACGGGCCCGACATCCTATGTGACATCTGGACCCGTGGCCCACGGGGGAGGAATTCCCCACTAGTGGAACTTAAAACGAATAAATTCATTTAATTACCTTTGTACAAAAATAGAGATAAAATCACAAAAATTATTTCAA
>JANZXP010000007.1:13112128-13125341 GCA_027576715.1 Erythroxylum flavicans | reverse complement strand
GCATGAGATGTGGTAATTTACCACATCTGGACCCATTTCATTGGTCCGACCCGTTCTCTGGAAACGGGATGTTACACCTATGATACTGCACCATTTGTTAACATAAAGATGTAACTTAAAGGGGACTTTTTTTCATCCACATACACAACAAAATCTAAATTTGTATACCGTACGAGGTTTAGATTGTTAACTCTTCTGTATATCAACATATAATCCTTGGTTCCCTTTAAGTATCTTAACACTCGTTTAACTACATTCTAGTGGTCCATCTCTAACTTAGCCAGATATCAACCCAGCAATTTAACAACAAATGCAATGTCTGACCTAATACACACTTGGGCATACATTAGGCTACTAACTGCACTAGAATAAGGATCATTCCTCTTAGCCTCTCTCTCTCTCTACGTTATTCTTTGGACATTGTGCCAAAGATAATCTCTCACTATGAGAGATTGGTGCCACAACAGGTTTACAGTCAACCATATTAAACCTTTGTATCACACGCTCAATGTATGCACTCTACAAGAGACCTAATGAGTGTCGGGACTTGTTTCAATAAATCTAAATACCAAGGACAAAAGATGCTTCACTAAGTCTTTCATATCAAAATACTTGGCCAAAAGTTACTTAACCTTATGCAACATGGTCAAGTCATTTGATGTGAGTAATATATCATCCACATATGATAATAAGAAGATAACTTTACTCCCCCTAACCTTATAGTAGAAGCATCTTTCAACTTTGTTTTCCATGAAGCCAAAAGAGGTTAAAACCTCATCAAACTTTAGGTATTACTATATAAAAACTTATTTCAAACCGTATAGTGATTTTCTCAATTTGCAAATCTTTTCATTCTTTCTTTGATCCTAAAATCCTTTAGGTTGCTCCATATATACCTCTTTATAAAGGTCACCATTCAGGAAAGCAATTTCGACATCCATCTAATGTAACTTTATATCATAATGAGCTATTATTGCCATAAATGCTCTGATGCATCCTTAGAGGATACGGAAGAGAAAGTACCATTAAAGTCATTTTGAGCAAACTCTCTGGCAACCAACCAAGCCTTAAACCACTTAACTTTAGCTTGAGTGTCCTTCTTGGTCTTAAATAGCCATTTATGACTGACGAGATTGTAATGTTGAGAAAAATCAACTAGCTCTCATACCTTGTTGTGCTTCATGGGTCGCATCTCACCTTTTATTACATCCCACCACATCTCTATATGGGGTCCAAAAATAGCTTATGTAAAAATAAATGGATCCATAACATGTCCAATATCATAGTCTTGTTCACCCAAATAGACTATGTAATCAAATAAGATAGTCAGTCGTCTCACTCTATTGGATCTTCACGACTGCATTAGTTTTTGTACCCTAGGAAACTCAGTTTGTACAAGTATGAGTTTTTATTCCTGCACAAGCATGACGCTAAGACCTTGATTGATTGGACTTGATTGTATGAGTGATAGATACAAAATAACTGTAGTATCCTCCCTACTCTCATTTGAAGGGTAAGAAGGACCACCCTTATCATATCACATTCCAGAAATATAGTTGTTTGTGATTTAACTATTATTCCCCCTTTCTCTATAGTAGAATATGTAGCTTTTAGAGTTGTTAGGATATCCATACATATAGCAACGAGTAGAACAAGATTGCAACTTACTTTTATAAGGATTATCCAAGTGTACCTCAGTAGGGTAGCTCTACACACGAATGTGTAAAAGTTAGGCTTCCATCTTTTCCAAATAATCAAGTAGGTTAGTTCTGCTCTGTGTTGACTTTAACATGTCCTTTAAGATGCGATTACGCCTTTTGATGATACTATTTTGCTTAGGACTACCTAGTATAGTGAACTAAGTCACTATTCCGCAAGATTCTACATACCTGGTAAACATACATTTTCTTGTCCTAAACCTCGTGTTTGCCATAATACTCTCCTCCATAGTTAAATTTGACAATCTTGATAAATTTTTCTAATTGGTTCTCAACTTCAATCTTAAAGATCTTGAATTTATCAAGATTTTCAGACTTTTCTTTACATAAGAATACATATCCATAAAGGAAATAATCATCGTTAAATGTTAGAAAATATCTATAATTGCATAAGTAACTGTATAAGGTCCACATATACCTATGTAGATGAGGTCTAGTAGGCTAGAAGCACGAGTTAACCCCTTTTTCCTTATTTTAGTCAACCTATCCTGCAACAGTCAAGTTATATTTCTAGATCATCGAAATCCAGAGTTGGAAGAATATTGTCCTTAATCAATCTCTCAACCATATATTTGAAAATATGGCTTAACCTTTTAGGCCACAACAAGTATGACTTATCCTTTATCAGGGCTCTGTTCGGCAAGATATGAAGAAGCATACATCTCACGAGGGGTAAGACACATTCTATAGAATTCATATGACTAGAAAGTTATACCAATATGTTTTATATTAAAAGATAACTGTACAACCGAAGTATTAATTACAAAACGATAACCTTCATTATCTAATACTGACATAGATATCATATTTAAAATGTGTCATGTAAAAAACCAAAATGAACCATATATCAAGGTTCAATCATACATTCCCTATAGATATTACATCCACTTCTTCATTATAGCTAATCATCAGGTTCTTCGCCTCTTTAGTTGACTTTCTCCTAGATATGAACTCTTGTATCGTGGAGGTAGCTTGATTAGATGTTCCATTATCTAGCCATCAATAACTTGATATGACTATCACAAAATTAGATTTATAAATTGATAAGCTAAGGAGTTACTTGATAATTTTGATTTTTCCTTCCAGGACTTATACCTCTAACAATCCCACTTTTTATATCGTTCTTTCTACAGTATGTCCACAGGACCTTTACTAGCACTATATTGACCAAAATTAATATATGAAGAAGATTTAGACTTCCTACCTTTATATCTTTGGGGCTTAAAAGTTTCCTTTCCCTTAGTTGCTATGAGGAGCTTATGAGCAGTGTTCTCAGCAACACAATAGGAAATCAAAGCATCAAAGTCTTAATCCTCATCTTGTAAATAATATGTCGTCATCAGATTACTAAACTCTGGAGGGAGTGTGCTCAAAGCCTGTCAACTATGCAGAAATTAGGAAGAGAAATATTCAGCGCCTTCAGTTTACTGTGGAGACAATTCAATCTTGATATATGTTCCCTCGCTCCCCTTTCTCCGTTGTACCCTATGGAGAATAATTCTTTCTTCAAGACACTTATCTCAGCATTTGACAAGACCTTGTATCTCTAGGAAACATTATCAAGAAACTCCCGAGCTATGATTGTCTCCGGAAGTCCACTAAGTAAATGGTGAAAAATGGACCTTTAATGGTCATGCAACATAATCTGTTCGACTAATCCTAAGCTGCATAGGCTGCTTTATTAGCTTCTAAGTTGTAGGATGTAGGTGGAGGTGGCCTATCCGTATGTATGACCATATCAATATCTACCATCTCCATGGCACTCAATACATCCACTATCTACTTCTTTAAATTGAAACCATTTAGGGTTTCAATGGTGAAACTGTGTTCATTGATCGAAAAAAGGACTATAAAATGACAATGTAAAGATCAACACAAATGCAGGATAACAACATTACTCGAAGCTATAAAATAGCATTTGTATCGAGAATTTGATTATACATATTATGAAACACCTATGGGCTGAATTCATAATATATACAACTAGACCTCCACATAAAAGCGATCAGAGTACACACCACCATCTCTCATAAAACTACCACTTGCAGGTGAATAGATGATTTGAGCAATGGCTTTCCTCCATTTAGTGTCTTTATGCACATCTCAAAATCTCATACAAGGTCAACACCTATGGGCAGAATAACCAAATACAAGACCAGAGACATCCCCAAACATGCAAGTAGAACAATTTAAATATTAACCCAAAAGGTCACTATGATGACTAAAATCTCATCAGTACTTAAAAAATCAACAAACATAAGGCATACATTTGTATGTTATCCTCACATTCTGTATAGGTATATAATATGTGACAATGCACTATCAATAAATACAAAATCTATATGCACATTCTTTATCACATACAAGTGATAAAAACATTGGCAATTAACTTTATTTGAGAATTTCGTCATGAAAACTCTCAATCAAAGCAACTATCATGCGTTACCGAATACTAAGCCTATTATACAAGACACAAAAACCTCAAGTATCTCACTTATATCAAGTTCGTAGCATAAAAATTCACTCAAAAATGACTTAAGAATACCTTATTTCCATTTTCTGGAGTTAAAATTTATTTATTACTAATGTAATAAATCTTAATAAATTAAAAACTCACTTTTTAAATTCCCTGAACCTAGGAACCGACCCCTAAATACCCTAGGGCACCCTTATAGAAATTCTGAAATTTTGAGTTTTTTTTGCGTGGCTGATGTCAACATGATGTTAATTGTACTATAGTGCTGACTTCACCGTGATGTCGTATGATGTCAATACTTGTGAAAGCGCGTGTCCTATGGCCTTAGTGGCGGTACTGTAGCAGCGTCAGGCGTATCTCACTAGAACTGGCAATTTTCAGTGAGTTTCAAGTTAGTTTTTCATCACCCGAAGCTTGTTTTAACCCGTTTTCTAATGCTAAACATATTCAACACGTATTTAAGCAACCATATGGTTCATTTTTCTCTAAGTTCCATATGGAGAAAAATAAAAAAAATTCATTCATCTAATTACGTAACTACTTTAGTACCACGTGTAAGGTGTAACATGAGCCTCAGCTATGCATCCAAGGTCAGATGTGAAAAAGAAAGAATGAAAAAACATGAAAATAATTGATTTCGGTTCTATGACTTCCAACGAGCATTTCGAAGCCAAAACAAATTTGTTTTCTTGAGAATCTTTACAAAAGTTGATCATTGGAACATCAATAACGTCTTTTTGTAGTTTTCTCAAAATGTGAACCTCTAAATGAGTCAAAGTAACTTTACATTCACGAATGAATTTAGCCACTATAGGAGACCTTAACCTTATCTATATAGCTTTCATATTTGGCTTCTCCATCGTAGACCCAATAGGGTTTGACCTACACTGATTATAGTCCATTTTCTTCCTAAACTTCATCCCATTAATTCAGATCCTTTATTTGGTCACTTTATTTTCTTTATCTGGATCAAATTTATATAACTTAACCGATAAGTTATTAAAAACAGATAAAATGTGATTAATTATTGTCCACAAAATGGGAAATTTTCTAACAAAAGTTTCCCATCATATATCTGTAGCTATCATACCTCAATCTCAATTCGAGCTCCAAAACATTCTTATGATAATAATAATGTAATGATCCATTTATTTGATTTTTTATGGCCTTTGTACATTTTTACCTTTTATTTTTCTCTTAGTATCTTATATGTATTTAGTTAATAAAGACTGATTATGTGATTTGGAGGTCGTTTTGTAAACTTTTGGTAGTACTGTTAATGCAAGTTTCCCTATTATAATATCTTCACCTCCTTGTACAGTTTCTTTAATCATTTATAATATATGTAATATGTTCCTCCAAAAAAAACCATTTTCCTTTTATCTATTAATTTTTCTATCTATCAGTATGGGATAAAATTTAATTTATTGACCATTATCTTAATTTACAATTTTGTGCTAATTGGTGAAAAATATAAAGTTAAAAACGAGTACAATTACATCTTTAAAATTAGAAGAATCACTAAAACATTAGAGGGAGATGAATGAACTTTCCATATCTGTAGTTTTTTTTTCATTTTGAAAGGAATTTTTGTCATTATTCGCATTTTTATGATTGTGATTTTGAGTACTCACAATAAACTAGCATGTCATTTGGTACCTTTTTTGTGAGCTTCTAGATGCAAATAATTGTAATAATACTTTTTGTCTTTTTACCAATACTCAGTTTCATCATACTCAACATCTTCTTGTCTGCAAGATTTAGGGATCAGGCCTCAGGCAGGCCAAATGGATTAGACTTATCAAATTCAAAGCTCAATCGGGATTGGGCTAGCCACAATTTTTATTTTTGAAAATTTAATCAAAATTTATTTAATTAAAAATATAATATGAGAAATTCAATTAATTGAGGTTAGGAATTTCATTTGATTAATAAAAATTGAGATTTTATAATGAATGAATATATAAAACATCATATATTAATAAAATGAATAAGATGAAATTAAATTAATTAATGAAGAAGGATATAATTTTAGGAAATGAAAAAAATATAATTAAAGTGAGAAATTCAATTAATTGAAGTTACAGATTTCAATTGATTAATAAAAACTGAGATTTTATAGTGAATGAATATATAAAACATACATATATTGATAAAAATCAATAAAATGAAACCAAATTCATTAATTAAGGAGAATATGATTATAGGAAATAAAAGAAAAAGATTAGAATCAAAGTGATCAATGATTTAATTTAATTAATTGATAAAAGAAACTTTTTCATTAGTTGAAGGGTTAATTTACAAATAATTATCAAAAATTTTAAATGATACAATTTACAAAAATTCAAGATAAAATTATGAAATAATATTCCAGACTAGGAGTTTGGGACTACAAGAGACCGATAGTGGAAAGTGGAGACTGAAGAAGGTGGAGACAAGAGAGAGCAACAAATTGTTGTAGTCAGGATCATCAATAGTTTGCATCACTTATTCTGCATGCAGAAGCATTATATTTAGTAATATAATATCAAAATTAAATGAATATTAAGGACATGGTAATAATTAATAGATAAATAAATATACCTTCATCATCAAATATTTTATCAAAATAATGTCCACTTAATTAATGAATATGAGTATGTGTATAACTAGTTGCCTCCATATCAATAACTACGGTTGTATTAGTATACAAATTAAAAAATATATAAAGTAAGATAATATAAAAAACATAAAATTTTTATATCGAAAAGAAAAGAGTTTATCACTATATCTTCATCATCTAACTAATTTCAGACATATATAAGAGTTTCCACGGTATGAGGATAAAGTCGAGCATAATGAGAACTAATAACCTAACTACTAGTGCTAAAAGCAGACTCCGAAGTAACAGTAGATGATAGAATTACTAATAGGTCTCGTGTAATTACTTGCATGATCGAAAAATTATTTCCACAACCCTTCCACCATAATAATACATCGAACTACACACCTTCAAATTCGGTCACACAATCTTCTATCAAATATTTATCTAACTTCATCATATTATACAAAGTCCTAACCTTTTTTTCCTTTCATGAATTCTGTAAGTGAAAGTAACAAACTATTCTCAGAAGATGAGCCCAAAATTGAAATTGAAGTCATAGGTAAGCAGCCTGAATTACTAAGATCCAATTATGAATTTTGTCCATTCTGAGTTGATAATCATTAAACAAATCATACTAGAAATTTTTTAATGACATCTACATGTTCTTAAGCTCGATCGTTGTATAACACATTATAAATAAAGTTAACCCCCTTCATCTTGTATCTTAGGTCTAGCACAGATAAGGTTGCAACAGTATGTCCATCCATATACCAATAAAAATTCAACTTCTCCATTATCTGCTCTGCATAACTAGAATAACCTCATTGGAATCAAACATCCAATCAGATAAAGCTTTCTTTTTCTCACACATAGTGAAGCAATAGTGTGAGTTGAATATTTTTTTCCTGAGAACAATTCAGTTGCCGTATAAAATAAGTCCAACTTTGCACAAAGTTCTCTAAACAACTCCCATTGGTCTTCTATAGGTATGCAAATGTACTGGGAATCTGTTGTCTCAATCTGGTAAACACATCAACATACTGGATTGCTGATTCCAACATCTTGAAGGTTGAGTTTCATTTGATTGGATAATCCAAAACCAACTTCTCCATACTAGGAATGTATAGTTGTCGTGCAGTTTCTTTGAATTTCTTAACTCTTGTAGGTGTTACACTCCAATATACTATACTATTTCAGATAAAATCTACTGCTCCCTTTATCATATCAAGCCCATCCTTCACAATCAAATTCAAAATATGCAAAAACAACACATATAGAATAACCTTCTACCAACCAATAAGCTCCCAATTTGTATCTTATTCTTCAACTTTTCAAGTATAACGTCATTCATGTTATAATTGTCAATTGTTATGGTGGACAATTTGGTGTATCAAACAATCTCTTAATACGATTGCTAACCTTTCACTCGTACGTGGTACTGACACATTATAAACCTATCATGTAAAAATATATCCAACATCAATCATAATATAATGAAAAACTAAATGATAATAATATTAAATAATATAAATTACCTGAAAAAGTTATTACGTAGAGTCTAGTCATTGTCAACATAATATGCCAATATTGCCATATAATCCTTCTTTTAGTTATCGACTATCCACATCTATGTTATAATGGCAATCCCTCCTTCAATACTCAACAATTTTCTTAAAATTTCTTTTTTCTTATCCTCATATATCTTTCTTTAATGTATTCTGAGTTGTAAACTTAAAGGTTGGTTGTAGTGAGTTGTAAAACATCATAAATCTTTTCGTATCAACTATAAATATTGGATGTTTTGTAATAGCAATCCATCCTTCAATACTTAACGATGTTAGTTAAATTTCTTTCTTCTTATCCTCATATATCTTCATAATATCTTTCTTTAATGTATTCTAAGTTGGAAACTTGCAGGTTGGTTGTAGTGATTTGTAAAACATCCTAAATCTTTTGGTATCAACTGTAGATAGTGGATTTTTTTTCACCAATTACCATAGAAGCAATAAAAAATCTTAATATGTTGTCATCATAAGATTTGCAATCATTTCATTCTTCCCTTTCATAAGGTTAGGGGTTAAAAATGTGTGACCTCCTAATATGATTTTTTTCGACTAAACGAATATGTCTCTTTAAATGAGATGTTCCATATTTGGAAGTCCTAGCCAACATCTTCCAGCAATACGTACATTTAGTTTTTTTACTTCGACCATTGATCTAGTCCTAGTGAAAGTGTTTCCAAACTTTAACTTTCAATTGACCTAGATTTCTATCTTCACTTGGTACGGGATTAGAATTTTCCATTTCTTTCTTTGGTACCGAATTACAACTCTCTACTGAAGGAATAAGCTCATCCACCTGAAATAACCAACATATAAATATGTATGTTATTCATAATCATAATTGATCATTCATAAACATATGAGATAATAGGAGAACATAAATCATAATAATAGATTAAAGTTTATCAATTGCCATTTTTCAGTGACTTATACGGTCATATACACATGTCAAAAAACACACGGGTGTTTATGTATTTTTGCAGACTTACACTGTCATACACATAGGCATGTATATAACCATGTAAGTCACTATAAATTTTTTCATACTTACACGGTCACATACATGAACATGTATGTCACTTAATCACACTTATATGTGTATATGAATGTGTAAGTTCTCGAAACTTATAGGCACTTACATGGTGACATACATACCCTATGTATTTGATTGTGTAAGTTTATAAAAACACCTCCCAGGCAGTAACAATCCCATCAATTTCAATATTTTAGAAATTCAATTTTCAATCAAAATATTCAGGAACTTTACCTTAGTGGGTTAGTTTGAAGAAGCAAAAAAAGAGGGTGGCAAGGAAAAGAAGCAGCAGGGTGGCACGGCAAGGTGAAGGGGCAGCTGGAGGGATTGCAAATGGGCGACGTGGCGAAGGGATGTCAACAGTGAACTAAAGTCTGGTTTGAGAGAGAGAGAGAGAAGAAGGTAGGGGTTTAGTGGCAACAATGAAGGAAGAATTGAAGAAGATAAAGGAGAGGAGGGTGGAGTGAAAAGTTTTTAACCTAGATAATATGTAGTCAGCATGATAAGGAGGTCAAAGCCATCTTGTCTGATCGTATAGTGCGCCACTCCAACTAAACAACTACCTACATACGAGCTATTGGTGAAATGAAAGGGACTTCCAGATAGCAAGGCAAGCTGGGAGTCAATTCAGGGACTTTGGCAATTCAAGGAACAAATCGAAGTCTCCTAGGAAAGGAAAAGCACATAAAGAAATGATATCGCTTTACACTCTTTTCCCTCCACCTTAGAGTAAAATGATGTCGTTTATACTCTTTAAAATGAAAAAACTTACTAGCAAAACAACTTCATTTTGCTTGTAAAGGAAAATAATGTCGTTTTGCCGTAAGATCTGTCGAGCCCGACATGAAGCCCAACAAAACTCAAAATTTTGGACTCAATGCTCAGTTAGCTAGAACCTAGTCTGTTAACCTCATATTGGGCTCTCGCCTAGGCCCAAATGCCATCCTTAGTATAATTATTTTTCTTTTGACTCGACATAAACAATTATATCATTATTATTTTCTCTGTATCAGTATGAATGCAATTTATATCCTACAAAAATATTTAAGATATAATTTTATTTTTCTTTTTTAGATATAATGAATATATCAATGATTATAATTTCTAAAAAAATCTCAATGATTATACAATTCATCATAGAATTTTTTTCTATTTTTAAGTTTTGAATAGGAACATTGTTAGAATATTAGAATTCAAAAACCTAGGTGAATATGAAACTAATAAAAATAAAGTTAAATCATAAATATGAATAAATAGTTAGAAAAAAACTAAAGTTATCATTAACAAGAAAAATAATTAAAATATGAAGAAGGATTGGACCATAATATCACTCTTTATATATAATTTTATAGTTATAATTTATTGTACAATATTAGTTTATTATTGTATCAGGTTGCATCAAGTGAAAGCCGAAATTAATATTTATAAATAAAATCCTGTATAAAAATGAAGAATTTTAGAAAGATGATAAGAGTCATTAGTTTGTGATATTGAATTCAATGAGATAATATCCTCATATAAAAATAAAGTAAAAACATATCCAAAGATTAGTAGATATAATTTATCTTTTACTTTTTCTATTTTAAAATAATATCTAAAAATGCATTATAAATATGTTATATCGAGATTAATTAATTATGAGTCTTTAAGTTTTCAAATTTGAAATGCATATATACAATATCAAATTTTTGATTAGATGAATATTTAATTTAGTTAATTCTAGATTTACTACAATAATACTTTGCCATATGATGAATTTTTATTTGACATAATCTTCAAAAGATAAGTTGGGAGGGACGCCATAAAGGATATCCTATATTAATGCAAGTGAGTCATACACTAAACATGGGGTTGAACATTGTATTAAGTTGAGTATTGAATTCACATACAATATATAGCGTGCGCGTGTGTGTTTGTTCATTTCCGTTGTGACTATTTAATAACCTGAAAATCAAGCAATTAACTATTGATGTGAAAAAGAAAAGACATAGGCCTCGTTTGATGAATGGCTTATTAACAAAAAATGAGTTGATTGACTATGTTTAATTGATTGATTATGTTAAACAGTTATTTATTGTCTTTGGTAATCAGTTGATTAGGTTAATTGATTGAACCCAATCAATTGATTTTCAAAAAGCAGAGGTGGCCTAGGTGTTGATTCTGGAAAATTCATGAGTTTGCTTGTGGTTGGTTGAATGACCGTGTGCAAAGTGCGGTAGCTAGTTGCGGCAAAAAAAGTTGCTCCCTTTCTTTCTTTAATTAGATTTTTTATGCCGTTTTCTGTGTTGCCTAATATGCTATTCTGGACCCTCTGTGCACGATTTAAAACTTGGTTGGAGTTATGTCTGCATTTGGGTGTTGTTTGCTGGCGCTGGTGAGTGAGAAATATGCGGCTAGCAAGATGGAGACATAGGGAAGCAGTAACAGTGAGACAGCGTAAGGCAAAAGGATGGCGGTTGAGATTGGTTGTAAGGGAAGCAGTAACGTGGGAAGCGGTTAGGCAGAGATGAATAGTGGACATGAACCACTTGTTAATTTGTCCCATCAATGAATAGTACATAAACATAAGAAGATGCGCAGTGAAGAAGATGAAGGTTTTGTTTGTTTTTAATATTTTAAATACTTAATTCCAATTAAATGAGTTTAATTGAAGTTAAGCAAGTTTAAATTACTAATAATTTTAAAAAAGTGTTTTTAATTGTTTGAAAATTGTTTTTAAGGGTTAATTTTATTAGTAATGTTTTAGAAGTTAATTTAATTTTTCAAGATGTTGAATTATTAAATTATATTAATCATCAAATCAATTTCAAATTTATCATAATTATTTTTCTTAATTTGATTAAGATTAATAATTATATTGATTCTTAATTAATTTTGCAAAAGTAGTTTTTAAAATTAGAATTAATTAGTTTCAATTAGATTGAAATTAATTAATTAGATAAGTTGTTTCTAAAATTAGAATTAATTATTTTCAATTATATTGAAATTAATTAATTAGACTTCTTGAAATTAAAAAAATGTTTTCTTAAATAATTAAGAAAATTGTTTCTTAATTAAATTTATTTATTTCAATTTTATTGAGATAAATTACATTCTTAATTTTACTTGTTTAGAGAAATATTATTTAATTTATTTACAAATTGTTTCTTTATTTATAAGTTTTTGTTGTTGTTGTTATTATTATTATTATTACTATTATATGTTCTATATTTTTTATTAGAGTTATAAACTTAATTTTTGTAGAATATTTCTATAAGAATATTCAACAAAATAATAAAATATATAATATTCATACCTCTTTTTTTTAAAAGTCATGTCTTTATATGTCATTTTATACATAAACAGTTAATACTCAATAGTTAATTTTACCAAACATCAGATGACAAACAGTTAATACAATCCACTGATTAAATCAGCTATCAACTAACAGCTAATGTAATCAGCTGATTGCCAAACGGGGCCTTAGGCCTCGTTTAGTTAGCTACCAATTATCATCTATTATTTTAGCTGATTGGTATGCTTCAGCTGTTTGACCCTTCAAACAGCTATAAAAGCTGTTGGAGAGCAGCTGATCCAATGGCTGTTTGTCTTCAAACAGCCAAAAATGAAAACGCTCCTATACAGGAGCATTTTTATCAAACAACTAAATTATTTTTTTCCAATGCCGATTTTGTCCTCTTTGTTACAATCTCATTGCTATCATTTTCTCTAGATTCTTTACTTTCTATTGGGATTGTTAAGGATTGCTGTTTCGGATGAATATTTCAAAGTTTAATTATTTAATAGTTTTTTGTTACCAAAAGAAGTATAATTATCTTAAATTATTATATATAACCAAAT
>JANZXP010000007.1:13092356-13109600 GCA_027576715.1 Erythroxylum flavicans | reverse complement strand
GTCACAATTAACTTATGCATGACGTGCATTTTCCTAATTTCACAATACTTTCTCATAAATTACTATTCTAGCCTTAATATGGGTATCGGGATGTTACATGTAGGGCGCATGTGGTGCACACACCTAAACTTGTATAACGCTTGACATGTATGCGCCAACCTCCTCTAGTGAGTGTCTTGCACGCACCAACACGTGGTTACACTCTAACATTCCACTTGTCTACGATCCGTTAGGCACATGCAATGCACACGCTAAACACACCGCCTTTCTCATGATACTATAGCACCACATTTTCTCTCTCCTCGCGGGAAACAAGCGAGTTTTGGATCAATTTTTTGGCCTCCAAAGCTCATTTAAACCCATTTTTCAATGCTAAAAACATTCAACATGTATTCAAGTAGCCATATGCTGGAAAAATTAAAAAATGGATTGTTTTTCTCCAAGTTTCATATGGTGAAAAACCTAAAAATGTTCTTTTTCGTTTATCCAATCATGTAACCTCTCTGATACTGTGTGTAGTGTGTAACAAGAGCCTTAGTTACGCATCTAGGATCGAACTTTAAAGAGAATGAATGACGAAAATACAAGAAATACCTGATTTCTGTTTCATGACTTTGAACGAGTTTTTGGATACCGAAAAAATCCGTTTTGATGACAACCTTTACTAAAGTTGATCACCGGAACGTCGTTAATGTCTTTCTATAGTTTTCTCAAAATGTGAAGCTTTGAATGAGTTAGAGTAACGTTACGTTCACGAATGAATTGAGCATCTACAAGAGATCTTATATATATATATATAGCTTCCATATTGGGCTTTCCCATTATAAGCCCGATATGAGTCCGGTCCACATTAATTGTTGTCCATTTTCTTCCTGGACTTTGGCCAACTAATCCAGATCATTTATTGGGTCACTTTATTATCTTTATCTGGATCAAATTTATGTAACTTAACTGATAAAATACAATCAATTGGTTTCCACCAAATGAGAAAATTTCTAGCAAACTCTTCTTCTTTGAACCATTAGTTTTATAATTCTATATTTTATAATAAAATTCATATATTGCTATGCTTGCATAAACACAATCTTAATAGTTATAAATATTTTCTTGGGTAAAATAATAGCTATAAATGTTGTTTAATATCGAACATTGTATGGAGGTTTTGTAGGATTTAATGGATGCTCTTAGTCATATTTTACCTTACGTTGAGCATCATATATATGCAAATTGTTTAGAAACATGAAAGTCAAATGTATCAGAATCTATTATATGTGGAGGGTTGTTGGAAGTAGCAATTTAAGGAAACAATAGACGAAATGAAAAATAAATGTTGAGCATATCTAATGTCCTAAGATGTGTCCAAAAGTTAAATCTCTTTCTTGTCGTCACATGTGAGAAAGACACTTAGTGGGCCAACAAAATGAAGAAAAAAGGGACATTAAAGAGGGGCTTAAAAAATATCCTAACAGAATATCTAGACTTAGCACTGAGATGACATGACTCAACCTAATTAAAAAAATGGTAGCCTGTTAAAAGATTTATTAACTTATTACATGCATATATCATATATTTATTGACTTTTGGTTTGGAAACAGTGATAATAATACTGAAGAAATAGCAAAATTCATGTCTAATTATAAGATAAATAATAAGTTACATAAAAAGATTTTACGGTTATAAATAAATTCAAAATAAATAATAGTTTTTTATTAATCCAGTAAACAATGAGTTTCTACATTCCAAGACAGGCAAAACTACTGACAAAGCTAAACTGGTGCGATTCTTTAAAATGAAAGCATTTATTTCTAAATCATTGTAGCATTCTTTATTTCTAAATAATACAACCTTTGTTATACTAAAAGAAATCACAGGACAAACAATACAGTCATACATATGATATGACTTACACCAAAAAGAATTAAAGATTTACACAACCCTTTACAATAACAAATGCGGTCATCTTCCTTCATCAATAGAAGAAACGGAGATGGAATTCCTAGAATAATCCTCAATAGAACTGTTGCCTCCCGAGCCCCTAGTTAAAGCAGTATTTGTGCTGCCGGTAACAGTGTTTGTCAAAGCAGTAGTAGTAGTGGTTGTTGTCCAGTGTCCGACACGGCCTTGAATTCCCGGTTTGCCGGGTATTGGCAAGGTAAATGAGTCACTTGACAACATCAGATGTACTGAGTTCATATCAGGCCTATCTGATATACTCTGCTGACAGCATAACAAGCCTAGTTGAATGCACATGGCCACCTCATCCTTATTGCAGAGTCTAAGACTTCGATCAACGAGTTCCAATGTTTTTCCTCCTCTGTAAAGCGCCCAAGTCTACATTAAGAGAGAAAAAATCAAGTGATATAGAAACCTTTTCCAAATTGACGTAGAAGTAAAGGAGGCAAAGTAGATGTTAATAATCAGGAGCTTTGACATAAGGGTGTTTAATTTCAAGTTGATGTTGCTAAACTTTGTTCCCCAGCTTCTTGTACTTTATCGTTTATTCATTCATGCTTCACATTGCTTGTCTAAATGGTATCTGCTTAATAACACGTCAAACACGGTCCAAATGTCTCGTCAGGATCCAACAGCAGCTGGCTTGCTCATGCTGTGCATTTCAACCAGCATAGCCCCCCTATAGAGCAGGCAATTCAGCTTTCAACCTTTTTCTTATTCTTTATAGTTCAAAATGAAATTAAACTTCCACTTGGGGAGCAATTCTGGCACAATGAGAGTCAGTCTTAGGACCACAAAAGTGCAGACAGAAGTTAAAAATTGTTTAGGATTGCAAAGTTATGACTATCTTTATGCTTCCTTCCCAAGCCTCATTTCCAAATGAATCGTCAAAGATAATGGCCTCAGTATAAATTGAGGCTCATCTGAGAATAATCTGAATGGGCAAGGCAACTGAAAGTTGTTATTTGCAACAAATTTCATCCTCTCTTGCTTCCTAGATTTAGACTGTAATCTCCGTGCTAAACAGTGTGTCTATAAAACTGAGAATAAGGATAATAGCTGGACATGTGTTGTATTACGGTTCTAGAACAATAGAACCACCTAGTCTTTCTAGTCATACAAAATTAAAGAGAAACGCTATGAAAGATTAACTTACATAGGTCAAGAGGTCTGCCTTTTCTTTACCATGTCTGATGTCATGATTCTTTCTCCCACTCACAATCTCCAACACCAAAACTCCATAGCTGAAAACATCACTCTTCACAGATAAATACCCATGCATTGCATATTCTGGGGCCATATAACCACTGCATTAAAAATTTATATTCACTTTCATGTTTAGACACGGGAACATATCTCATACACAGGATTGTAAGGACATTGCAAAATGTTGAAAAGTGGACTAAAACTTTACTCACTGAGTGCCAGAAATCTTAAATGTGTTAAGATGGGTGTCATCACCAGGAAAGAGCCTTGCAAGGCCAAAATCAGATATTTTTGGATTCAACTGTTCATCCAGTAAAATATTGCTGGCTTTGATGTCTCTATGAAGGATTCGCACTGGAGCTTCTTCATGCAGGTAGAGAAGACCTCTAGCCACGCCAGTAATAATCCTAAACCTTGTCATCCAATCAAGAGATGAAGCCTTCTCTCGATCTGCACATTCATCACTTACAATTGTTAAACCTAAATTTTCTTTACCAAAACAGTAAAACTAACTTTTCATTAATGATAAAAGCAAAGAGAAGCTGTTTACCAAAAAGAAAGTAGTCAAGGCTTTTGTTAGGAAGGTATTCATAAACAAGCATCTTCTCCGGTCCTTCTACACAGCACCCCAACAAAGTGACCAAATTCCTGTGCTGGACCTTCAGTAACAACCTCACCTCATTAGTGAATTCTCTAATTCCCTGTCTTGAAGTTAATGAAAGCTTCTTCACAGCAACTTCTTCACCGCTAGGCATCAATCCCTGTAGGAGATAGAAACTTTTGTTCAGTTCAACTTCTTGACAACAAGATATGCTTCCAGATGAAGACCCCTTCATCTATCATGCGTGTAAGATAATAGGAAGCCATAAAGTGTTAACGCAAGATTCAAAAAGATCATAAGAAACATTTTCAGCCATCCATTTGGAACACATAACAAGAATTAAGGAAACGATTGCATATCTTTCATATACTTGAAAACTCGTGCTGGTTGATAATTACCCCAAGGAAACTCAAGCTGATAGATAAAATTGTAAAAGATTTAGGATGATCCCCCCAACAAATTATTATAATAATAATTATTTCTATGTAGTAACATAACTTTGCGTGTGTGTGAGAATATCTGAAGTTAGTTTTACATTAGTTGATTGATACTTGAAAATTTAGGAAGAAATTCGTATAGATATAAAGCTGTGAAATGCTGAACACATTCACTGTATGCGATGGAGTAAAGTCGTCGAGAAGTTTGATAGAAGTAATCTTTGAACCATTTTTTAGGTTATGAATTTCAAAAACAACTTCAGCGTGGATATATCGTCATTTATTTGGAACTAAGTGAGCGAGTAATTAAAGAAGCCTGATGGATTATCAGACACGTTTTCTGAAAATGGCTGAAAATTGAACTATGAATGATCAGCAATTGTGTTAAATTCTATCACATGATACAAAACTGTAATAGAATACAATATATATAGTCAAAATCTGTACTAAACAAGAAAAAGATCTTATATTGTGCTTCAAATTAGTCTTTTTTTTTTCCTAGTAAGGAACTAAGTAGTATACCTTGTAAACAGGACCAAATCCGCCGTGACCGAGCTTGTTCAAATCAGAGAAAAAACTGGTAGCAATTTGAAGAGTAGATAGTTGGAAGAAGAGGCTGTTGGTATCACTGGCATCTTCATCGGCGGCGGAGCCACCGTGATTGGTGGCGGACTTTAGTCTTTTATCCAAGCAAGAGCAGAGGTGGGAGAGAAAACCCATCAAAGCATTGAGCTAAGCAAGAAGAAAAAGCCCGAGTCCACGTCAAGTGTCCGTTCCGTCGGGCGGCTTCGACCGTTATGGTGGTGGTGATGGTGGTTGACGATGGTTTGAAGTTGACTCGTGGTCCGTGGATGTAATCACCTTATGACATTTTGAATCGCAGAAGTATGCACTTCTACACGGTATGATGTAGGTCCCACGCAGACAGGTCTTACGATAAGTTGGTTTGTACAAATTGTATTTGGCCAACTCTGTCGATTGGTGTTTTTACATTATATAAATAAATTAAAATGAGTGATCTTTCCATTCAACGGCTCATACGATTATACGAAATGATTGTGATATAACAAAATCGAAAACAGCAATGATTAAAGATTAAAAAACAACACATGGTAACTAATATTTTCTTCATTTATTTACATAAATAGTCACACGTAAAAAAGCTTAAACTTATTTATAATATGTTTTTGAGTATTATAGTAATTTAATTGAAATTAAAATTATAAATAATTGTAATTAAATATTAGTTAATTTTAAATAAGATTCAATATTTTATATTAATCCTTATTTATTAAACATCTCATCTTTAATTATAAAATTTTTCAAACTTTACAATAAAGTCTAACTTGATTAAAATATTTTTGTTCTCTTCAACTCGTTATTTATCTGTGACCCATTATATTAAATAAAGTTATTTAATTTAATATTTTATTATTTATAATTTTAAATTTATATGACTAATAATATATTTTTTTATAAAATTTTTTATTTACTAAATTTATTTTATTTATATTTTTCTTATTTTAGGTTAATATTTATTATCTATAAATTTAAATTTATATGACTAATAATATATTTTTTAATTATTTATATAACAATTAATTTTTTATTAAATCAATAGACTTTTTAGTCATTTTATTTCTTTTCAGCAACCGCAACCGCACTTACCAAATGCCTATTTTCACGTTTCAGCAGTTACCAAAACAATAATTCCAAACGCATAAGTACTTATTGAGAACAAGTACTTATCATTTCAGCAGGTTGATTTCAGTAGATTATTAATCGTCACCATTCTCCCAAACTAAACCCAAAGTACATAAACGTAAATCTTGAAAAGAAGTAAAGCAAACTGAAACATTGATTGCACCTTACTAACAATTAAGCTTGAAGCAATCTTCCCATAACAAGGCTACATACAAAATAATAAGCAAAGAAACAAAACCCTTTTCAAGAAAACATGAACAAAAAAAGATCAAGATGAGACAGAAACAAAAATAAAAAGAAAAAAACCCGAATACTGTAAAGCTTAAAATGCAAGCTTAGGGAGTTTAGAAGGTGAACATGAAGTTTTTAAGTAGACTGTTCGCTCAAGGTTACACGCGCTAAGTTTTACTATTTATAACCTTAGTAATTACCGCAAGCACACGGGTCGTTCACGTAGTATCTAAGGTGTCGATCTCACGAGGAAGGGAACTAGTCCTAAAATCTAAGGCAGCTAAGTTTGCAATAAACCTAATTAACCAACTAATGCAGAAATTAAATCAATCAATAATCAAATATGAGAAATGAAAGTGTCAAAGAGTAAACAAAATAACAATATCTCAGTCAACCTAAAATCGACCTAGAAATTACCAAGGGAGAGAAATGAGATTCTAATTCGAAACTAAGAAAACCTAACCAATTATGTAATTATTGAATTAACGGGTCTAGGCAGTCCTAGGGTGAATTACTATCTCTCGAGTTATAATTCTTAACCTTAATTAGTAATCCCTAATTTAAATTATGGAAATTGCGATCTCTCGATCTGCAATTGGTCCAAAACTTAAATTAGTTCTAAAATTACCTATTAACCTATCGGGAATCTATGCTCGATCTCTCGTTACACGACTCTATCGGTTTAATTCAATTCTCTACCTATCAATTTACCTAATTCTCGTTAGCCCAAATCGATGATTTTTACCCAGCTCACCCTCTCAATTTGTTGTCGAATTATTAAGAACAGAACTGAAATCACAATCAACTCAATAAAAGACACAATCGAATAAATTTTATTAATCTCAAAAATTAAAATCCGAAGGTGAGTATAAACATAAACTTAACATTCAATACAACGAATCTCAACACCTATTTCAATTCTATACATAAATAAAACTGAAATAAATGAAAATATTATTGAGAATGGAATCTCGAAAGCGGCAACGGCGGGAAACCATCTGTTCCGAGAAGTAATTCGCATCTAGCACGTCTCCATGTCTCTCTTCCTTCGTTTCCTTCCTCAATATCTTGATCTCTCTCTAGGTGTCTCTCGGATTTGACGAAATCTAGCTCTGTTGCACAACTCTCTAAGCTCTCTTCAGACCCTATAGTGGCTGTCACATCATGTTCTATTTATTCTGAGAAAGCTCTAGGTCAAAGGCAGGGTCAAAACGATCCACAAATCTCACAAAAATTGACTTTTTTTATCAGTCCGACGCAGGGCACAATCTTGGCCGTGCTTACCACGATTGTGGCTTGCTGTTTAACCTTTCTATCTTGATCATGACCCAATATGCACGATCCTGGCATGACTGTTGCTGGCTCTTTCTTCTCTATCAGGATCATGGCCTGCACAATCGTGGCATGGCTGTTGCTGGCTCTTTCTTCTCTGTCACGATCGTGGCCTGTTATGCATGATCGTGGCCTATGACTTTGGGCTGAAACTCCTCGAATCTTCGTTGTTCTTCCCCGTTTATCCTGAAACACTAACAAACATATTACGGCACCTCAAAAATATAAAATTTAAGCTCAAAGATTTAATCTCACCTATAAAAATACTCAAACACACAAACTAACATAATTACACCCTAAATGCACACACACCACTTAAATTCACACTAAATAAATAACAATTTCAATCTTAAAACACATGTAATTACACAACTATGATAGACTACATAAACCAGTTGACTCATCCCTAAGATATATTAACCATACATTAACTGGAATTTTAGAACATAAAAAATGAAAGAACTCTCTTAAACACAAAAAATAAAGGAAGAAACTTTGAATGAATAAATTAAAAGTAAACGCCAAAGGGATAAAAAAAGAAAACAAATGCAAGTGGTGAGAGAAGAAGACAATTACTTGAGAACCATAATGATGAGAGAAGAAGAGAAGAGAAGAAGAGCACTTATGAATAGGTGGAATAGACATTGTTTATGCAAAAAACATGATGATTGAAGAGGAGGAACGCGATTAAAAAAAGTAAGTAGCCAGAACACGAACAAGAAAGAGGAAAACTATGAACAGAAAAGATGAAGACATCATTGGAGCAACCATAACATAAAGATAGAAGAAGAAAAGGCAGAGGAGATCAATCTATGTTTAGGTTATCAATCTAAAAAATGACGTCATTTAAGTGGAAAAAACGTCGTTGTTTATATTGTTTTTGAATTCTTCTTTTTTTACTACGAAAATGTTGCCAAAAGTTATTTTTAGCTAAAAAATTGTTACTACAAAACTTTGTTCATAATTTGAAAACGTTGCCAAAAGTTATTAGCTATGAGTATGAAATGTAACATATTCCTAAATTAGCATTTGCCATCAAAACTATTTTGTAGTGAAAATAGACGTAGTTAATAGTCTAAAAAAACCTGCAAAAATTTTTCTAGAGGTATTGCTTGAATAGGCTACGATTATGAAATTTTGTAGTCAAATAGTAACTTTAGCTATGAATTTCTAATCGTAGCAAAAGACAGAGTAGCCAAAAGTAATATTTGTTGCAGGTAAAGTTCAATCTCCATTAATTCTAATTTTTATTTATAACCAAAAATTTTAAAATTTGGCTCTAATCTTAGCGCCCAATTTCATTTCTAAATTACATTCTTGAGCTTTTGAAGTGATTATTTTATAAAAACCATTAAAATTTAATTATTTTAATTTAATTATAGAAATCGTAATAGTTTGATAATTGTTATGCTACTTACTATTAAACTTTTAGTAGAGATTTATAATCTAGATCAAATATGTTTTGATGAGTTGATTGAAATTATAAATGAATTATTTTTAATATTGGAAATTTATGTTTGAATTATTGTTAAATTATATAACATTTTAAGATCAAATCATATTATATAGCATAATTTTAACAAACCAATATGGAAAGGTCTTGATATCATTAACTACAAATAAAATTAACATTTCTAAAGTTTAAATTTTTAATCTCGAAGAATTTGGTTGACTGAATATTTTTCACATGAACTTATGGTTGGGTTAATTTAAATGTACGCAAATCATTTTATTGCCAAGTGAAAAAGATAGTGAAGCTTTCTTGTTTTCCCTGTGCTTCATACTTTGTGTCCTTATTTATTTAATGTTGGGGCCTTGATGAGGAGGAATAAGTAAGAGAAGAATAGTGACAAGGAAACAACGGTCAAATTCTAAGAACGGTCAAATACGCGCTGTCGATCTCCTTCTACCACGTTGGTGCCGTCGCGTTTTTGTTTTTATTACTTGAAATACCTTCTACACGTGGATTTCAATAAATTTATGCAATTTAAACTATTTTTAATCATCATCGTCGTCATCTTCGTCATCTTCTTCTTCAAGTATCCTTTTAAATATTCTATTAATCTTTCTTTAACTTTTGGTAACTTAACAATACACCTTCACATGCAGAAGTAATTCGCGTAAAGGAAAGTATACAGAGATATCATAATAGATTAAGTATACAAGACATGGACGATACTAGATTCCATCCGATATTCAAGCATGCAACCAGAGAAGTACATTTGTCTTTTAAGTAGTTTAGACAATTAGTGAAAAGTGATCCTATTCGGATCTAAGTTTTAGTCAGTATTCTATCTTTTGGTGCTTGTCCTGGATCTTGTCAATTGTAAAGATATTAGATTATAATTCTTGAGATGGAAGCTAGGCATTGGGGAGACAAGGTCGCACAGGGGAAAAATTGTCAACCTCTGAGTTAATACAAGAAACACGCAAATGTCTACAAATTTTCTCAATGCCCAGTCGGACCGTTGCTTTCTTTTTCTTCTCTTAACCTAATCATCCAAAGTCAAACCAAATCAAAAGCTTGACAAGTTACGTTTTAATTTTCAACGCAGGGAACAATTAATTAAGGGAAACAGTATAGGGAATTCATAGCCTGGATTGTATAAAACTCACAACTCACCGTTATTTAAGGACGAGTCATGGTCCAATCTTTCCAAATGCTTTGCAGAAAACCTTGTACTCAAAATATCTTCTACAGCTCCGAAGTTGTACTTTTGGTTTGCCTTAAAGTATTAATTCAACTCTTCTTTTTGTTTTTCCAAAAAGAAACTCACCCTATAACTGTTCCCACAACTCCAAAAAAACGACAAAATGTTATAAATACTGTATTAATATTGGTATTAGTATCAAATTTGATTTTGGTACTGTCAATATTGAGTACTATTTTAGGTTACTTTTTAAATTTATAAAATAGTCCTTGAATTTTTTTAAAATTACAAAATAGTCCTTCAATATATTGCACTGTATAATTTATAATTTTACATCAACCTTATCTCCAAAAACAATAATAATAAAATTTAAAACAACAATAATTTATTTATTTTTATTAATATTATTTTTCATATATTTGTAAAATCGTATTTTAATTTAATAAAAAAACTTACATTCTTATGCATTGTATAAATGTGTTTTTCTTAATTATCATAATATGGTTTCTCATTCCTACCTAAAAAGGTGTATTTTTTCCTTCTTCAGGTCAAGAGTTTAATAAGTAAAAACAAGCACACGACATCATTTTGACTGTTGTATAACAATCACCAATTTACTTCTATTACATTCGTGTCTCTCTATGCCCATCTCCATTGTTAACTTCGCAGATGGAGATGGAGAATAACTCATGGGATTAGTGGGTAGAAGAAGCACTTGCAAGGCTTGATTCAGAGTTATTCGTTTTCTCAGATCCATTTACCTCTTTAATGACCCACACCAGTTAGAATTAGAAACTTTTGAAGGATATTAAGAGGTGTTTGATGAAATACAGTCGTGGGATCAGTCCTTAGTTGAAATCTTTGGGTAATTTGACTTGTTTCTCTTTTTTCCTTTTGTGTGTAAGTTTGCCCATGTATTGTTGGTGGGTGTTACATTGGTTTCTTATGTCTCATTTGCATAAATTATTGGGAAGTCGGGTCAGAAACCAATCCCGACCACAGTAGAATATTTACGAAATTTTTTATAACCTTTGATTTCTCGAAAACCAATATCTCTTTAATTCTATAAAATGATTAACACAAATCATAGTAAAGCGAAAACTTAATTCGTACCTTATTTTGAAGCTTAATCTTTATCTTATTGTATCCCTCGAACTATTTCCGAAACCGATTCATCTCAATCACCATAGTAGCACAAATTTTCGGCCTCTAATGGTATCCACATAATAGGTTGAGAGAACTCTGTAACTCTTACAGAGAGGGTTAAGTAAGAAGTGCTAGTTCCATAGAGCTTAAGTCTATTTATAATAAGCTTTGGACGTTTTAGTAATTTAATTGAAATTAAATTATAATTTCAATTAAACTTTAATTATAATTACAAATAATTATAATTAAATACCAATTATGCCTAAATAAGATTCAATATCTCATATTGATCCTTATTTATTAAATATCTTATATTTAATCATAAAGTTTTTCAAGCTTTACAATTAAGTCCAACTTGATTAAAATAACTTTGCTATCTTCAATCCATTCTATATGTGAGGCCTATTAGGTTTCCAAATATGTTGGCAATGTTTATAAGTTATAATTATAATTATAATTAATAATTAGAAATAGATAAATTAAAATTTCTTTTCATTTACCTTTAATTCTATAATTAAACGATTTATAATCATAAATTAAGATTGACATCTAGCAATGCATCATGACCACCTAAATATTTAGGAATGTGAAAGTAGTTTTGACTAATCTTTCCGTGCATGATTTTTCTGTATAATTCAATCCTTTCATCATATAATGTCCCGATTAGAAACAGAGCATATAATTAATGTCTACTATATTTTGAGTCTAATCATATTAGTTCTCCTCCGTTAGCTATCGATTCAATTAATGACATTTGTAAACTATTTACAAAATGTTATTATGCCTTGGCCAAGGATTTTTTGAATCAATACTAATCGAGAACAACAAAACATTATTCCTAATTACTTTAGGGTGATGAATCTTACCGTGATCACATAACTACCTCCATATAGTTCATACTACATCCAATGACTACTGATTAAACTACCCATGATTAAATAGGTCATAAATAGTATCAAAACATATAAATCCCTATACAAGATAATTTTGGTGACCTCAAGTCAAATGATCACTTATATAAACATCACAATGAGAATTCCATAGACATACAAGTAATGTTCAAATGGATTTCTCATGATGAGTATGTTCAATGAACTTGTTCTCTAACAAGCACCCGCACATTTGTTTAAATATCTTTATACTTTATCCTATGAGATCGACTACTTCCTTCATAAGGAAAGCAAAACATGTGCTAGCCTTTTTATATTCTATTAATTTCCAATCTTAACAGAAAAATGACTAGGAACATTTAGGAATAATACATAAATACAATATGACTCTCATAATTATAATCTCATAATAATTTCATTTGCAATGTACAATTATCCCATGGACTTTATCATATAATTCTAAACATATACAAGATAAAGAATGCCTTTAAATAATTTGTCACTAAACTACAACCAAAATGATTGGTTATAGG
Organism: Erythroxylum flavicans; assembly: GCA_027576715.1. Classification (NCBI taxonomy): domain Eukaryota; kingdom Viridiplantae; phylum Streptophyta; class Magnoliopsida; order Malpighiales; family Erythroxylaceae; genus Erythroxylum; species Erythroxylum flavicans. The sequence goes on along the minus strand of JANZXP010000007.1, from coordinate 13,096,916 downwards.
GCATAAATCAACAATCTCCCACTTGCATTAAGCCAATCGTTTAAGTATCTCATACCATATCACTACATGATGATTATTCTACTGGTGGGTCAATGGCTTAATGAGAGAATTCTACAAGCACTTGTATAAATCTTGCAACTTCCATCTTAATTATCATCATAATTAAGAAAAACTGCCTAAATACATAATTTGATCTTTGATGAGACCTTAGCTCCTTTTGCTTGCCTAATGAATCTAATGTTCCACAGTACATTATTGTCTTGAACAATGCAAAGAAACTATATCAAATTTACTAAAGAACTTGTTGATCCAATTGATCATTTCCACTAAATGAAAAGTGTGTTATGGCTCAATTAACAACCATTGCTAAACTAAAACCTTTCCAATATTAAATGATATTGTTCTAAGTAAATAAACCTTAATCAGGATTTACTTCTAAAGTTATATCCTTATCATCTTGAACTCAAACATCAACTCATAAATAGAGTAATGGATATCTTTAATACTTCACAAGTATTTGATATCTCCTAAATGTCTTTAGTACATTATCTATGTACTTGGACTTATAATAGGTGAACAACATCCAACCTATCTCTATAGATCTAATTTATAAAATTAAGTTGTTACCTTTTCTTATCCAATAAAAGTTGTTCTTAGATAATTATATTTTTAACAATTAAAAGTAAGAATTATTGTTTTCTGTGAGCAATATGTCTCCACATACTCCTACTGAAGAGGACAACTATACTTCCACTATCCTTCTTGTGGACATGATAAACTCACAATCATCTCCAAAACAAACTCTTTGAATTCATCATAAAAGTGAATCTTTCAATGTCTCGTGGCCTTTCAACTATACATCAAATGTATCATTAAAGGCACTAGTTCTAATTAGATGTACTGTCATGAGATTTGAACTTTTCAAATTTCAGCTTACCCCCATTACTTATCTTGAGAACCATTCTCATATAAGTATACGTTGAAACAAACAATTTGCATAATATGTTTGTAAGAATATATCCAACTTTTGGATATCTTATAACCTTTTATTATCCAATTTAGTTCTAAACTTAATGGACAATATATGCTTCAACTAAGTATTACATCCTTAAATCATTAACTTTGACTTTTTCAAAGACTTATTATTTCATATCTAATATGAAATCTTGCTAATTGATTCAATTGGAACTATTGAAGGTAAGTCATTGTACTAGGCATAACTATAGAAGAAATAATATTGCATTATATAATATTTCATATTGTATTTTACTCCTTACATAAGTCCATACCCTTATGGGATTTTGTTGTGAAGGTTCTCACTAGAGAATCTCATTCCTTATAGATAACTAAAAATTTAAAACTCATCAAAACGATCTCATCAAAGTGCTTTAGCATTCTCAATGCTTAATTTCGACTTAGATTTAAACAATTTAAACTTTTAAATCAACATTTAATTTAGTACATAGGACTATATCACATAAAGTCATTAGTAATATAATAAAATATAATATTATCCTTTTATGAATTGTTATTCCATCCAATACATCACATGTATAAGATTTAAAAATTCAATATCATCATCATCCTTTCACCAAAGGTTAATTTGGTTATTCTTCAACTTTACCCGTTTCACAAGTTCCATACGATTCATAATCAAAAGGATACATATATCCTAGTATGTAACCTTATGATTCTCATTATGTTAATTTAACCAATATGGCATAAAAGGAAAATCTCAGTTATCCAACTTTTAATTTTTGCCATTTATGTCAAAGATAAGTCTCCTTTGATCCAACACATACAAAATCTTTGTACAAAATTTGATCAACTACTTTTACTTAATAATTTATTTCTTAACCATGAATTGAACACTACAATAATGTTGAATCTAAATTAATTATCAAATACTCATAAGCATGAATTAGAAATACATATGATCTCTATCATATCACATACTGGCAAGAAAAGTCATGCAATCATTTTCTTTTAATGACAACTATTATCATACTGTTGCTAAGCCTTTAACTGTAGTCCACAATTATGCTTTTAGTAGGCTAAATTAAGTAGAATAATTTCATTAAGGTACTATACCTTTTAGCTCTACTCCATGCAACCTCTTACATCTTGCTATTATAGTGATGACATATATCTACATGTTGTCTTTAAAGTTTACGAGACATTAGTCAACTCACAATGTCAATACATTTTGTCATCTATATGATTTTGATATATCTCTACAACATTGTCACCGAATCCTCAATAAGGATTAATAGTAACATTGTATAATGGGCATACAATTTTTCATTTCTAACTTTGAGAACTCTTCTCAAACATAATCATATGTCCAAGAAATTTAGTTCACTAAGTATCGACTATACTAAACAAGATAAATTCCTCTTAGAAAAAAATAAATGTAAGAATGCAAGTAATTAATTATAAGTCATGACTACCAAATTAGATTAGGAATTTAATAATGTATTTGGTTACTCCCACTATTTTAATTGAAATAATAACCCTCACTACTATTCGAAAAGATTACTATAATCTTTCTAGTGAGCTAAGATCCCATTCAAATATAGTTGATCTTGAATTTGCTCAACAAACCGACTAAATTTAAATCAGGTAGATAACAATTTTATCAATCATCTTATGTAACTCCTAGATCCGTTAGGTGACAACTTTTGCCAAAGTATATCTTATATTTCATTCCTAACCCGGCCTCTAAATTCAAGTGATCATGAGTTTGATCATCTAAATCACACAAATTTAGTTAAGCAGAATCCACTATTATAAGACTAAACATGTTCAGGTTAAAGCAGCCTTGAGTTTGTTAAACAAGCCTATAATAAACAAAACTTTGGTTTATTCTTATGACAATGGAGGTCAACAATCACGTTCTTAATGTTTACTTTATATTTTAACAAGGGATTTTAACTTCATTCGTCTCATTAAGCACAAAATTGTACATAAAATATCACATATATAAAGCATACAATTTAAAATGCATTCAATATATATTTATATATATCAACCATATAAATAAAGTATGCAACTTATGCACTTATAATCAAATTATTTGCATAAAACATCAAGCTTCGTTTGATTATAGTTATTGATCTTCATAATTTAAAATAATATTTCCAACTCTTTGGAAAAATCAAATTACATTAAACTCATAGATTCCTAGATGAATTAAAATCATATTCCAAATAGAAATTTAATTTGATTCAGAAACAATTTTCAACTTCAATTGGAAACCCTATTCCAATTATCTTGACTACTTTAAACAAAATTTAGTTGAAAACAATTTCCAATAAATTATGCTATTTACTTGTTATAATTTAGAAAAAAACTCCTTTTTCAAAATTATAGAAGTAACACTTTCTAATCCAATTAGAAAACTATGTCTAACTCATTAAAAATTAAAAATTAAAAATTAGAAAACTATTTTATAATATTAAAAGGAAACTAATTTCAAAATTAAATAAACAATTTTCATATTTAATTATGAAAGTCGTTATATTATTTATTGAGAAATTAATTTCTTGATCAATTAGAAAATCTTTCCTTAATAAATTAGAAAAATATTTTCAAAATATTAAAGAAAGCATATATTTCTTAATTAACAAATGAAAAAACTTTTCAAATTTAATCAAGAAAAATATCTTTTCTAATAAATCAAGAAACTTATTATTTATAAATAAAAAATTTATAAATAAAATTAATAATAATTCTCTAAACAAATAAAATTATAAATTTATTTTATGTCAATCAAATTGAAATAAATAAATTTAATTAAGAAACATCTTTTTTAATTATTTAAGAAAAAACTTTTCTTAATTTTAAGGAGTTTAATTAATTAATTTTAATATAATTGAAAATCATTAATTCTAATTTTAGAAACTTCTTTTCCAAAATTAATTAGGAATTAATATAATTATTAATCTTAATCATATTAAGAAAAATAATTACTTTAATTTTAGAATTGAATGGACAAGCTAATTTAATTTAATAATCCAACACCTTGAAAACTTAAACTAAATTCTAAAGCATTCCTAATAAAATTAACCTTTGAAAACAATTATAAAACACTTTTCTAGATTTATTAGGATTTAAACCTATTTAATACCAATTAAACTAATTTAATTTAAATTAAGTCTTAAAACATATAAATTTAAAACAAATTCAAACATTGTCTAGCACGGGAAGCGTCTACTTGGACACACGGAGCAGCTTGATGGGCGCGTGTAAGTCGTTTTCCCAAAGTAGGTATCTGGATTTTTCTACGCCATGCTCCTTGTTTTCTTTTCCTCTGTCGCGTTGTCACCTACAACTCGCCAGCTGTTAGACCCCTAAACTTGGGAGTAGCTCTCAGCGACCTCCAATGAGGAGCCTTAGGGGGGAGGTTAGCTGGATTACACGCATGAGAGAGGCATGCGAAAATACTAAGGCAAACGTGGGCGAGTGTGATCAGACTTGGTGCGAATTTTGGTAGAGTCTCGGACCTAGTGAAGATTGACTCGGCCCAAACTAAGGACTTGACGGACTAAGGACTTAGAC
>JANZXP010000007.1:13075325-13092256 GCA_027576715.1 Erythroxylum flavicans | reverse complement strand
CGATCGTGACAGAAGCCTAAGACATGGCTCATGATTGTGGACTGCTTGCCATGATCGTGACAAAGGTTAGAATATGGTCCACGATTGTTGCCTACAGGGCCACAATCATGGCCTGCGTCGGGCAGATATGCAGACACTCAAAAATGTCAAGTTTCGAGAGATTTTTTGGACCTTTTGGACCCCAAAAAATCCTATGGCTACCCAGAACACAAAAGGTATTTAAAGATTAAGACAAAGAGGAGGAGGGAGCTTTTGCATCAGTAACTTTTGAGAGAAACCCTAGATAGAGTTCAATGAGAGACTGAGAAAGAGAAGAAGGAAGAGAGAAGTGGAGAAAAAGTCGACTCGCCGTGCTTCCTGGATTAGGAGTTTCCCGATGTCGCTACCTCCCGTCTCCATTCAATTTCATATTTCCTGTTATTTTCCTTTTTTATTATTATATAGAATTTGAGAATGACAGTTTGGTGATAGGATTTGTGAATATTGGGATGTTCTAAGCTCACCTTCGGGTTTTTATCTTTGATTTACTTAAATCTGATTGTTTTTTTGTTTATTGGATTTATTGTGATTGATTTCTGTGATTGCATAATTCGGTAATAAATTGAGAGGGTGAATCAAATGAAAATAATTAAATTGGGTTAACAAGAGTTAGGTGATTTAATAGAACGAGAAATTAATCAAATCGAGAAATTATGCAAGAGAGATCTTGCATAGGTTCCTGATAGTTTATTAGACAAGTTCAGATCTAATTAGGGTTTTGGATAAGGTGTTAATTAATAAATTGCAACTTTCATAATCCGATTAGGGTTTATAGATTATGGTTAATGGTTATAACTCGAGAGAGAGTAATCAACCCTAGGATCGTTTAGAACCAATAATCCAATAATTCATAATCAATTAGGTTAGTGTTAAAGATAAGTAAAATTTCCCTTTCACTCAATTGATAGTTCCTTTAGGTTAATTCTTAAGTATGTTGCAATTGTTAAATTGTTAATATTTTCGTGATTGATTCTTGAATTGATTTGCATGATTGAATTGAATTATTGTTTTAGTTTTGTTATCTTTTGAATTTTTGCAAATTGTGTTGGCCTTAGATTTTAGGACTAGATTATTCTCCCTCGTGGGATCGACACCTTAGGCACTATGTGAACGACTCGTGCACTTGCGAATTATCGAAGTTAATTAATTAAAACTTACACACATCGAAAAAACCACGATCAAATTTCAACAAGGTATTATACCTTTTAGCTCTACTTTATACAGCGTCTTGCATCTTGTCATCATGGTGTTAACGTACATCTTGTATGTTGTCATCAAAGTTTATGAGATATTAGTCAAATCAAAATGTCAATACGTTTTGTTATCTATATGATTTTGACATATCTCTAAAACTTTTTTATCGAATCCTGAACAAGGATTATATAGAAATAACATAATAGGCATACAATTTTCTATCTAACTTTGACAACTCTTCTTAATCATGTCTTAAGTCCAAGAAACTTGGTTCACTAACTTAGTATCAACTATACTAGTAAAGGTAAATTCCACTCAAAAAAAACATAAATGTAAGAAAAAGCAAGTAATTAATTATATGTCATAACAACGAAATGAGATTAGAACTTTAACCATGTATTTGGTTATTCTCATTATTTTACTCGAAATAATAGCCCTCATTACTATTTAAAAAGATTATTCTTTCTATTGGGTTAGGATCTTATTTATATATAGTTGATCTTGAGTTTGCTCAATAAACTAACTAAACTTAAATTAGGTAGATAACAACTTTATCAATCATATTTTATATGGCTCCTCGATCTACAATACATAGAACTTTGATTTTTTCTTATTGAAGTGATTATATACTTAATTTTTCAATTGACCTAGACTTCTATCTTCACTTGTTACTAGATTTGAAGTTTTCACTTCCATCTCCAATACTGAATTACAATTTTCCACTAAAGGAATATGCTCATCCATTTGAAACAATCAACATATAAATATATATGTTATTCATATTTATAATTGGTAATTCATAAACATGGGAGAGAATAGGAGAACATAAATCATAATCATAGATTTAAAGTTTATCACATGTGTGTGACCATGTAAGTCATTGAGATCATGTCACACAACATATATGTGTCTATTGTTTTCGTGCATCGTGTAAGTTATTGGGAAGTTTTTGTGCATACTTACACGATCACCTACACTAACGTGTATATAACCACGTATGTCACTTAATCATACTTACACGGTCATATACACGGGCGTGTTTGTGACTGTGTAAGTTCTTAAAGAAACTTCACTTCACACAGTCACTTACACGGCCACATACATACCTATGTATGTGACAGTGTAAGTATACGAAAACACCCCCCAAACAACAGTAATCCTATAAATTCCAATATTTCACAAATTCAATCTTTAATCAAAAGATTCAAAACCAAAATAAAACTAAGGAACTTTAACTTGGTGGGTGGGTGACGAAGAAGCAAAAAAGGCAGTGGCTGGGAGTTGATGAAGTGGGGTAGCAAAGCGGTGTGGTGATAAGGTAGCAGGAGGGAGTGCAAACACTAAAAGAGGAAGGTGAAGTGGTTTGTGTGACATGTCTGTGTGTGTGTGTGAGAGAGAGAGAGAGAGAGACAGAGAGAGAGATTAAAGTTTGAAGGTAGGGGAAGAAAACGACACAACAAAGTAAGAAAAGGTAGGGAAAATGTAGGTTATCCTAAGGGCTTGTTTAGTTGGATGTTAATTAGTGGAACGAAATGGAACGGAATGGAACAAAAGGGAACGGTTTATAATGGAATGGAATGTAATATAGTAAAAAGTTGTTTAGGAGAGATAGAAGAATTCATAATATAACGTAATGAAACATTGTTTGGAAGATGAACAGAATGGAATGTAATGTATAATAAGTGACTATTATACCCCTGATATTAAAATGGTCAGACATGTCAATGGGCCAAGCCAGGCTAGGGTTGTCCCCAGCCCGACCCAGCCCGGCCTCTCCTATGGTGGCCCGCGGGCCAGCCAATGGCTCATGGGCCGGATGGGCCAGCTCGTGGCTCGGCACGCCGATAAGCTGACCGGCCTGACCATATATTTTTTACAAAAAAAGTTTTTAAAACAACATCGTTTCAAAAAAATAGACGGGCCGTGGCCCACGCGAGTCAACCATGGTCGGTCCGTGACCCGGGCCGGGCAGACCATGGTCGACCTGTGACCCAACCAAACCAATGGCCATAAACGGACCAGGCTGGGCCGGAATTGCCATCGCTAAAAATGGTTGTTACAAAATGTTTAACGCTATAATTTTAAAACAGAAATCATATCCAATTAAAAAGTCACGCACAACCGTGACAAATAATTTTTGTATATTTTCTATTTTAAAATAATAAAAGTTTTATCATTTTATTATTAGTTATATACATTTTATTATTAATTACACGATTATTAATTATTTAATAAATTTTATTCTATTATATGTGATTTATGTTTAAAATTTATTTATTTATATAGAAATATATACAAATAATTAAAGAATAATTTTTATATATTTTCTATTTTCATTAATAAAAATTTTATTAAATTTTTATTATTTTATTATTAATTATATACAATTTTTATTAATAATATAAAAATATTATTATTAGGGTAAAGAGAAGTAATATAAAAATATTATTAATTATATACAGGGGTTAGGGCTAGAAGAAATAATTGGTATTAAGAAAAAGGATTGAGGGAATATTAGGTAGTACGTATTTATTAGTCATCCTAAACTCCCTAAATCGGAGGTTTCATATTTTCACTGTTTAGGATGGAATGGAACGTAACATGAAACCCTTCGCTTTCATCTCATCTCATTCCATTCCATTATGAAACCATTAATAAAATGATAAAAGTGTGTTACGTTACATTTCGTTCCATCCAAAATCCTCCAACCAAACAGACCCTTAGGCTACACTCGTAAATTACTTCAATGTTCAAGCGCAACTAACAAAGCTCATTTCCATGTTCAAAATAGATCCCCATGGAAAAAAAATTAATAGAGTTAATTTTCCTTAGTTAACTGTCATATCATCGCTAATGTGGCACTTCTTTAAAATTTTGTTGGTAGAACTGACTGCCATATCTAAGCTAGTGGCATAGTGGGCCCTACTAATATATTTAAAAAATAAATTAATACTTTTTTATTATTTTTAGTGAATAATAAATATTTTATTTTCTAAATCTTTTCACGTGTTTCACCAATTTTTTTAAGAAAATATAAAAAAGTTTTCATTCCTTACTTAACTGATAAAAGTTTCATCCAATTAAATTTTCCATCCATTAATAGTCCATTTTGAATGTTTTGAAAACGTTAAGGTTGAACTTAACTGCTCTTTGCTAATGTAGCACTTAATTGGCATAAGTTTATGTTGGAAAATTGGGCCGAGATCTGATCCTAACCATAGCGGAATAATTACAAAACTTTTTCATAATTTTTGATTTCCTAAAAACCAAGATCTCTTTAATTCTATAAAATGATTAATACATAAATCATAATAAAGAGTAAATCAAAATTTATACCTTATTATGAAGTTTGATCCTTATCTTGTCATATCCTTTGAACCGTTTTTAAAACTGATCCGTCCCAACCATCTTAGCCACACAAATATCTGACCTCTAACGATATTCACAGAATGAGTTAAGATAACCTTATACCTCTTACAGAGAAGGTTAAGTAAAGAGTACTAGCTCCATTAGAGCTTAATTATATTTATAATAAGTTTTAAATATTTTAGTAATTTAATTGAAATTAAATTCTAATTTCAATTACACTTTAATTAGATTACAACTAATTCTAATTAAATACAAATTATGCCCAAATAAGATCTAATATCTTATATTGATCCTTGTTTATTAAGTATCTCATATTTAATCATAAAGTTTCTCAAACTTTATAATTAAGTTTAGCTTGATTAAAATATCTTCGCTCTCTTTAACCCATTCTTTATATGAGACCCATTTAATTCTCAAATATGTAGGCAATGATTATAAATTATAATTCTAATTTATAATTGTTTTAATTTATCTTTAATTCTCCAATTAAACAATTTATAATCTAGATCAAAATTGGTGTCTAGCAACGCATCATAACACCTAAATATTTAGGAATGTCAAAGTAATTTTGACTAATCTTTTCATGCATAATTTTTCCGTATAATTGAATCCTTTTATCATATAATGTTTCAATTAAACATAAATCATGAAATTAATGTCTACTTTATTTTGAGACCAATTGTATTCATTCTCCATTGATTCAATTAATGACATTTGTAAGCTACTTACAAAGCGTTATTCCACTTTAGCCAAGGATTTTTCGAATCAATTGTAATTGAGAATAACGGAATATTCTCCCTAATTATTTTAGGATGTTGAATCTTATCTTGATTACGCAATTACCTTTATATAGTTCATACTACATCCAATGACTACTAAGTGACTGACTTATGATTAAATAATAATAAATAGTATCAAAATATAGTAATTCCTATACAAGATAACATTGGTAACCTCAAGTCTAATGATCACTTATACAATCATCATAATGAGGATTCCATAAATATACAAGCAATGTTCCAAATAGATTTCTCATATCGGGTTTGTTCAATGAACTTGACCTCTAACAAATACCCATACATTTGTTTAAGTATCTCCATAATTAGTCTATAAGATCGACTACTTCCTCAATAAAGAAAAACAAAAAGTGTGATAGAGTTTTTTTATGTTCTATTAATGTCCGATCTTAATAGAATAATGACTAGGAACATTTATGGATAATACATAAATATATTATGAATTTCATAATTATAATCTCATATAATTTTATTTGTAATGTATAATTATCCCATGGACTTTATCATGTACATCTAAACATGTACAAGATAAAGACTGACTTTAAATTATATTGTCACTAAACTACAACCAAAGCGATTTGCTATAGGACAAAAACCAACAATCTCTCATTTGCACTAAGCTATTCATTTAAGTATTATATACTATATCACCATATGATGATTATAATATTACTAGTAGAGTGGCTTAATGCGAGATTTCTACAATATTCTTTATAGTGAGCACTTGCTTAACTCTTACAACTTTCGTTTTAATTATCATCATAATTAAGAAAATTGCCTAAATCCATCCTTGGATCTTTGATGAGACTTTAGTTCCTTTGACACACCCAATGACTTTAATGTTTCATAATACATTATTGTCTTGAACAATGCAAGGAATTATATTAAGTTCACTAAATAACTTATTGACCCAATTTTTCATTTACACTAAATGAAAAATGTATTAAGGCTTAATTATCATCCATTGCTACATTGGAACCTTTCCAATCTTGAATGATATTGTTCTAAGTAAATTAACCTTAATTAGGATTTACTTTTAAAGTTATATTCTTATTACCGTGAACTCAAATATCAACTCATACATAGAATAATGAATATATTTAATACTTCACAAGTGTCTGATATCACAAATACTAAAGATCCTTAGTACATTATCTATATACTTGGACTTAAAATAGGGGAACAACTTCTAATCTATCTTTATAGATCCAATTCTTAGAATTAAGTTATTACCTTTCTATATCTAACAAGATTTGTTCTTAGAAAATTATATTTTCAACAATTAAAAATTAAAATTCTTGTTCGTTATGAGCAATATGTGTCTACATACTCCAACTGAAGAGGACAACTATACTCCTACTAATCTTCTTATAGACATGATAAATTCACAATCATCTCAAACATAATCACTTTGAATTCGTCATGAAAGTGAATTTCTTAATGTCTCGTAGCCTTTCAACTTTATCTCATAACCTTTTATTATCTAATTTATTTTTAAACTAAATGGAAAATACATGCTTCAGCTAAGCATCACATCATTAAATCATTAACTTTGATTCTTTCAAAGACTTAGCATTTCATATCTAATATGAAATCTTGCTAATTGATTCAATTGGAATCATTGAAGGTAAGTCATTGTACTAGGCATAGCTATAAAAGAAATAATATTGCATCATACAATATCTTATAGTGTATTTCCCTCCTTACATAAATCATACTCTTATGAATTTAATTGTAAAGATATTCACCAGAGAATCTCATTCCTTATAGATAATCGTAAATTTAGAAATTACCACAATGATCTAATCGAAGTGCTTCAACATTCTCAAAGCTTAATTTCTATTTAGATTTCAACAATGTGAAGATTTCAAAATTTTAAATCATTATTTCATGTAATACATATAACTATATAAGATAAAGTCATTAGTAATCTAATGAAATATAAGTACTATCCTTTTATGAATTATTATTCCATTCAATACATCACATGTATAAATTTAACAATTTAAAATCATCATCTGCCTTTCATTAAAGATTAATTTGGTTATTCTTAAACTTTACAAGTTTCACAAGTTTCATATGATTTATAATCAAAAGGATACACATATCCTTATATGTAACTTTATGATTCTTGTTATGTTGATTTAACCAATATGACATGAAAAGATAGACACAGTTATCCAACTTTGTATTCTTATCACTTATGCTAAGCATCTCCTTTAATCCAACATATACAAACTATTTGTATAAAATTGGATCAACTGTTTTTACTTAAAATTTTATTTCTTTTCATGCAATGAACATTATAATAATAATAAATATGAATTCAGTATCAAATACTCATAAGCATAAACTAAAAATACATATGATATCTATCATATCTTGTATGGGCAAGAAAAGTCATGCAATCAATTTTCTTCCTATGACAACTATTATCATACTATAGTGAATGCCTTTAATTGATGTCTATGTTTATGCTTTTAGTAGCTAAATTAAGTGAAATAATTTCATCAGGATACTATACTTTTCAGCTTTACTCTTTGTAACCTCTTGTATCTTCTTATTACTGTGTTGACACACATCTTAAATATTGTTTTCAAAGTTTATGAAACATTAGTTAACTAAAAACGTTAATTTTGGGTTTGCCATGGTTGTATGCATCACAAGCATGCGTATGCAATGAAAGTGTCAGAATCTAAATTTTGACACCATAATAACCCGAAAATCACAGAATCAAAGATGCATGTATGGATATGTAAAAGAAGATGAAATATAAAACTTTGACCTTTTTACTTCTCCTCCTTTCTTGTTTCTTCTCCTTGTTTGGGTTGTTGCAAACACCAAAACCTTCCTTGATCACCCAAGAACGCGTAAAGAAGATGAAGAAATAATGTATAAGGGTGATTTGAGAACCAAACTAGATGAGTTCTAGTATATGCTCAAAATGATAGAAGATAGATGAAGAAGCTTGTTGCGTGCACTTAGATTCATGCAATAGTTGCATAAATTGTAAGAACAAGACTCTTGATACCTCTGTTTCACTCTAGAACTCTTTTAGAGCCCTTATACTCTCATTTGATCGTATAAGAAGTGGTAAGACCTTGTTTATATAAGTGAAGAACTCACTTATGTACTCATTCATACCCTCTGTCACGATCGTGGCTCAGACTTAAAAAATAGGTTCATCATAGGCCACGATCGTAGTCTACTTAAAATTAGTCATACACACTATCTTATATGCTTGTGATCCTTAGATTCTTGGTTATTTTAGGCACTTGAATTAACTCTTAATTCAAGCAAATCATGAAGTGTTTCATGATGCCAATTTGTTGGAATGTAAGTGGATTAACAAATGAACTATTCGATGGTTAATTATCCAACTTATGAACCTTTCTATAGACAATTACCATGAAATTCATCCTTTTACCATACTACACCCCACTTGGTTTAGAGTATGGGCTATGTGTCAACTCCCAGTAGACTTACTACATCACATCTAGTCCAAGTGATGTTAGGTCTTATCCTGGGATCTCATTACTCTATGTGTCATTGAAGAATCTCTTTATGACATATAATTACTCTAGTCAGAGACTCCTGAGTAATGACCATGATAAGAGGTTGTGGGTATCATCTCCTTCTATCAGGAGTGGTGAATTCTTTGTTGGCTACCCAATTACCTTCGAATATAAATAGTTGTACTCAATCATCACCCTAAGAGTGACCTCGTCTTGAGATAACAAGGAATGATGTCAAAGCACAGGATTGGTATCCAAGATATCCTTGAGTACCTCAAATCTAAGGATATTTGCACCATTGCTATGATGAGATTAATCATTAACTTGCAATAGATCATCCATATGATAATCTCATAATAGGTCATTCGATGTACTTACTACCCTTAGTAAGCATCCGCATGTTAACTCTAAATGACTCATGCTTACAGTTTGTGAGATCTACTGCTTGATCAAATCAAAGAGTATAATATGTGCTGGTCTGTCTAAATCAATAATGTCCTGTCTTATTAATCATACGACTAAAGATTATTTATATACTAGCATAATTACACATGATAGGAATCTCATTATCATAATCTCATTATGATTTTCTTCATGCTATGTTTTGTATCATGGACTTCCTTAATTCGATTTAAGATCAATATCAATTCATATATAAACAAATATCAAATTAACGAAAACGTCTTTTGCTTTATTAATCAAAATAAAGTTTGTACAAAAGTACTAAAGATGATTGCCTTTAGAGCATTACTCTCACAGTTAATACATTTTGTCATCTATATGACTTTGACATATCTCTAAAACTTTGTCACTGAATCCTTTGCAGGGATTATAGCAAAATAACATAATGGACATACAATTTTCTATTTAACTTTTGAGAACTCTTCTTAAACATAACCCGTGTCTTAAAAATTGGGTTCTATTACTTATCAACTATACTAAACAAGATAAATTCCACTCAGAATAAAATAATTGTAAGAAAGCAACTAATTAATTATAAGCAATGACTACCAAATGATATTAGGGCTTTAATCATGTATTTGTTTACTCCCACTATTTTATTTAAAATAATAGCCCTCACTACTATTCACAAAGATTACTCTAATCTTTCTATTAGGCTAGGATCTCATTCACATTAGCTTATCTTGAGTTTTCTTAATAAACCAACTAAACTCAAGTTAGGTAGATAATAACTTTATCAATCACATCTGATGTGGCTCCTAGATCCGTTATGTGACAACTCTTACCAAAACATATCTTATATGTTATTCCTAACTCTGACTTTAAATTTACGTGATCATGAGCTTGCTTACCCAAATCATAATAATTTAGTTAGGTAGAACCCACTGTCATAAGACTAAACATGTTCGAGTTAAAGCGGCCTTGAGTTTGCTCAACCTACAATAAGCAAAACTCTGATTTATTCTTATAACAATGGAAGACAACAATCATGTTCTTAACATGTACTTAATATTTTAACGAGGGATTTTAACTTCATAGGTCTCAATAAACACATCACATATATAAAAACATACTATTTTAATGTGCATCACATCAATCCAATTGGAAACTATTTCCAATTATCCTGACTCCTTCAGTCAAATTTAATTGAAAACAAATTTCAATAAATTGTTCTTCTTACTTATTATAATTTAGAAAAACTCCTTTGTAAAAATTATATAAGTAACATATTCTAATCTAACTAGAAAACTATTTCTAATCTAATTAGAAATTACTTGTCCTTGATTAGAAAAATATTTTCTAATATTAAAAGGAAACCACTTTCAATATTAAATAAAACACCTTTCATATTTAATTAAGAAAGTCATCTATATTATTTATTGAGAGAATAATTTCTTAATTAATTAGAAAATCTTTCTTTAATAAATTAGAAAACCATTTTTGAAAAATGTTAAAGAAATCTCATTTTTGAAAAATGACTCAATTAATAAATGAAAACACTCTTCAAAATTTAATTAAGAAAATACTTTTCTAAAAAAATGAAGAAACTTATTATTTATAGTTAAGGAAACAATTTCTAAATAAATTGAATAATAATTTTCTAAACAAATAAAATTATAAATTTAATTTATCTCAATCAAATTGAAATAAATAAATTTAATCAAGAAATACCTTTCTTAATTACTTAAGAAAATACTTTTCTTAATTCTAAGGAGTGTAACTAATTAATTTCAATTTAATTGAAACTAATTAATTCTAATTTTAGAAACTACCTTTCTAAAATTTATTAGGAATCAATAAAATGATTAATCTTATTCAAATTAAGAAAAAATAACTACCTTAATTTTGGAATTGAATTGATAATTAATTTAATTTAATAGTTCAACTCCTTGAAAAAATAAATTCCAAAATTTATACAATCTTAATTCTAAGGATCACTTATACAATCTTCACAGTGAGAATTCCATAGACATACAAATAATGTCACAACAAAATTTCTCATATCAAGTATGTTTAGTGAACTTATTTTCTAATAAGCACCCACATGTTTGTTTAAGTTTCCATATTTAGTCTATGAGATTGACTAATTCCTTCATAAGAAAAAACAAAACATGTGCTAGTCTTTTTATGTTCTATTAATATCCAGTCTTAATAGAATAATGATTAGGAACATTTAGTAATAATACATAAATGCAATATGAATCATACATCTAAACATGTAAAAGATAAAGAATATCTTTAATTATATTGTTACTAAACTACAATCAAAGCGATCAGCTGTAGGGCATAAACCAACAGTTTAACCTCGTTAAATTTTTCATCCATTGAGGGTCTATTTTGAACATTTTGTAAAAGTCTGGTTGAACTTGAACGTTCTGAAATGTTAGGATTCAAGTTGTATTCTAATGAAGAACTTGAGGGTTGAATTACATTTTTTCCTTATAAAATAAAATAGAAAGTCTAATTAAATAGTAGAGTGTTGGTTAAGAATGTCATATAAAAAAGTGCAGTAAAGAAGGTGCCACAAACCACTTCTCTACTAATAATAACAATATTTCTTAAATTATAGGGATACTAAACTATAAGTTTGTAAACATTTGTGTTGAAAATGTCAGCTATGCTAAAGTTGAATACTTGTACAAGTATAAAAATATGGACATGACAAGGGAACTTAATGGTGGTGGCTATTTATAACACTCTAAGTCTCATAATAATTTTCTTTGAAAATTAATATTTTTATTATATTATAGAGCCTAAAAATTATGAATGGTCATGATCCATAGGACACTAGACACTTTTCCTTTTCCATGAATCTACAACTCTCTTTACTGAGAGAGACTCCAACCTATATCCCTTCCCTATTTTCCTAAAAATTTATGCTTCCATTATTAACAAAATAAAAATATATATACTTTATATATCCCAGTTAAATTGGGTTGGACTAGTCTAAATAAAGGGGAAGTTAGATATAGTTTGAAGTTGGCAAAAAAAAATGAATCAACTCCAAATATTTTTTATTTTGACAAAAATTATAACAATGATTATATTTAACAACAAAATTATTTTATTTAGTTTTTCATCATCACTACTTAAAGATTAAGATAATACTTGGCTGCTAATATTCTTGGCCATTATGAATATTTAAGGCCATTGATTTATCTTTTTTGTTGTTCAAGACTTTCAAACTATAAAAAGCTTATGAAATTATTTTCAAATTATCCTGAAAATAGTACACATGAAATGACAAATATATTTAGGTTTATTTGTGAGCCACATTTGTGAGTGTCATGAGAATTATACTTTTAAATGTATTTGGGTTTTGGGTTTGAGTGATATCTTTGCTTATAATTATTGCCTTTTCACTTTAGAGAAAATTTGAGCCTCCTTCACTTGTAGATAGGCTTGAAGCTGAACCAAGTAAAATCCTATATTATAATTTTTCTTTCTTGCTTGCTTATTATTTTAATCATCTCAAGTTACAAAAAGTTAGTATTAGAGTTGAAATTTTGGTAGCTAGTTTACAATGGTAACAAAATTTGACATTTAGAAATTTGATCGTAATTATAGCTTTTCCTTATAATAGTTCAAGGTATATGATATCCTGATCTAACTCAAGTATCATGAGGCTTTATTAAGTGAGGAAAATGTGTTCTTGTCTAAAGGAAGATTTGCATATGAACGTTATATTATCCATTCTACTATGTTTGTTTTATTAAATCTTATGAGATCATAAAAAAGAAGACTATTATTGCTTGTATGCCAAACTAGAGTAGTCACTGTATATAAGAAGTATCCCATCATTAAGTTTTATAAAAAGTTTTAGTTTTATAGCCTACAAATAGAGCAAAGTGAATCCATTAAATCTCAATTTGACACTTTTATGTCCATTATTTTGAATTTGAAAAATGGGGAAATTGAAAATGATGATGGGGGAAATTGAAAATGATGATGAAGACTCAAGTTGTTATACACCTTATGACCCTTATACTCACACTTTACAGCAAAAAATTACTTTATGATAAGATGACTATAACTTTGACAAATGTTAAATCTCCACTATTATTTAAAGATCTCTTTAATAATGATTTGTCTAGGAAAACAAAAGAGACAATCTAGCAAAAGGATTAATTATAAGAGGAAAGGCAAAGAAGAAAAGTTCAAGTGGAAATAAAGAAAGGTCTGGATCAATGTGTATGACTTATTATATAGGTATGTTTTTTTGGTGGGCAATAATGTAGTTTGC
Organism: Erythroxylum flavicans; assembly: GCA_027576715.1. Lineage (NCBI taxonomy): Eukaryota > Viridiplantae > Streptophyta > Magnoliopsida > Malpighiales > Erythroxylaceae > Erythroxylum > Erythroxylum flavicans. The sequence goes on along the minus strand of JANZXP010000007.1, from coordinate 13,078,637 downwards.
AAAGTTCTGGACAGAAGATCAATCCATATCAAGATGCATGATGTTTTTGTGAGAACATTAACTGATTTTCTTTATAGTCCAGACTTAAAAGAAGAATCTTATCCCTTTAGGCACCCTCAATGCCAACTACTGTGGGGATTCAACTAAAGGTGTAGTCCTAAGGTCATCAAAGGTGCTCGAGTTGTGATGAAAGTTAATAAGTTTGAGACTATGTACTTTTTGAAAGGAATCACAGTTACACATGTTATTGCTACAAGTTCTTCATCATTTTTTGATAATGATATCACTAAATTATGGCATACGAGGTTAGGTCATATGAGTGAAAAAGGCACGGCCTTATTAAGTAAAAAAGGTTTTTTTATAAGGACAAAGCATTAGAAAAATAGAGTTTCATGAACAATATGTCTTCAAGGAGAAAAATTGAGTCAATTTTATCATAGCCACTCATAAGAACAAAGGTAACCTAAATTATATCCATTTAGACCTTTTAGGTCCTTCCTATGTTCTGTCAAAAGGTAGCATAAAATCCACGCTAATTTTTATTGCTGACTTTTCAAGAATAGTTTGGATTTTTTTAAACACAATAATCAAACTTTCATTACATTCAAACAACGAAAAACTTTGATTAAAAATAAAAAGGGAGGTAGATTAAATGAAAAAACAATGATTTATAATTTTGTAGTATAAATTAGTTACATTAAAATGAGGGGATAGTATAAGATCAAAGAGTTAGAAATATGCCATAATAGAATGGAGTTATAGTATGCATGAACCAAACTCTCATTAAGAGAGGACAATGATTATTCTCTAGTCTTACTTTGTTAAAATGAGTTTTGGACAAAGGCTACATCCATGACTTACTATCTGGTAAATTGGTCGTCGTTAGTTTTAATTGTTTCTAAGAGCCTGGAGGAATTATAGTCCAGTAATCCTATTATTTATTATGATTTAAAGATTTTGGTTATGCAACAAACATACATATTAATGATGTAAGTTAGTGTCATATGCTAAGAAATACGTTTTTATAGGGTATTCATATAAAGTGAAAGGACCCCATTTTACCAAAAGTTGTAATCAATAAAGATGTGATGATCAATATTCATTCTAAGTTAGACTCTTTTATCCCTTTTAAAATAGAACTAGTGGAGAATAATTCAAAATATGTTACGCCCTAACCTTGTTATTAGACCCTTAACATTCGCTTGCACTCTCGAGATGTCCTTTTACCACAAGGAACCTCCTAAGATTTTGCAAGGCCTTTACATTACTCTGTTCTGCACAAGCCACTAAAAACATATCATGATAAACAATAACTACAAAGCGCATAAGAGTTTTATAATTATAAGACTACATGTGTAAAATTTCTATTCAATAATGTTTCTACTTCCAGTAGATACGCATACAAAATAAAAAAATCTATACTAAGTCACCGAACTCGCTTCTAAGTGATGGCCTATCGTATAACACTCAACCCTTAATCTGGTGACAAAGTTTACCTATCAAAAACTTGAAATGTTGGGAAAGACCGGTGAGTATCACACTACTCAGTGATGGGCTAATAATAATAATATCAAATTATACAAATAACATTTTCATATATTATCATTTCAAATTTAATGCACATTAAAACACTTTTTCGTAAATGAATGCAGACAATTTATTTTAATAACATTTTCAGGTCTGCCTTTAAAACTTCACTCATTCCTTCCTCACCATGGGAAGTTAAGCACTATAGTTAAAAATATGAATTAAGTTAAGCTTAGCAGTTGGTAAAAGCATAAGATACCAACAAATGAAAATCATAATATACATAACATTTTCTTTTGCATATCTTATCTGGTGAGTCTCCCAGTCTCCCTTTATATTTTAATCTTCACTCCCTTAGATAATGAGTTCCCTGTGCACCCTCTTTCCTTTCAGGCATGTCACAGGTTCCCCACTGTAGCACCCCAGCTGCACTAATTAGGGCTAATTTGCTTTTACTTGCCTATAGGTCTTTCCTTTCCAAATTCAGGCTTTTCATTTCATAAATAGTTAACAAACTTGCACAATCTCATATACAATTTACAAAAAAAATACATTTAATAGTCAATTTATAAAATTCAAGCATCCAAATAAATCTCATAAATTATGTTTACATATCATTTCATACAAAAACATGTAAATTCAAAACTTTTGTAGCAAATCAAATGCATAAAAGACAAATAGGAAATAATGGAAAATATATTATTATTATTATTATTATTATTATTATTATTATTATTATTATTATTATTATTATTATTATTATTATTATTATTAAACTAAACCTTGGCTATAAAAGCCCTTGTATGTAATCAGAGAAGGCAAGCGAAGCACCTAAAAACGCTTCGAAACTTCTCTCTAAGCCTGTCTGAGCAATTCTATCTAATCTTTGCAAAATGTCCTTCTTCTCCACAAATGTAGCATTTACATTTATGTGAAGGTGGTTTTCTTCTCTTGAAAACCCTTACATGTGTCTTATGAGGTTTTCCTTTATAATTTCTTGCCTTTCTTAGGCCATACCTTTTCCCTTCTTGATAATACCCTGGTATTGGTATTTTGGAGCAAAATGTTAAATCCTTTAATCCCCTTTGAATAGCTGCCTCTTTACATATTTCTGATAGATATTGTTGTGTAAAATGTATTCTTGGTAAAACACCTATCTGGTTTCCTGGATGTTTCTTTAGAAATTCTTTCTATCTTTTTACCAAACAGTGGTGGTAATTTTCTGAAAACCCTTACATGTGTCTTATGAGGTTTTCCTTTATAATTTCTTGCCTTTCTTAGGCCAAACCTTTTCCCTTCTTGATAATACCTCGGTATTGGTATTTTGGAGCAAAATGTTAGATCCTTTAATCCCCTTTGAATAGCTGCCTCTTTACATATTTCTGATAAATATTGCTGTGTAAAATATATTTTTGGTAAAACACCTATCTAGTTTCCTGGATGTTTCTTCAGAAATTCTTCTTCTCTCTTTTTACCAAACAGTGGTGGTAATTTTCTAAAAAAATTTTCTGATAATTCAGGGCTTAAAAACATTCTTCCTGAAGCAGCTGCCAGATATTTATATTCATTCATGAATTGAATGACATTCTTTATTTCATTACAGTTTAGCCTTTCTAGATCGGCTTATGCTGTATCTTGAGCTGCTGTTGTTCCTTGATAAGGATCTTCTAATGTAATTATTCTTCGTATTTGTGAAAATATGCTTTGTACATCATCAGCTATACTGATTAATGCTTCATATTCTTCTCTATAGGCCATTCTCCATTGTTGAAAAGTTCTTTTCTC
>JANZXP010000007.1:13027035-13040050 GCA_027576715.1 Erythroxylum flavicans | reverse complement strand
GGGCCTTCCATAGTGTGTTGAAGGCTGTACTGAAGCTTCAACATCTGTTGTACGTCAAGCCCATACCAATAGATGGAAATGGTTTAAGGTTAGTAAATTCAATTAGCTATAATAAATTATGTAATTTCACTTTTTGTAAATACTAAACTAGATCTTTTTATTGTTGGAATTTTATTTAAAACGTTGCCTTGGTGCTCTAGATGGGACCTATTTAGGAATAATAGTTCCCCACGTGACAAACCCAGATACAGAGGTAAGAAAGGGAAAATATGCACTAATGTGCTAGGGGTGTGTGATAAGAACTTAAACTTTGTTTATGTTCTTGCTAGATGGGAGGGTTCAGCATCTGATTTAAGAGTTCTGCATGATGCTGTTACTAGGCCTAATAGACTTCAAGTTCCAAGGGGTATGTAAGATAAGAATTTTAATAATTTTGTTAATGTTTTTAAAGGTTTGATTCAAAACATCAATAGTGATAGTGTCATTTGTTTATAGGAAATTACTACTTAGTAGATGTTGGCTATACCAATGATCCTAGCTTTCTTGCACCTTTTAGAGGCACAAGATACCATATTCAAGAGAGGGCAAGAGATGGAAGGGCACCTAGGAACCTAGAAGAGCTCTATAATAAGAGACACTCATTTGCCAGAAATGTGATTGAATGTGCATTTGGTTTACTGAAAAAATGACGGAAAATCTTTAGAAATCCATCTTTTCATCCAGCAGCCACTCATGTGCAAATCATTCTTACATGCTGCCTTTTGCACAACTTTATTAGGTTGCATATGACTTATGATCCAGCAGAGCTTACTCCTCTTGATGCTGGGGATATGCCAATTGGGGAAGATGCACCTTTCCCTGAATTTGTTGATCGTGTTGAGACAAGTAATAAATGGAGTCAATGGAGAGAGGATTTAGCTAAGAATATGTTTGATGATTGGAGAAGAAACCATTAAATTGTGAACTTTCATTTACTTAATGTGTTTTTTTTATTAAATTGAGGGTTTACATTTGGTTGGCTTCCATTGTAATTGAATTAAGGGTTTGTATTAATTTCTCTTTATATTGTTGACTTTCATTGTAACTGAATTTGATAGGGCATAATTAAATTTTAGTTTATTTATTTTATTTGTACTTAATTAAATGTTTCTTTTAATTCAACATTGTCTTCTTTATTTCAAAATAAGTTTCAATGTATGTTGGTTAATTAATTGTGGAAATGGTTTGGAATGGATTGGGGTATGACATTGCATGGTTTAGGTGCAATGTCAAGAGTTTGGACTGACGATGAAACAGAATCACTTGTGACCTTCATGGAGGACACAGTTGTTGCTGGTCACAGAACTGAAAATGGGCAATTTAAGCCTGGCACTTCTAACTTCTTGCTAGAATGATGGTAGAGAAGTTTCCTGATTGTGGCATTGACAAGAGGCATGTCAAAAATAAGCACAAGAGGTTGAAGAACAAATATCAGACAGCCTTTGACATGTTGAACTGCAGTGGGTTTAGTTAGAATGAAAGCAAGCAATGCGTTAAGGTTGACAGTAAACAAGTGCTAGAACAATGGATTAGTGTAATTTTTTTTTGGATTGGTTGGTTGTTTATAGAAGCATCCTAATAATAATTTGTTTTTCATGCTGAAGTTTTCTGTTCTTTTTTCCAGAGACACCCCAACAAGTACTATACTCCTAGGAAGCCTTTCTTGCTTTCCTCTAGACTTGAGTTTGTCTTTGGGAGAGACAGAGCCACTGGTGCAGGAGCTCAAGATGCTGCAGATGTTGTTGCTCATTGTGAAACAGATGAAACTGAAAGTGATGCACCCACAACTCCTGCTACCCCATCAGATCCCGTAGGCCCATCGGCCACTCCTGCTCTAATTGCTTCAGCTCCTCTCACTGGTTCTGTCGCCTCTTCCAACAACACAGAAGGGAACCAACAAAATAAAGGAAAAAGGAAGATGAGGGATATTGAAGTGTTGGAAAGCCTTGCTGCCTCATTTGCTCGTGCCATTGACAATAGTATAGAGAATGCTAAGATCATTGCTAATGCCATTGTAAAACAATTTGGAGCTAAGCTAGGTGAAGAGCTTGGGAATTTGGGCTTCTCCATTGAAGAAGTTGTTAGGACTGCAAGGATCTTCTCAAAGAATGTTCATACTGGGAATCTTTTCTGGGATTTAACTGCAAACCAGAAATAGGTTTATGTGAGGAGCCTGTTAGATGATGAAATTTGACTTTATGTTTTATTTCTTAATTAGTAGGTTATGGAACACTATTATATGGTAATGTAGGATGCTAACAATGCTTCTAGCTTAACTATTTTTGCTTTTGCCATTACTTGTAGTGGACCGTAATTTTTGGGTTGTGACCTGTCACTTTCGGGCTCACCGTTCTTGTGGAGCTACTGGCTTCATAGTAGCTTAGCAGGAAAGCTAGGATTTGCATTGTCTTCAAACAGGCTATGTGATGTTGAATGATGATATGATGAACTGTTGACTTTGTTTGTACACTTGTGTATGAATCATGAATGGTTGGTTTATTAACTTTTTAATGTTTCTCATTTATGTATGTGTATGAATGATGAGGATATGATTCATTTTCAGGTACTTAACTATGGGCAGATACAATTTTTATGTTGTATTTGTTGGACGTCAAGTTGTTATTTTTACAAATTGGGATGATGTTAAATTGGCAATTGAGGGGTTTCCTAATGCTAGATTCAAGGGGTATCATACTTTGGTTGAAGCACAGAGTGCTTATGTCATGGATCCACATAGGCGAACTCGTCCAAATGAAGGAATTGCTCCTACTGCTAATGAACGCTCATCAATACCGAATCAATTCTCACTTCTAACAAATGAACAACTAAATGAAGTTACAATTTTGAAGAAAAAAATGGCATGGAGTCAAGAATTTTTACTCATTATCGTTAGAGTCATTTTGGGTATTATTATTAAGGACATTCTTAATAAAATATAAGGCTTCAATGCATCTTTAAACTATTATATAATTAATTCCATGAATACTTAGATGTTTTATTAAATTATGATGTACTAGAATTTCTAACTTGTACAATTTTTTGTTTTCAATAACTCATTTCATTTAATTTTTATGTTTCTCATTTTATTAAATATTTAGATTCCTCATTTTATTTCATCGTAAATAAAAAATTACAAATACAATTAAAATAAATATTGATACAATGATAAAAAATATTTCACCTAATTCATTTTAATATTAACTTGTACAAATTTTTTGTTATTCAATAAATCACATCATTAAATTTTTATGTTCCTCTTTTTTTTAATTCCTTATTTATAGATACAATTAAAATAATAATAATACAAACTATTCGTTTTAAAATAATCAATGAATTACATATTTCCAATCATATTATACTGCAGGGGTACTTTGGTCATTGACACTGCTTTTCTGTTCTGTCAACTACAACCAAATACATTTCTATCCTCGAGATGCAAACAGTTTTATCTATTCTGTCCATCACAACCAAACACCTTACTGTCTCTAATTTTTGTTCTGTTCTGCCTCTAAATTTTTGTTTCGTTCCGTCTCAGCCTATGAATCACAATAACCATACGCAACGTAAAGGATTCCCAAGTAGCTGCAAAAGTAATCTTTATGAATTACCCTCAACTAGGAGCAGAAACATCAAAGGCAAATTCCGAAGCATGCACCTTCTATAAGATGATAAAATAGTTGCCATTCCCGCTCTTGATCTTGTGAAGATTGAAAACTTGGCAATTGCTCACATTAGTTTATTACTTGTAGCAACACAAGCTCAGGGCTACCAACATTTTTGTATCCTTCTGAGAGAATAGCTCAATCCGTACACAATGAAATGCTTGAGATTTCAACTTAATTATATCCACAAATCGTTCAAAGTACGCAACATGCTTCCCACCTACAGTAATAGCCTAACTAAAAACTTCTGAATCAGTTGTAAATTCAAATCACTACCCCTAGCCACGGCCAGATTTCTTTGCCAATGTAGCATTTATTCTCAAACACTTCCATCAAGGCTCTATTGCCTCATCCTAAGAACAGAAAGCTGTAAAAAGTAATCATAAGTATGACACAGTCATTAATTGATAGACCAACAGTTATGGTGTTGATAATCTGTACAACTCAATATTTCTTAAGGAAACCCCTTTCCACCGCAAAATCATTTGAATGTGCATAAGAGATAGCTTCACCAATTAACTGATGCCTTCATGCGTGAAGATTGAAAATATACTGAGTTCAGTATATAGGCAGAACTAAAATGCTACAGCAATTATTGACTGGGAAAGGCAACTATAGAGTTATTAATAACCTAAAATCATTGGTTTTGCTGAGCGAAAGACATCTAAGTAATTCATAGTCACATATGGAAAATTGGCAACCACCGGAAAATCGCGGTGATGAAAGCATTGTGTTTTTGGATTTTATGAATTCATGTATATCAAGTTACAGTTCAGTTAATTGTCTGAACTGCTTATTGCTTCTATGAATGACCTGCACAAATTTCCAAAGACCTGACAGAGTTTCTTGTAACTGAACAAGAACAACAAAATGACTCAACAAAGTTAGAACATAAATGAGAAAAACATAGCATCCAAAGACCAAATATTTTATTTAATTGAATTTGCAATTTACAAAAGAAGGAGCAATGTGACCATGACTTGATGTACTGGTGCATCAGTGTTAGACATCAGGGCGAGAGAAACTCAACAATATTCTATCATCTCGTTCCATATTCTTCCTGAAAAAAGAAAAAAGATTATTGAGTACCATTTCCAATGACTCAAATGACAAGGATTAATATGAGATAGTAGTCTTTGTTTAGATGTACTGGAAACAGGTCCAAACAAATTAGAAAAATACCAAAAGACAAGGAGTAGGCATCATCATCTTTCATGATTCAGGTACTTCTGGAACTTTATATGAATCTGCTGTAACTTCTGTCAACCATAATCCTGGGAAAATTGACTGCAAAACAAGAGCAGAATATGAAACAATATTCTTCCCAACAATGTCAAAATATACAAAAACAGATACTTCATACAATCACAATGGTTCAGTTTGAAGAAAAAAACATGTTGAGCATTCAACGCTTACTTAATTCTTACCAATTCCAAGTCTTAATTAATCTTAACATAACGATCTGTCTCGATTCAGCGCAATGTTTGTTCGCTTAACACTCTAAATAGAAAAGCTTTCAATAACCAAGACCAAATTACCACACTTCATCCAAATCTCATGAAGAAACAGAAATCAATAATAAAACACTGCAAATCCTTACATCCAAATACTTCTGAACCATTCTTGGCCTCTTCTTGGGCCTCCTGGGTGGCCTAATCCTTGCAATTTTCATGAAATCCTCCTCAATCTCCTGTTTTGCTAATGAAACAGAGAACTTGACCCTCTTCTTCATCGTTTCCACACTGTGCCTCTTATCGACCAAATTTTCATTCATTCCCGGTGATACAATCTCCGAAACTCTCCTCGGAGGAGTATTCGTCTTCTCTTCTACACGTAGTGGCGCTTTGCAAGCTGCCCTTCTGGTCCTCAAATTCCACGGCCTAGAAGGATCATCGATTACTGCTCTCTCATCTTCAAGAGCAGTACTTGGATTCTGAATTGGATATGGCTTATTGTTCTTAGAAGGATCGAGGTTGGTGGGTTTGGATTGGAATCCGTTGGGATTTGAGGAAGAGGATCGTTGATTGTGTTGATGATGATCAACGACTTTGACACACCTAAGGACTCTCTGGTTGCCCCATTTTAAGCAAGGCAAGGAGAAGTTGTGAAGTTGCTTTGATCTGTCAGGAGGCGACATTGCCATGAATGATGGATCACTAAGCTCTGTTTCTCTCAAAAAGTGGTCAAGATTTTTACCTCGCTGATCAAATTTTGATCTTTTACCGAGTACCCAGAAGCGTAGAAGCGTTGAAGAAGAAGGGAGGGAAAGAAGGCGGCGTTGGGCGTACTGGGTTCATAAAGATTAGATTTTGAAGAAGAAGAAGAAGATTGGTTATGATGTAAGAGTTTAATTGGATTGGAGAATTATTGTGAAACAGAGAAAAAGGAATGATTTTTGTGTCCTTTTACGGGTATTTATTTGTTTCCTGATGTGACGTTCTCTCCCGGCGAATGAAATCCTTCTTTTCTATATACAGTAGTATTGTATTAGTTCGTTTAGTTAGGATAGTAATTTCGGCTCGATTTGTCCGGTTCAACCCGATTTAACCTGTATTTTAGCCCGAATTGAGTGAATTATGGGCCGATTATGGTTTGCCTGCACAAGCCTTAATAAAAATATAATAAACAGGTCAGGTCGGGATGGCTCAACTGTGACCCAAAGGGCTATTGGGGGGGTCATGAGTAGGTGAGTAGGTCAGTGAATCGAGTCGTGAGCCGGCCTTTCTAAGCCGGGTCAGGCCCGTGCTCAGCTTGAACCTGACCCGACCTATTGCTACCGCTACGTTTAGTATACAAAGAACATAAGTTGTCTTTTTATTTTTTATTTTCTACTAATCAAGCCATTCATATTTTGTTTGTTTTAACGCATACCTTTAGATACAGCACTGCTTAGCCAAAATCCCACACAATCAGACACGTTTGGAGACTTGGTCCACTTCCGAATTAAAAGTGTTAAGATCATTACTATTAATAAACAGATAAGAAAGAATATGATTAGTTTGATAGCCGGAAGAATAACCTAAACTTGAGTCATAACTGCAACATCTGCAGCCATTGTCTACTTCAATCTCAGTTAATAATTCTACAGCTAATTTTACTCAAACTCCATTTGCATTCATTTTCTAATAAAAGATTCACGAGTCTACCCCTGTATTCCTTTCATTGAAGTGGAGGAAATGGAATCTTTCTTTCCATGTACATACGCATAACAGATTTAAGATTGACCGTATAGATATATAAGAGCATTGAAATATATTATCCTTAAGGTAGTATTTTGTTATGATTAATTAGTCTTCCTGATCCTACCTATTTACTTAAACCTAGATTGTTTCAACCACATACATACTATTCTAAGCCTATTAAGTGCAATTTCTCTTTGGTTCATAATGATATTTAGTTCCTTATAAATGAGGCAAAAGGGTCATTTTTTATCATAATGTTTACATCCTTTGACAAATTTATCCTAAGGTTTCAAAAAGTACAAATGAAACCATAGTATCTAGAAAACGTTTAAATATAACTCCAAAATAATCAAGAAATTGACGGCTATATAACGTTGTCAATTTTTTGCCTAGTTAGTAATGAATTGACAATTTTTTAATTATTTTATTATGTTGGCGGTCTCACACTGCTACGTTGGATCTGATGTGATAGTGTGGGACTTGTTTTCTTAAAATAAAAATTTTAAAAATTTATTAATTTTACCTGTAGGACCTACTGTAATTAACTAACCTTAACAAATTAACTTAACTTAAACAAATAACCTATTAGCTTAATTAATAAGTAAAGTAATTAATTAACCTAACAAGAACGAATTCCTTCATCCCTCACTTCTTCATCATCTGGAATCCTTAACTTCTCAATCACCATCTAGAATCCTTCATTCATTGGTTTGTCTTTGTGCATGGAATCCCTCAATTGGTTTGTCTTTGTGGGTGGAATCCCTCAGTGGCCCTCATTTGTGGGTTTGTCTTTTTGGGTGGAATCCCTCATTTACCCTCATTCTAGGGTTCGAGTCACTAGATTTTAAGAGTAGCCCCTGCAAGGATCTTTGTCTAATTGTTGGCTCATAAGTGAGCTTCTCTGTGGGGTTGATGCTGTGCTCAACCTTAAGTGTCTCAAGTTGTTCTGATTTTGTACTATATTTGTTTATTTGATTATTTCTGCCAGGTTATGACTAGGAGAAGATGTACTATAGGGTTGCTTGCATGTATTTTAGTTTCAGACGCAATGGAGTTGTTAATCCCTTGAGTGTTACTGTTAATGAATGCCTTTGTTGTTTGGTATCCGTTGGTTAATTAATGTTTAGATTGCTTCTTTGAGCTTTCCTCAGCATCAATGGGAACTTCAGTGCTCTTATCTAAATTGATATTGTTTTAAGTGTTGAGATACGACGTTATTTTTATGTGGTTTTCTTTTAATGTCATAGAAGATGGCATAGTCATAATAAATGTTATGAATTTTTTTTTGGCTTCTGGTTGAATTGAAGTTGTTTGCATACAAATGAATTCAAAGGTTGTTTGCATACAGATGAGTTGAAGTTATTTGAATACAAATGAATTGAAGTTGTTTGCTTATGTTAGGGTATTCTTAGTTTGAGTTTAATTGGTCAAAGGTTATTAGTAGCATTAGCATATGTAGAAAAAATTGTAGAATCTTGGATCAAATCCAATTTATATATATAGATCTTTCTCATATATAAAAGCATTATTTACTAAGTAAAATTAATATTGAAGTGACTTGCGTGATGTTATATTAGAAAAGTTAGCACAGTTAGGATTTATATTCATCACCTAGAAAAGATTATCTTATATTTGGCATTGATTTTCTTTAAAATGCAAATGGAATCATTATCATCAACCAATACAACAATAAGTTCAAATTTAGATAATCTTGTTTGCTATTGTAGGCTAAAAGCCCTATTAAAAACCTCATGGAGTGATCATAATCTTGGTCGAAGATTTTATAAATGCCTCAATTATCTGGAGAGAATTTATTGTTATTTGATTAATGAAATTGAATGTTAAACTTATGTTTAAGGTTTATTTAATGAAATTGAATGTTTTAGGTTAGGAGATGCAACTTTTTCAAATAGTACAATGAACAATTTACCGAGAGAGTTGTTCAAGTGATTCAAAAATTAAGGAATAAATTATCAATGTTAAAAAAGGATATGTAAACAAGCATAAGTAAGGAGTTTGAAGAACAAATGAAGCTTTTGAAAGGGGACATAAATTCATAGAGAAAAGAGAAAAAAGAAATTAAGTTTATGTTAATGAACATTATAATAGGATTTGTTATAGTTCTGATACTTTTTATTTGTAGTTATGTTAAGGGGATATTATATTGAATTTCAACAACGTAATAGTTAATATTTATTTCAACTATATTATGAAAAAAATTGGTTTTGAAGTTTATATATGAATTATTTAATGAAGTAAAAAGAATACTACTATATAAAACTAATAGGCAATGAATAATTCACTCCTGCATACTTATCAAATGCTAAGCTATCTTCACCAACATAATCTTCCAATATCTATGTCTTCTTTGACTTCTCCTTAAGGCTATGACAGCTAACACAAATAGACACCAACATAAACTGTAATATCCCGTTTTTCTATGCTAAGGGTTAGAACCCTAGAATATTATACATGAGAGATATTATTGAGAAAATAGGAAATTCATTTCATACTCATGCATAACCTAAGCATACACACACATGAATATTGATTTTTATATACATTACAAAGATTGTACTTGCACTCATTTGACATATTCTGAGGTAAAAATGATTTTTTAAAAAAGTGAATATGATGTGAATAGTGAGTTTTTGTCTTGAAAATTGATTTGGTGAGTATAAATATTAATTTAGAATTTTTAGTGAAAACTTGGGAAATTTCTAAAATTATGGGTATTTTTGGACTAGAAAAATGCCCAAGTAGCAAGATTGATTCGTGATAGTAGAAAAGAATGACAATTGATAGTAGAAAAAATTGACAAATGGTATTAGGATTTAATGACAAGTGTCATAAAAAATTGGGTGATAATTGGACTAGAAATTGAGAGATAATGGACTATTTATTAAAAGAGCCAAGTGGTGACCACAAGGAAGTGTCAAGTGGCAAGTGACACTACCACTCACCACTCATCATTCACGACATTTATATTGAAAGACCAACTTTCATTGTATTTCACTCTTATTTTCGATACATGCTTTCTCTTCTTCTCTTCTTCATTTTCGTTCTTCATTTCTTCTTCTCCATCTCACTCTCACCCTCCCAACATTAAACCTTGCTATCATTTTTCATTTACCACTACAAGATTTCATTGTTATCTCTTCTTCTTGATAAAACATAACCTATTCCTTATTAAATATTGATGATCGTGTATGTTGGAGGAGCTAGGGTTTATCTAATTTTGAAGAAGCGTGGAGTTTAATCAAGTTATACATTAATCTTCACGGGTTGTTTAAATATAAACATATGTGATGATAGTTTAAAAGTGAAATGATCATGATAGTGGAGTTAAATATATGCTTTAACGTGGATAAGGAAATAAGTAGGTTTATGTCATATTTTTGTGTATATGATGAGTAATAAATTATGGAATGTTATAGGGATGATTTTTTAGATGAATTGATAGTAAAAATGGTATATGAAAGTGTGCAAAAATGTTGATGAATGTTGATGAATGTATGGACATGTTTGATGTTATATTTTTGTGTTTATGATCAACAATAGAATATGAGTTGTGTTAAAGATGTTTTTGAGATAGATTGGTTATGAAAATGGTGTGTGAATGAGAGCTAAAAATTGATAAATGAAGAGATGTGTTTATGACCTATTTTTATGTATAGGATGAGTGCAGGAAGTTGATGAATGAATGTGTATGTTGTGTTTTGTTTTTGAGAGTATGAAAACCATAGATTTTAAGTTGTTATATAGATGAAATAGATTGGGGTTTAAGGTATAATGAAGGTGAAATTTATGCTTAAGAAAGGTGTTTGAGAAATGTTTTTGAAATGAAAAAAATAAGATTTATGTATGATAGTAAATGATAAAGATTATGTTATGTTTTTGTATGATTGATAAGCAATGGTTTATGGATGGTTTCATAAATGTTATTGAGTTAAAAATTGAGGTGAGAATGAAGAGGAAATGATGTAAAAGTGATGAACTATGCATAGGATGGTTTTGATGTGACATATAGGAGTTGAAAATCTGGAAAATTGAAAGAAGAATTGCTGGAGTTTTTAGATTTTTATAACCTACGATCGTGGGAATGCATCCACGATCATGGGAGGTACAGAAAGTGGCTGGAAATATTTTGGTGGCTTAACCCGCGATCTCAGGAATGCCTCTGCGATCGTGGGAAGGCCATCAACGTGAGTTATTCTTCTTTTATATGTTGTTTGAAATAACAAATGGTAATGTACTTTTCTATGATGCATTTAGACTTAAATGAGACTTGAAATGAACCTAGTTTGAGGTTAAATAAGTTGATAAAGTGTTGGATATGTATATGTTGTAATTGAGGATATAACATAGTGAAGGGATTGTTGATATCAAGCGTTAAAATCTGGAAATTTATAGATGATTAAGGAGTAAAAATGTTCTTAGAAATGCTAATATGATTGTAAAGAGATGAGTAATGTGTATCAAGTAAGAATAAATGAGAGTTTGGATATTATGTGATCATATACTGCTAGAACAACATTTGCGAATGATTGATTGATGATATTATAATAATCAAGTATATTTGAGCTATGAACCTACGTGCAAGCTAGACATACACAAATGATGATGTTTAAATGATACAAATGATGATGTTTAAATGATCAAGAGATGTGAATAAAGGAAACATACTCGGAATAGTCAAATTGAGCATGCATTGTACATAACATATACATATGTATATGATTGATTACTTATGTAAATGATCAAATTTATGGTGTGTAAAATACGTGTGTATTGCAGAAGATAGATACGCAAGTTGATCATCAACATCCAGATATTGCTTGTTTAGAAAGGTAATAGCTAATCTGGAGCATACTGTGAGTCAACCTAGATGTTACTCACTAAGATTTGACTTGTTCTGTTTATATTTCTGTTATTGAACTGTGAATGATCTGAATGTGCTAATTCTAGACTTTAATAGTCTGAGGAGTTCAATAATTGGGAATTGTATTGGAAGTACTTCATTGAATATGAATCTGACATAAATAAATGTTCTCAACAAATATGTTGAATGCCAGACTTATGTCCAATGAAAAAGTGAAAAGCGAATGTGAATACTGAATGATGGAATATATGTGATTTGATGCATTTCATTACATGATATGCATTATCAAATAAAGGCCGTGGTGACCAGAGTAGCTAGCGAAAAAGAGCTTAAAGCTTATAATATGTATAAGAGTCATAGGCTCACTAGTAAAATGAACCCAGTATCCCCAACAGATATGGAACAGTTAAAAAGGCACTCGATCACAACAAATAACAATAAAAGTGGAGTCACATGAACATTGGCATATGTAAATTGATATGTGTTATATGAATGTTTGAAATGAAACAATTGAACTGTTCAAATTATGAAAATGTGAAATGGTATACACAATATGATTGACTGAAATGAATTAATTGTATTGCTCTAAACTGGAAATGTGTAATAATGGATGCAATGGTATTTGTTCAATATGTGATATTACTTATCTGTAAATTGAATGTGAATTGTGAATTGATATAAGTGAGCACATTTAGGATGGTTCACTCACTGAGTTCGCAAAACTCACCAAAATTGCATCGTTGATTTTCAGGATTCAGGGGATATCCAGTTAGCCTAATTGGAGTATAGCCACTAAAATCAGACATGAGCTAGGAGTCGGGATCAGTCTGCACCACCTTATGCCTTCAATGATTTTAGTATTTGAATTGTATTCTGCAACTGTTGTATAATGTATGTGTAAATTCTGAATTGGGAAGTGTAATAAGGATTATGACTGGTTATGATTGTAAATGAAATGGCTTAAATTGAACATTGGTTTGCTTGAGATTTGCGGTTGCTAGAGATAATGAGGAAAAAAATTACTGTGTTGGTGTGATTGTCCTAACATGTCGCTTTCACAGGGCATATTCCCGAATGTCTTCAAGATGTATGGGCACGTGCTAGGTGGAAGTGGGATGTTACATCAATATTAGATACAAAAACAATGAAAAAGAAGTCAACGTATCTGGTGCATAAGATTATTTGTTTTGCAGGAGTCTGAAGAGGGTCATCAATATATACAACATTATCCTCGTATTTTTATAAAGAGG
>JANZXP010000007.1:12958079-12979306 GCA_027576715.1 Erythroxylum flavicans | reverse complement strand
GAAGGCAAGAATTTGGCATGGATATCAATTTTTCTTTTCCCACTCTTTGTATTTCATATTCCCATTTAGCTCCTCAAGTACTATATTATTTGGGTTATTTTTTTCTTTATACACTCATATGTGTAACTTCCTCCATCTTTCACAATCATTAACAAAATCTACAAGGTAAGTTCTGTATCCCTTTCACCCATGGCATCTGTTATATATCATATTGTTATGTGATTTGGTTTCTAACAAGGAAATTGAGTTTTCTTTTCATACATTATCATATACAACTTCTCCCCTGTTACATAAAACTCAAACTCAGAAAGAAGACCAAAAAAAAGTTATTATAGAAGAAGAGGATAGATGGATTCCACTACACAGTTTACTAATTAGATAAAAACTGATAATTCATAAATTGACAGCACATCACAATTCATTATGTTCATATTTTTTCATTGATATATAGTTGGAACAAGAGAAATTATTGGATGGTTATATGGATGAATGGGTATAAGGATGAATGGTTATATGGATGGATGGTTATATGATTAATCGAAACACGCTCATCTTATCATGCATTAGCTTGTATCAGGCACATCGTCGATATGAATCAAATTGATCATGGGATGGTGTTTTATATCTCTTATACTTTAAGACCATTAGTTTTCTTAATTAACAATATTTGTTCAGTCCCACAAAAAAATATAAAATAAAAATTGGATGAATGGGTCATGTACAAAATAAATTCTTGTTAAGTAGCTATTTTTGTATCTTTTAAATTTATACATCTTAATGTTTTTAATTATTATTTTTATTATTACAGGTTGCTATACACTAATGGCAAGTAAAAATGTATATCGTGCGGCAATTAACAGGAAAAACAAACTTGCAAAGACTGTCATATCAACAAATAATAATGACAATGATGAATCATATGAGCAATTGATGCAATAAGAATCTCTAGCTATTCGTGATGATCATTTTGATACTTCTGAGCAAGGGCCAACTATCATAGGTAATGGATTAACCTTTAATTATTAAAATTGTTGTATGTCAAATAATAAAAATAGTTAATATAAGCTAATCATACGTAATGTTATAGGTCGTAAAAGGACACAAGCATTAGGATCCAAAGCAACTCGAGTACAACTAGAAATTTGAAAGTGGCACTATTGGGGAGAGGCCAAAAATTGCCTGTGACATTCTTAGAAGGTAGGGCCGTGGGTCCAAATGCCTCAAGTTTTGTTCACCAAATTGGTGTTAATATAAGAGACCCCAAGCTTACCCCTATTTGCGCTAAGGCTTGGAATGGCATTCGTATGAGAAAAAAGATATATTATGGGATGATTTGTTAGTAAAATTTTATAATGTCATATTTTAATAAATAAATAAATATAAGTTTTATAATTGGCTTATTTTCTATTAACGATTTTTTAATTTTGGTAGACCCATTTTGATTTTGAATATGATGAGGAGCTCAAAAAGAGTATTATGAAATGGATGGAAGAAAGGTTCAGAACTTCTAAGTGTAGATTGAAGAGAGAGAATTTTTTACCTAATATGACAGAAGAAGAACTCATCAAGAAGAAACCCCATGAAAAGTTTAGTGAAGATGATTGGGAAACTACGGCTAAGCATTAGTTTTCTCCTAATTTTCAGGTAAATTATTAGTGAATATCACTTATTTAATATAAAATATTAGATTGTATTGCTATTTTATTTATTATTTATTAATTTTCTTTCCAACAGGAAGAAAGTCATAGGAATTAAGGGAATCAATCAAAGAATAAACGAGCATATAGAACTGGTTCTAAAGGCTATACTCAATTGAGATATGAATATGTGAGTAAAAATATGTGGTAATCATAGATTTTTTAATCACATATATTAATTTACTAACTTGAAATTTTATTTATATGCAGAAATTGGCTAATAAAAAGGAGTCAAGAGTTGACCAATACATCATAGCCCACCTAAAGGCAGATAATGAAACTCCTGTAAATGATGAAGTAAAGGAGATCATTGTAAGTAAATACTTTTATAATTTTTTAAAGGATTTAATATATCAGTGATATTTAATGCTGACTTGAATATTACACCAATCTTTTTTTTAGAATTGAGCATGATTTGGACAATGGAGTTCTACTAAATTGAATGATATTTGTCATGACTCATTAAGAAAATGGAGATTGATTATAGCACATTTAGGTCTATCTAATATTACTATTTCCAATTAACCACAAAAATTTGTGTAAATTTCCACCAAAATAAAATTTTGTATAATAAGTGGACAAATGTAGTACTACGTGGGTAATTCTTATATTTAGTTTTTTTAGTTACAATTTATATGTATTTCAAATAATAGCAATAACTAAAGAAGACCATTTTTTGTAGGAATGAAGCTAGAAATTTCAGAAATTTAATTAATTCATGTATTTAATTATTGATATTCATGTAGGAAGAGTTGAAGAAATATAAAGCTGAAAAAGAAACAGGACTGATCAACCTTGATAACAATGAGATTTTTGAGAAAGTTCTTAGTGAAGAAAAACACGGTCGTGTTAGAAGCTACTTGCTAAATACTAACCTATCTAGTTATCAGGTAAATGAACCTTCAAAACGTGAGCTTATAAAAGAACTTGCTAAAACCAAAGAGTATGCTCAGAGCTTGAAGAACGAAATGACAATTCAATTTCAAAAAATGAAAGGACAAATTGTGAAGGATGTGCAAAATCAAATGATGGAGAACTTCAAGAATATGCTTGAAGCAGCTAAGAATGGATATTTTAATTTTGATTCTTTCAAAGAGATGTTTGAAGCCTTATCGAATGGCGCTAACTCCTCAAGATCTCATACCAATGAGACAAATGTGGTAAGTCTTAATCTAAAGTAATTTTCTATAAATTATTTTATTGTTTTTAGATAATCAATATTAATTTTACTTATCATATTACTTTTATTTATTTGTAGGATGCAGATGTGGATGCTTGAAGGAAAAGTCTTGCATCATTCACTGGAGTTAGTTTATTGTCTTATTGAACATTTTTTTCAGTTAATTAGATGATGTTATAGCTTTTATGAACATCTTATTCGATCTCATTATTAGGATTCACTTTCAAGTGTTATATTTAGTTTTCCTTGAAGTTAAACTTATATTAAAGCAATTTCATTTCTTAATGTTATTTTTATATTCTATTATGTAAATTATGGTAAAAAATATATTTTTTTAGGCACGAGATTATTATTTTTGCAATTTGTGATAAAAATTATCCGTTATTAGAAATAAAATAATAAAAAAACTTTTGTTACCACCATTATATTCTTATTGTAAGTTACTACTTCTATTAATAAACCATATGCCTTGCATAACGAGATATTTAGTTACTATTTTCTAGTAATAGAATTTAGTATTACTAATTCATATATTTTGCAACAACAAATATTCTAACACTAAATATAATGTTTTTAATAACAGTATTAACCAACAATAACTTACTTTATTACATATATGTTTTTGTGATATTGATTTATTTTGTTGTTAAAAATAACACTTTGCTACCATTGATTGGATTTTTTGCAATGATTATATTGTATTACAATATATTCTAATTTGCAACTAAACATATATCATCACTATATAGAACTTCTAGCAATAACCTTTTGTATTAGCAAGTTTCATTACAAGCTATTACTTTTAGTAATGAACTTTAAGTTATTACAAAATTAAGCATTTAGTTACGTATTCTTGTATCATTACTAATTAATGATTTGTACCAGTAAATTAATATCTTGCTAAACATAATATTTTGTAACAATAATGTTCAGCATACAATCATATTTTGTCATGGATATCACTAAATCTTGTAACAGATAAATCTATTGCAAAAAGCGATTTTCTTGCAACAACTCTCTTTTTGCGTAATTATATGTTAGCTATAGCAACTATTTAGCAAAATGGAAATGCCTTTCGCAACAAATATATTCTACTCTAGTGACGCATTGTTTTGTTACTAAATGTATAGAATCTACAACGGGAAAAATTTTTGAAGTAAGACGAGAGTTTATCTAGCATCGGACATGAAAATTCTATCACGAAACCTTTAGCCACATGCCCTACAGTAACAGAATGTGACGAAGTCAATTTCCATCACCACAAGTTTTAAAAATGAACTTCACATCTATAGCAACGATTTTAATTTGACACCAAAGACTTTTCATTTTATAGTGAACTAATTCCGTCAGTAAATTTACCGACGGACAAGATTTGTCCACCGGTAACTTAACCGATTGAAACAATCTTTCCGTAGCTAAACTTACTGACAGCGCAAAATAACTATCGGTATATTAACTGACGATAATACAAAATGTCCGTCGGTAAATTTGCGACGGAAAATCTGTGGTTCGTCGCAAATTATTACCTATGGCTATTTCTTTGACTCCTTTGTCCATCAATAAATTTCGTCGCTAACTTGGCTTACCGAGGAAATGTGTAGGCTTAGTGTTGGTAATTTCCGTCTCTAAACTTCATTTTTCTTGTAGTGATCTAACAATGTTTTAAATATTAGGAGATGAAATCATTCACGTCATTGTTTAGATTCTCCATATTGTCTGCACTGAAATTGTCAAAAGTTATCTTTTCTTAAGAAATATGTGTGACAATTTGTTCAGTCCTCAAACCAGCTAGTTGAATACCATTAAATTGCTACTATACAATTTTGCCAATATCTAGATTTACCTATTATGTGCTACCACTGGCTGCAAATTCCACCACCATCTGTCACCATTTTATGCTCAGAGGAGTTAATAATCTCTACTACTTGTACTGTCTTATTCTTAAAGGAGATAAAAATATCAATAGCCTCATCATCTTTTCCTTCCTTTCAAATAACCATACTTGGAGAGTTTGTCAAAGTTACGTTCAACGGACACGTCAACTTTTGAAGTATAGGGAAATTTTCTGAGAGTAAATGGTTATTGGTTTGGCAGTGCCAATCACGGAAAGCTACAAACGATTTTGTTTTATTCAACGTTATGTATTCCATACCATACCGGCCGAAAAACAGTACAGAATATTAGTTTAGGTACCGGTATTTTAATATTAGTTTCGATACCAGATTTAAATATCGATCGGTACCGGCTAGTATTATAAATACCAGTCAAATATCAGCCAGTACTGGAAATTTTGAACAATATGGGGACTAAGTTGTAAAATTTTCAAATTTTAATTAAAAAATCAAAATTTTTTAAAAATTTCTCTCTCCAACCTCTTCTCTTCCCAAAAATTTCAAATTTTAATTTTAAAAAATTCAAAAATTTTTAAAATTTTTCTCTGACCGGATTTTTTGCAATGATTATATTGGATTACAATATATTCTAATTTGCAACAAAACATATATCATCACTATATAGAACTTCTAGCAATAACCTTTTGTATTAGCAAGTTTCGTTGCAAGCTATTACTTTTAGTAACGAACTTTAAGTTATTACAAAATTAAGCATTTAGTTACGTATTTTGTATCATTACTAAATAATGATTTTGTAACAGTAAATTAATTTCGTGTTAAACATAATATTTTGTAATAATAATGTTCAACATACAATCATATTTTGTCATGGATATCCTTGAATCTTATAACAGATAAATCTATTGAAAAAGGCGATTTTCTTGCAATAACTCTGTTTTTTCATAGTTATATGTTAGCTATAGCAACTATTTTAACAACATGGAAATGCCTTTCGCAACAAATATATTCTATTCTAGTGATGCATTGTTTTGTTACTAAATGTATAGAATCCACAACGGGAAATATTTTCGAAGCAAGACAATAGTTTATCTAGCATCGGACATGGGAATTCTATTACAAACCTTTAGCAACACCCCCTATAGTAACGGAATGTGACGGAGTCAATTTCCGTGACCACAAGTTTTAGTAACATACTTCACATCTATAGCAACGATTTTAATTCGACAACCAAGCTTTTTCATTTTGTAGTGATCATTGTTGAAAACCGACCATAATTGAAGAAGAATCAGATCTGGTCATTTTTCTTCACACAAACTCTATTAATCTCTAAGAATGCCCATCTGATAGTTGACAACAGAACAAAGATGATAAGGAATGAGAGTTGTCAGTTCTACCAGGCCACTCCTATCTTACTCCATCCATCCACCAAGATGATTTTATGATAAAAATTAGCTTGAAAGGAATGGGAGAAGTGGCCTAAAAATCGAAGAGGACAAATGATGCAGCTGCTCTCACACTCTCGGTTCTTCACCTTGTTCAATTGTCCACTTCTTTTTATTCTCCCTCTTTTTTCAGCCTACACACTCCACTCACTTTAGTATCTTTAAAGTCTAGGTGTTTAAGGAAAATAGGACAGGTGTCTTACTTGTGATGTATCCCATTCCAGCTGCCTTTTTTTTTCCTTGTTGTCACCCACTCTTTTGTTGTATTTTCAAAAGACAATGTGATAAATTGACATCTAGCATGAAATGGGATAGCATGAGGTGTCTCTCGATAGGTTAAAATAATTCTTGTAATTCATGTTACAACCTTGGTCTCATGGTTGTAACTTTTTAATTGTTACAGCTATAATTTAATTGTTACAGCCATGGTCTCCATTTTTATGCTCTATTTTGTCTCTTTTTCTTTTAACCTTTTTCTTCTTCTTTCTCCTTGAAGACAATTGATTATGAACATTGAGAAAATGACTCAATAAGTATGCTTTCTTGTCACTTTAGCTCCTTCACTTCTGAAATGTACCTAAAATCAAATATGAGCTAAAGTGAATATCCTAAGCATTTTAAGGCATTAATCACTTAGTGTAATGGATTAAATGTGTCAAAATTTAAGCATATATTAAGTTCCTCCACCCTTAGCCTTTGATCGTTCTTAGGCAAATCATCAAAATCAAAGTCACAAACCAAAACACTTACTCATTTTCCATATTCGTAAGAATAGAGAATCATAAGTAAAGAGGATTGACTTTCAAAAAATATAGCAAGAAATTAACATTCAATGATTCTACTGATGATCAATCAACATTCAACACCTTTAGAAACTGAGCAATCTAGATGTAGACTTGGTAAATGTGTTTAAATAAGATATATCCATAGGTACACTAAATACCATTCATGATCATGACATTCCATAACCTTGCAAATCATTTCATTTCTCCTCCATTAAGGTTCACATACATAATCATGAATTAAAGGAATTTTTAGGGTTCTAATATGGGCAAGGGTAAGGTGAGATGTACTTGGATAAAGTAGCATGAAAGTCATTAAAACTATTGAAACAAGAAAACACTTGATATACCATCAAGTCCAAAAACCAACATTCACTCACAATTGTGTACATCAATTATGATGAATGTAAAAACTATGTTTTCTAGCTTAAGTTCAAGCTCTCACACCTTAAACCACATCAAGCGTATATAACTCAAAAAAGTTGATAATAAACAAGACTTTGTAATTATAGGGAGTGACCATTGAAAGCAACATCTACCTTATAACTAACATACTCAAGTAACCTATTCAATACAACTCAAGTAACCTAATCATATATAACTTTGCAACACATATGCATTTCCTCTTTGATAATTTTATTTAAACATATTTCTTTGTTCTTTTTTTTATACATTGAAAAAAGCTATATCAACATGGGAATTTCAATAATAAGATAGAAATTGGCATCCCAACAATTATAACCATCCCACGCATATACATACCCTCGCATTTAGAATTTTGTACATCCACAAACTCAACAATCAATAATTTCTTCACTAGTTTTAGGGCTTAGGTGAGACATTTGATTAGGTTTAAAACATGTAATGTGGTTAGCACATAAAGAAAAGGTAAATAAAGCTCAAGGGAGCTTAACAAAGAAAAATTCATATAAATGGGTGGGCTATTTGGCTAATGTAGCTTGTACAAACAAAGAATGCTTAATTATTTTAATTTTTAATGTTAATGCATGTGATAAAAATGTAGTCTTGAATAGAAAATTAAAGAAAAATCAGAATGTACATGTCATAAAGGTCACTCATAAACAAAAAGACAAGAAGACTGATATAGATGTGTCAGTCTATAAAGACTTAAAATCTTACAGGCTTTTGTCTACCACTAGTTACTACTCTTTTAAAGATAATGCACATTGACCAATCGCAAGACCATAAGTACATACTAAAGTTTAGTATAGATTTTTCTAGTCAATTCACACTCTAATTATAACTACATAGTCTTAAAAGCAATAGAAAATGAGAATTTTTTTGATTTTTTTTTGTTTGATTTTGAAAATCACGTAAGAAGTCACGTAAGCAACAATTAAGCTAAAAAAATATGCATAAAAGCTAATATCAAACTAAGATCCCCACCCCCACACTTAAAAATTACATTGTTCCCAATGTAACATTAAATGAAGAAATGGATCATTTAAGGAAAATAGCAATTGCGAAAATGTAAAGAGATAGAAATCAACTCCATTGGAGTGCCTCCTAAGCAACACCTTTGTTTACCATCATTGGCATGACTCCACATCGCTCAGTCTTTATAATGAGGTTTTTCTAACCCTATCACTTCCATATCCTCCACTTGGAATCCTGAATAGAAAGGTTTCAGTCGATGACCATACAATTTGAATTTCTTATTTATCTATATGCTTTCAATTTCAACTGCACCATATGAAAAAATATTAGTAGCAACCAAAGATCCAATCTAACGAGAACATAATTTACCTGGGAAAAGGTTAAGTCATGAATGGTAAAGATGGACTTTTTTTTCCAGCCACAAAATTCTTCCTAACAATCATCTTATCATGGAATTGTTTTGTCTTTTCCTTGTAAATTTCTAGATTCTCATAATAATCAAGCCTAAGCTCTTCCAATTATTGTAGTTGCAGTTTCCTCTATTCACCCACCGCTTCCATCTTCATATTGCATTGCTAAAAGGCTTTATGCTTGATTTCCACTAGAAGATGACACGGTTGTCTATAAATGAGTCGGTGTTGAGACATGCCAATTGATGTCTTACATATAGTCCTATATGCCAATCTCAACCTACATCCAATTAGAAATATTTCATTGAAATTTTGTCTTCACACCTCTCTTTGAACTATTGGTCATAGATTAACAAGAAGCTCTATTAACCCCTATTTTTCCTTACATCATATTTAATTAAGAGACGCTTGCTAATTAAACCTAGTTATCAAACAACTTAGGAGACACTCTCTAGATTTAATTGGACAGATGTAGTACGAATTAGGAAAACAGACAAATCTAAGCAACAACCACATACACTCGAGTCATTTAACTTAGATTATGTTATCCATAATTATTCGAAACCATTAGCTGCCACAAACGAATCTCAACATAACAATTATGGATTATATTGAAATTCTATCAATGGGTTCATATATAAACAATCTAACGATAACAAGAATAAAGATCATTTATACATGAAAACCTAAATCAATTAACATAGGATAACATAATCAATCCGAAAAGAGAGTAGAATAACAAACAAAATGAAAAATATGCTTAACTAGGTTTGTTGATGTCAATGTCACCTCCGAACCAACCTCGGGAAGTTAGCTCTCCATATGTCTCTAAGGGATTGGAGCTTTGCCCCTTTTTCTCTTCAAAACTGAGCCTTCCACCCCTCTAAATGTTTTCCTAAACGAATCATCAAAACATTCATAACTCTCGATCGTCACCAATATGTTGCTTTTATATAAAAATGTAGAGTTTAATAGACAACTAACCCTTCTTATAGTGGTGAGTGGGTGTGTCATAGGTGTGAGTGGTGTGTCACACCCATGACACACCTTGGCATGGGCAGTCCCTTGCATATTCTGTGAGACTGTTCATAGCTATGACATTTTTCTAGACAGCCTTGAGTTGCCAAATGTTCTTCATCTTAATGTTTTCTTATATTCTCTTGTTTTTAATCTTCATCTTCTTACTCCAAGAAGATAAGTGAGTGTGAATCTTTGGAAAACTACTCAATTGTAATGATTTTGTCTTACTTTAGCTCTTTTACTTTCAAATTGTACCTAAAACTATATATGAACTAAAGTGAGTATCTTAAGCATTTTCATATCATTAATCACTAAGTGTTATTGAATCAATATACAATCAATTAAGCACATATCAGGTTCTTTACATTTTTAGGTATTAATAGTGTTAATAACTAGTGCTTTCTGCTTCATTTTTGTCTACTTTTACGAATTTCATGTTACATTTTGTAGAAGCAATGTCAACTAGAGTTAACTATGGAAGAATAGCAAACAACATACCATCTACATTCAAAGTAGAGTAGTTGAGTAGTTTCTCAAAATTCAGGGCTTGAAGCGAGTCAAGGTCTTCGACTCTAATCCATCTATTCTGAAAGATTTAATTGGATCCAACGTTAAGATCACTATTGAACTATACAATGAATTCTTTTGCTCTATTGCTAAATATCCTTTAACATAGGTTTACACGAAATGTTGTCATTTACTAGCTTTCCACCCATTACTTGAAACTTGTGATGTCAAACTTTTTATCTCTTATTTGATGATCATTACATGGAATCTTCCTTAAATGAACACCAAATTTGGTGATGGAGAGCACTTGAAAGGGTTGACTAAAGGTGTGAAATTTGAGATCTTTGATGGGTTAATTCATGTTAGGAATTAAGCAATCAAGGTTTAGGCAGGTTGTGAGGAATTTGAAACTTGGTTAGATTCAGACTTGAATAGTGTAAGCCATGCTTAATTGATATTTAAGTTAGGCTTGAGTTACTAGTAAGGGGCTTCGAGCTGAATCTGGGTAAGCTTAGGCCTATCATGACCCGATTTATTGTCAATTTTTAAACTTGTTCATGTTCACTTGAAATGCAAATTTTTTACATTTAAGGTTAGATGTATAAGTAGAAAATATAGTGTGGTCAGTTGAGGTTGATCGAATTTCAAGTTAGGTTTGGGTTTAGAAGGTTAACATGAGGCCCCACCACTAAAATGATGTCATTTGAATATAACTAATCAAAATGACATGTTTTGGTAGTACCTAAGCTCGCTTGATCTAAGATTGTACTAGAAATATGTCTGATCTAATGCAATTCATTTCCATCCTTAATTAATGGAAACTGCTTTTTTTAATCTTTTTGGAAATTGACTTTTTTTCTTTTTTTTTAGCAATTAGCAAACTCGTAGATTTATGCTATATATGCATTACAATGTAAAAGCATTGATTATAGAGATTTGGCTTCTTCTTTAATTTACAAAGGGATAAATAAAACATTAGATTCAATATGATCTTATGAACAATAGTTTAAGGTTATAAATAGGTCATTAAATTTAAAAGGTTAAAATTTCTGATTCTTTAATACTTAACCAAATTGAGTTGTTACACACCCTTTTCATTATTTATCCAGAAAATATCACAGTTTCTAGGGAAAACAAAAATTATATGTACATACATATATATATACAATGGGTTAACCACCAATTAAAACGTTGAAGGGAAAGTGTCCACACCCATTTTGGGAAACTACCAAATGAAATCATATTGTATTTTTTTAATCTTAACTTAACCACAAAATTTCTACTTTAAAATATTCATTTTAATAAAGCACTTAACCAATTAGTTTAATCCAATTTGTGAGTGATGTATACTTCCATAATTTAATTGAATTAGGATAGAACAACTTTAAGAATTCATAAAAGAGAGGACTTATTTGCAATGATCTTCATTATGCATTTTTTATTTTTTAATAATTTAATATAGATGGAAGTCTCAACGTGAAACATTATAGGTGAGGGGGAGTTACATGTAGTAAGTAGAGCTAATATAATCTTAATCAACTTATGGAATATAAATTATTAATAATTATAAAGTGAATTTTATTTTTGGTGAATACGAGCTGAAATATTAGGTTAAAAGATATGAACCTTCTCTGTAGTTTCAAATGCCTTGGAAAATCTCGTCTTTAAAAAATTTTAAAATCCTTGTAATTTCCTAAAATTTCTTTATCTTTAACTTCCATTAAAAACCTATCGAATAATCCTGCATGGAAAAATATGGACATGTGGACGAATCATATTTAGTTAACGTGTCAACTTACACATTTTACAGCCTAAGTTGTATCTTACAAAAAACAGACCCATCCGAATCCACACGCACCCAAAACATCCTTAATTTTTTATGAACACCCAACACTCACTCAAAATCAAACTTGCCTTAATTTATTTAAATTCCTTTTCAAGAATTTTCGCGACCTATTTCTCCCTGTTTTGAGTTTAACGAGATCCATCTTTGAATAATAAGATCCATCTATGACTTACTAGATTAATATTCTCTGGCAGCATTGTTGTTTTGAGTCTGTATGTTTCACAACATTTGGATAGGCAGTGGAATGTTAAAAGACTGGACTGTCACTAAGATAGAGTTCAAAAACTAATCAAAGTTATAAATCTATAGTTTTTAATCTTAATTTTTGTAAATATTTGAGTTGATAAGAGGTTAGGATTTTGTTTTAAACATCTAAGGATTTTTTAGTCCGTACGTACGCCTGCTCTACTCTTTAATCTTATTGCTTGAGTTAGTCTTATGTATCCTAATTTTGTTCAAATGTTACTGCTTGAGTTGTTCATATCTTGTTATTGTATATTATTACTTAAGTGGTTCATGTATTGTTGTTGTATCTTAGAAATAGGACATTCAGTAGTTAGCTGATAAAAAATGAAGAGAAAATATTGATTTGTTCACTCTATGAAACCAATAAGAAATTGCATATGTGGTTATTACTGATGAAACCTCACATGTATGGCTAAAAATGATGAAACTTTGCTCATATGGCTAATCGCTTCAACATATCCACTATAATAAACTCACTTTGGTATATAGTAGAAAGTTACAATTAATGAATGATCATGGATTTTGTTTTTTATTCTCTTGCCATTTTGTTTCAAGAATTAAAATTACTTTATTATAATTCAACTTTTTCTGATGTATACAAGATAAAAGAATCAAATATTCTATTTTAAGGATGACAAAGCTCACTTCCATTTATTAAAAGTTTGTGTCATAGGTGTTATTAATCTATAGTCGTAATAGGGTGATAACACCTATGAAGCAAACTTTTGGATCATAATAGATTGATAACACGTATAAGGCAAACATTTAGTAAATGGAAGTGAGCTTTGTCATCTTTAAATATTACAAAAGTCAACATTATGACAGAGAGACTGCAGCTTCTCACTAGCAACAAAAAGAAGTATGGCTGCTCTCCTCTACTCTCTTAACCACTCTGACACCGTCCCACTGCAACATTGCTCCCTGTTGACCTTCCTTCTTTACTGCAACCTTCATTCTCTGCATTATGTTCTCACAACTCCAAAACTCACTGCACCATTGCTCCCTGTCGACCTTCCTCCTTTACTACAACCTTCATTCCTCTCCACAACTCACTCTACATTTTATTCTAACCTCACAACGCACCAAGGACACTCTGGACTTTTCCAAAACTCACAACATTCCCTCTTCTCCTTACTATTCTTTCACAAAAAATTACTGAAAAACCTACCCCAAAAGCTGCCACTTTCCTATTTCATGCTTCATCTCCAACGATGAGCCATCCCACTGCCCTCTCATTTGATTTTCTACCTTTACCCTCCCACCTTCCCACCCGTAGCTCCACTACTGCCTCCATTCCCAATGATCCAACCATACCTTATGCTTCAGTTACTCCCACACATCTTCTTACCCATACCTCCAATGCTGCCCCTATCCTCAAAGCTCCAAACATACCCTCTTCATCAGCTGCCCCCATCTGAAAATCTTGGAAGCAAGTTGTTGGGAAACAAATCCCTTGACCTTGGCCTATTCACCACCCACATAAATGGATGGCAAACAAGTTTTTTTCCCTGATCTTGAATTCTTGAAAGAAGGTGCATGAAAGCTGGGAATCCACCATTGTTGGTTTCTTCTTTGACAAACGATCACCTTTCCCCTTAATGTCTCAATGGGCCAACAAGCTGTGGAAAAACTGAGGACTGAGAGATTTACTACTCTCTGAAGATAACCTGATCCTTTTGAGCTTCTCTTCCACCTCAGAAGCTCAAAAAATCTTGGAAGAAGTCCCTTGGCATCTTGTTAACCACCCTATCTTCCTACAAACTAGGTAGCCAAGCTTATAACTTTAAACCAAAGTATCCCACTTTGGATTAACTTCCACAATGTCCCCTTTGAATAATGGACAACCTAGGGGTTAGGTTCTTTAGTAAGCTACCTTGGCTAACTGTTGCGCATGGATGAACACATTGCCAGGAAAATGCGTATAGGTTATGCCATGACTTGCGTCAGTATGGATCTTTCCAGGGAACTCCCAATCATGAGACTAGGAGAAGATGACAAACTATGGGCAGGAATTATAGCCATCTCTTAACACTAGAAACCACCTTCTAAAATCCAAGGCAAAACTTGGAATCCCACAGGAAAAACCTTCAAAACAGGCAGCTACCAAGAACTCATAGGGACCACAGATGAATCTCAACCTCTAAAACCTACGGGAATCCAAATCCTTTGACCCTAATACAATCATGACAGCCACAGAGAAAGATAATGATGCATTGCCAATACCTGATCACTCCACAATTCTTGTCAACATTGATGAACAACATAATGAGCTGTAGAAAGATTGTAATGAGGAACATAATCATTTACACAAGGATCTCAATATATTGCACAATGCCGAAAGGAAATCTCAACAAAATCAGATGCAACAGATGCACATTTGCTAGAAGCCACTACTAACCCATAACCATGACAACTACTCCAGATTCTGCAGAAGAGCTGCTAATTGTGAGTACTACTATCCCTACAGATCCTATTGCCACCCCCATTGGTACTAAAGGAATCAAAACAACTGATGAAACTGTCAAATTCCACACTGTAGAGAGGAGGAGATCCAAAAGGGACAAAGGGAAAGGCTCTATAATCCAAACTCTTTAATGTGTCTATCATCATATGGAATGTAAGAGGAATAAATTGTCCCCTAAACTTTTAGCTTTAAAGGACTTTTTTTTTTGCTAGAGAAACCTCTCATCATTGGATTACTTGAAACCAAAGTCTGACTAGAAAATCTGGCCAAGCTAGAGATTTTTGGTTCCCATTAGAACACGCTTATAAATCATAACCATTATGTTCTTGGTAGAATTATCATTTGTTATAGGAAGGATGAACTCAAAGTAGATCTATTGGACTCGACCGACCAAGCTATGCATCTTAACCTAACTTTCATTGAGTGACTAATCAATCATATATGTAAGTAATTTCAGATTTCAGAGAAGATGTTTATGGAACAATCTTAAATCTATCAGCACTAGCATCTTCAACCTGTGGCTTATCCATGGAGACTTTAATTCAGTCTTATTTACATCAGAAGCATAAGGACATTGCAATCTAAAGAACCAAACAGCTGATTTGAAAGAATGTGTGGAGGATCTAAGAGTGACTGATCTTAAGTATGTTAGACACACTTTCATTTGGTCCAATAAAAAAAAAAATCTGATATATCAGGAAGAAATTGGATCAGGCATTAGTCAATGACATATGGCTTAGACATTTTCCCAACAGTGTGCAACATTTAAAGATCCCCTTTTCTCATATCACACACCAATAGTTGTTGATAACTTGTTCCAAAAAGTCATAAAACACCATCCTTTCTGATTTAACAATTTCTTAGTGAATGTGTCAGGGTTTTCCAAATCTTGTATAAAAGGGGCAACACATTTTTGCCACGAGACCAAACAATACAACTGTGTTCAAAAACTGAAGCTCATTAAGTAAGAACTGAAAATTATGAATTCCTTGGAAAGACTTACAACTGCTGCTGTTGGACAGAGAAAAATTGTTGTTATCTCAGTTCATGTAGGCCACACACAATCATAATTCTCTCTTATAATAGCAAGCCAGAGTGAGTTGGTTAAAGGATGGGGATAGTTGTACTAGCTTCTTTTTCAAGCAAGGAAAAACTACAATAAAATATATTCCATTACTTCCATGGATGGATCCTTACTTTAGACACCTCAGGAAATCTAAGAGGAAGCAGTCAGCCACTCTCACTTACACAAATCTCACATCTGGATTTGGATTCCCTTATCAAACTTGTGGACACAACTGACATAGAAAGTGCAATATTCGGAACAGACAGCTCCAAAGCCTTAGGTCCTGATGGTCTTGATGGCTTTTTCTTCCAAAATTCCTGAACCACCATTGTGCACTTTGTTACACTGGCAGTTCAGGAGTTCTTCTCTAAGGGGACTCTTCTAAAGGAGATCAACATAAATTTTTTCTGCTTGATTCCTAAATGCTCAAACCCCACAAAATTTGGTGAATTCAAACTCATCGCTTGTACAAATTTTCTTTACAAAGTTATCTCCAAAATACTAGCCGCTAGATTAAAGAAAGAACTAACCCCCCTAATCAGTGACAGTCAAGGTGCCTTTTTAAATGATAGGCATATTGGGGATAATATCCTCATAATACGAGAGCCCCTCAATGGCTACTTTAGATCCAATTACTCTCCAAACTGCATAATCAAGATAGACTTTCACAAAGCCTTTGACAATGTAAGCTGGAATTCCTACGGACAATGTTGAAGGCCTCCAGGTTTCCTGATTTATTCATTCACTGGTTAAGAGAATGCATAACATCTCCTTCCTTATGAATTTTAATTAGTGCCACTCCTACCAAATTCTTTAAGGCAGCAAGAGGTCTCCAACAAGGGGATCCCCTATCCCCCTATCTCTTCATTCTATGCATGGAGACTTTTAAATCTCTTATCCAACATGAAGTCCTCAGTAACTCCAAATTTAGGCATCATACAAAATGTAAGAAAATTGGATTGACTAACTTTTGTTTTGTAAACGATCTCTATTTATTTTTCAGGGGAAAGATGGACTCTGTACAAAGCTACATGAAAGCTCTTAATACTTTTAAAAGCTTCTCAGGTCTGCAATTCAACCCAATAAAGAGCCACTTCCTCCTATCCAAAAGTGCCACGACCTGGGGAACTCTCATCTCTCAAACCACTAGAATGCAGTTTAAAAACATACCTCTGTTGTAATTGGGCTTACCAGTTTCCAATAAAAGGCTTAACTATATAGAGTGTACACCACTTTTAGAGAACATACAGAAAAGGATCAGCTTATGGGTAAACAAATCTCTCTCCTATGCTGGGAAACTGTAACTCATCAAATTGGTACTAAACTCTCTACATGTTTATTGGAGCTCCCACATCTTTCCATCTATATGCATAATTAAAACAATTGAAAGGCCACTCAAAAATTTCCTATAGAGTCATCCAAATGGTGCAAAAGTCAGCTAAAGTAAAATGGGTAGATGGATGTCTTCCCAAAGAAGAAGGTGGATTAAATATTACTTCAATCAAGACCACAAATCAGGCCTTAATCCTTATAAGGTTGTGTGGATACTAACAGATAAATCCTCACTATGGATAAAATGGCTCCATTCTTACTTCCTCAAAGATAGAAGCCTATGGGGAAGCAAGCAATCTGCCTCATACTCTCACTTCCTCAACTAACTGCTGAAGTTGAAAGTAAACGTACAAATTGGTGTCACATGTCTCGTTAGGAATGGTAACTTGATATCTCTCTAGTATGATAACTGGTCAGATATGGGACGACTCATACAACACTTTAACAACCTAACTAACCCACAAACCTCTTCCCTTGACATTCGACATTCGACTCAACTCTATGATTACAGATGGTTCATGGAACTTTCCTCACAACCTAAGGCATCTACAACCTGCTTATCCACCCAACCCAACCCAACCTCTCTTGACACATGCTATTGGCAGGATCAGCCTAGCCACAAACTTACAAACAAACCACCAAAGATCTACTCAGATGTAGAAAACCTAAGGTAGCATGGCACACGACCATATGGAACAAGGTTTTAAATTTAAGAATATCCTTCATACTGCGGCTAGCAGTCTAAAATAGACTTAATACAGTAGATAGAATGTCATATCTACAGATGGACAGAACCTATCCAATGTGCCAAGTCCATGTGGAAACAAGAGACCATCTCTTCTTTACATGTCCTCACAAGAGCACAATATGGAATCATATGGCTAAGAAATGCTTATGGCTAGATTTTGGGAGCTCTCTCACAGACATTACACAAAACCTGATCAAGCCATAAGCTCCAAGTCCAAACAGGTTGATCCATCTTCTATCTTTGGGACTTTGTGTTTACATGTTGCGGAAAGAAAGATACCTAAGATGGTTTACTGGTAACAACTGTTCCAAAGAGTCTTTTACCACCAAAAGCCTCAGGGAACTCAGAGAGCTAATCCTCCTCAAAAGCCTAGATCATACCTGTAGCCCAAGCATCCTCTTCTTACTAAATATCTAACTCATAGTTATACTACTACATGACAAAGTATCTGAGCATACACTCTCATAACCTTTAGCTTTACTCCCTACACATACATGCAAGGTATTCTACGAAAGCACAGCATAAAACAAAACAAATAAGATGGGCTCAATGCTTACCCAATCCATTGTTGCTATTGTAAACCTTAGTCTCGAAAGACCTGCAAGTGTCTCCTTCCTCCATTGTCCCCTCGAAGTCACGAAGTCTCTAAGTCTCTAGAGAAATCAACCCCAATTAAGTAAAATATAATTGGATCGATTGAAGTGATTTTACCCCCTTTACAAAAATGTCACTACCTGGTTAAATCTCCTTCCAAGGTCAATACGCTGTCGTTCTCCTTTCTTAAGCAAACTATGTCGTTTGGGCAGTTGTATTTAGGGATGTCAATAGACAGTTGTATTTAGGGACGCCGTTTTATCGGGTCGCGGGCTGGGCCGGGTTGGGCCAGTTCTTGGCCCGCGCGGGCCGATCATGGTCAGCTCGTGGCCACCCATGACCAGCCAAATCTGGGCTGGACCGGAATTGTTATCCTTAGTTGTATTAGGAGAGACTACTCTCCAACATTTTGTACAATTAAACCTCTATATCTTTAATGATTTTTTTCAAAATTATAAAAGAAATCTATAGTCATAATAATGTAAGTGGTATTCAATCTTGTTAGTTATATCAATAAAAGAATTAAATACAAAAATAAAAATCATTTTCATAGACAGATAGTTATGATAAAACAAATCGTTCAATGTATAGTTTTAGGGTCGTTGAACCTAAAGGGAACCATAACCATCAAACAATGAGATATAAAACCTAAATATTGAATTTTACAACATTTAACAATTTGGTTATATATGTTTCATCTGTATATCTTATTCATTACTTCAAACTATCAACTTTAACAAGTTTAAAAGTAAAAAGGAATAATCAAATTATAATATTAGGAAATAAACTCAAGTACTTAAATAAAAATACTTTAGTTATTACTTTTTCTCATCACCACAAATGGGAAATTAAGTAATCTACTATATAATTTATATCAATTCTCTCTCACTTCCTCATGATTATTGTTTTTCTAAACCATCTTTAAGAAAAATCCCATCATTCACTCTTCTTGCAATGCATTATACAAGTGACAAACCAGCCTAATAACTACATTTCATTCACATTACCAATAACTGAATAACTAAGTATTAGGGTACAGTATGAGAAGATTTCTAGAACAAATCCACTAATCATCAAACTTGAAAATAGCTTTCTTGCCTTATCAAACTTTCCAAGCTTACAAAGCCTATTTATGGCTATATTGTACACATATCTATTAGAAAGAGAAAGAATTTTGACATTTCTGTTAAGCATATCTATAATTTTTAAAACATCTTGACATCAGTCTAGCATTTACAGTAATATCATTTGAACCTTTACATTTGTTCTAAACTTAAATGTTTAGAATAAAACCCTAATCGCTACCAACTCTGATCTTTTCAAAAATTAACATTAAAAACTAAAGATCCATACCTTAGTGAGAGTCTATTCCCGCCCATCATCTACCCAAATGTCAAGCAACTCACATACTTGAAATAGTGATGCTTACAGAAGAAAGATCTCGCCATAAGATGAAACTCAACAAAAAATTGATCTCCTTAGTTAGTTGAAGATGGATCTCGTTAAACTCAAATAGGGCATGTGAATTCTTAAAGATGAATTCATGTTCAAATTAGAACAAAGTTGTTTTAGCTGACTGTTGGGTGTTTGCTAACAAATTAGGTATGTTTTAAATGAGTAATGTGTTTAAGTGAGTTGGGATTAAAAAATGGGTCGGTTGAGAAAACAACCAAATATGATTGGTCCATGTGTCTATATTTTACCATATAGGATTCTCCTTATTGTTTTTAATGAAGCTCATCAACAATATGGGAATTTTCTTGAAAAGTGTAAATTACAAGAACTTTTTTCAAGAATTTTAAAGATAAAGAAGTTTTTTCAAAGTTCCATAAATCACATAAGATGTATGGAAAGTAGCAAAGAGAATATTAAGGTATCTAAAAGGTACTGTTGATTATGCATTGTACTATCAAGGCAATAAAAGTCTAACTTCGCAGATTGAGAAGGAGATTTGTATGTGAGAAAATTTACCTTAGATATGTTTTCTTACTTAAAAATGGTGTTACATCATGAAAAAGTAAGAAATAATCATTTGTTGCTTTATCCACAATAGAAGTTGAATTTACAATATTTTTAGCAACAACATAAGAGGTCGTGTGACTTGAACGATTCTTGGTTGGTTTAAGGTTCATTGAAAAGCAAGAATAATCCAGTAACAATCAACTGTGACAGTCAAGTAGCAATTGATTATACTAAAGACCCCAAATTTTATTGTAAAACCAAGCATATAGACACCAAATATTATCATATGAAATATATAGTTGCATAAGGAGAAGAGAACATGAAATATATATATATATATATAAGACATAGTGGCAGACCCAATGTCACAACACCAAAATAAGGAGATTTTAGACACTTATTCCTAGACGTATCTAATAATTGTCTTAAATAATTTAAGAATTGGTGGAGTTTTTAGACATTTATTTAAGACGGTAAAATTTGTCGAAAAAATATACTAAAAAAGTGTCTAAAACTTTGAAAATTTCCAATTAGCATGATAAGAACTGAAACTTTTTATAATTTAGAAACATCTAAAAATAATGATTAATTAATATCAAAAGCAAGTAATTATAAACAAAAGTTTACTTAATATGAGATAAATAAAGAACCTAAATTTTAAAATATATAATTTATTAGTG
>JANZXP010000007.1:12934127-12957979 GCA_027576715.1 Erythroxylum flavicans | reverse complement strand
AATTTATCAAATTAAAATTTATAATTTAAAAAGAATGCAAAAAAGAAATTGTAAGCTTATTATTTTACTAAAAAGGTAGAGTTTTTCGACGTCAAATATTGTCTAAAAGTGAAAAATATCGACAGAAAAAAGCATCTAAAAGTTTACACAAAGCGTCTAAAATAACATTTATGTGTCTACAAAAATTGTCGAAAAAGTATGTTTTTGATGCATTTATGTGTAAATAGATTTTCGACATTTAGATTTTTGACGCCTAGATGTGTAAAAAATTTATGTTTTTTCGACGCTTAGATACGTAAAAAAATTATATTTTTTTGACACATCTATGTGTCTAAGAAAACCGTCGAAAATATTTTTCGTGACACTTGTTTTTTTTAAGCTTTATAAAGCGTCTAAAATTATTTTTCAGACGCAAAAAAATGTCTAAAAACTCCACCTTTTGTGTCTAAAAATTCCATGTTTTGTTGTAGTGTGTTAAAACTAATTTCTTGAGATATATATATTGGGCATGTGAAGTCCTAGGATTACTTAGATATTGAAATGTAATTGACTAACATTTCTACATGTATGTTCATTCAATATATCATCATGTATAACACACAAATATACATTACTTAAAACTTGATTATGAAATATGTTTACTTTGTATGACGTATTTTTCATATGAATCAAATAATATGTCAGATAGTTAAAGCAATTGATATTAGTTCTTTTAATGATTGGAGAAGAGGTAGGTTTTAAGCTTATTATCAAGGTAATAATTGAGAGCTAAAGTGGAAAAACTTAAACAGTGAATGCCAACTTAGATGGTAAGTCAAAAGGAAATTGGTTTGAGGTGATCACCATATCTGCCTTAAATTGGCATATGCGAGTTCAAAAAGATAAAGGTAAGAGTAGGAAAGTAAATTCAGGTTAAACATTAAGTATGTTTGAACCAAAATCTGTAGGTATTGCATTTATGAAAGATATACACTCCAAGTTAATAGGATTTAATACTATAACACATGACTCTTACCATGTGTATATAAACAACCATAAAAGGGGTAATATAAGTCAAAAGATCTCAACTTACGTCGCATGAGACCCTAAAGGTTAAACGGACCCCATAATATACTCTTAGGACTCATATCTAATTCAAAAGATTAATTTTAAGGTTTTCTACTTTAAAATGTTGTCAGAAAATTATTTTTGAAACAATCTTATAGGACAATTCTAGGAAATAAATTAAATTAAATTCAAGAGAACTTAGAATAGAGGAAGGTCATTCTAATTAGTAACTTGTATAAGAAAAATTATGTATTCAAAAGTGGCCACCGACTCTTAGTAAGAGAATTGAATATATTTGTAACATGCTGAATTAAATGAGATCAAATGAGATTGAAATGTGAGATATGACCTAAGATATATATCATGCAAAATCTAATCAATAATGGATTCATTAATTGTGATACTATATATTCCTAATAGATATATGATCATGAGCTCTCAGAATATGCTAGTCATATAGGTTATTCGATAAGTATGAGAACATGCAGAAAATTTCAAAATTATATAAATATAATAAATATTTAATCATTTATCATATAAAATAATATTTATAAATTTATTTTAAAATAAATGTGTAATTCTATAATAATATATATAAAAATATATTCTAATTCATAAAAATTAATAAGTAAATATAGAAGGTCAGAATTTTAGTAAGACTTGATCAATAAAATATTGATATAAAAATCAATATTTTATAATTTTTAACATCATCTTTTCTTTATCATTATTCTAGAAAATCCCATAAAATATTATATTAAAAAATACAAAATAAATAGTTGTAATAACCTAAATTAAATGATTGTGTTGTTGTTTAAAGAATTTTTACATAACCCAAACGCAACATGTAAATTTTGTAGAATTTTTTAAAGTCAAATTCAATGCATAGACTTATTCTTAAATTCAAACTCTCTAATTTTTAAATTTAACACATTGAATTAAATGAGTTGAGGTAACGTGTATAATTTTGTATCTATATACTTGTATGCTAAATGATTAATGCATTGGCAATCTCATAGTCCGTGTAAATTTTTAGTCCAATAATTAATGATATCCATCAGGTTAACATGGTTAGTATATTTCATATGAGAGATCAGTAAGTGCATTTAACGATTTTGTGGTTAAGGAAATGATCGGAAGGTTGCAGGTCAAACATACGAAATAGCCTCCAAATAATCATTTGTGGTTTCATTTGATATCCTGTGATTATTGTGATAACAACACGTGCATCTAAGACATATATGTAATCGATGATTATCGGAAGTTGGAAACTTGCTTTATTCTTCGACCCGTTGTCTTCCATCTCATCAGTTAATGCTGTGTCAAGCAAAGTCATAAAATAAGAAAAGTTTTGTCTATTTGGTTGTCAAGAAAATGAAATTAAAGGAGATAATGAAGAAGAATATAAGAGAAATAATAGAGAAAGCTGCGAAACTGAAAGACTACTGCGAAAATGAAAGACTAACTTGTCGCAGTTAGTGGCTTGAGAGATGGGAATGTTCATTTCGACACCACATTTTTGAGGCAAAGAAGAGGCTGCATCTGGCTTGATATTGGGGTAGCGAGCAGCGGCTGCCTTAACACAGTTGCATGCTGCTCTTCTGTCTGCGGTGGTCGGAGTGATTGCCTTGATATTTTTGACACCATCGCAGCATGCGGTAGGGGGATTGCCGCCACCGGTGAGATAAGGAATGCAAGAGGCAAGAGAGGCATCCACTTGACCGCAAGTTACCGCTTGTCCTGGGTTTGCCATGAGCTGAACCATGACTACTACAACAAGCATGGATACGAAAACCCTCTTCATTTTTTAAAAAGACCTGGGATTGTATTGGTTTCCTCAAGTAATTTTTCTGCCTGTACTGCTTGTGATGTCAATGAATGCTCCAGTGGGGTGTGATATATAGAACATTTATGTTGGCTGGCAAAGTAAGGGTTGTGGGTCAGCACTAACCAATGTTAGTTACAAAATTCTGGCTTTTTGTTTGCAAAATAGGCTCTTTTTGAACGAACATATGGGGCATTCAGGATAGATATTGAAGATTCCAAGACACTCACTGTTAGCGCATATCATACAGTTGTTTAACACACACTTGTACAAGTTATCCATGGCCACTACATCTACAACAAATTTGTTAAAAGGCGAACTCTAGGCTGGTTGGGGACCTAAGGTTTGAGATCAACATGGAAGTGAGTGCGGAAGAGCCGTTTGGTGACTCTTCTAATTAGTTCTAAGCATTTACTGTGTCTATAATCTTTTGGGTGTTATATTGTTTCGCTTTCTTGTTTTTATTTTATCTTTCTTAATTTTTGACTAGTGTTATTTGGTGTATTTTCATCAAAGTTTTTATTTACTTTGTAGCACTGCCTAAAAGAGCAGAAGGGAACTCGTGTCTTCTTTTACATGTGTGATTTGCTCAACCCTTCTTCACGAGTTCCCTTCTTTTCTTTTAGGCAGTGCTACAAAATATTATGTATATTATCATATTAGTTTTTCAATTTAAAATCCAAAATATTATGTATATTATCATATTAATTTGAAATACTAATATGATAATCAATTTCATGTACAATACCAGGTGGGACTTTACATGTTGATGCATTCTCCATGGTTGTCATTTTAGTATCGTGTTAAAGTGCCATATATCATACTTGTATTATCGTTAACTTCGACCCGATTGAGAAATGCATGATATAATAAGAAAATCAAATACATCATTACCCCCTCAGATTTTATCAGTAATTCGATCCTATAAATTTTGTAAATAGAATTGGGATGACTTTTATCCTCTTCATGTTAATTGCTTTTCTCGTGTCATTTAGTGCAACATGTAGTTTTTGAGATTTAATGTATGAGTTATTACTATTTATATATAAGAATTTAAAGTATGTTGAGACCATTTTATGTAATAGTGAAAAACCAACAATGGGATCTCCTATATAGGTCCAAATAATTTGTACATAGAAAACAAGGGAGAAGATAAACTGAATTCTAATTAGTGCTATACAAAGAAGTTAGTGCCTAATATAAATGGGACCTTCAAGAATAGGGTTATAATTTAATGTTTATATTTTTTGTGGTCATGGAAAGTATTTTCATTTTTAAATATTAGAATTTTAGATAAAAATAAATTGTTGTTGATTTCATTTTAAAATAAATATGTAGGAATTTAACCACTTTTTAGAAAATATCTAACAAAAATGATTAATAATTAAGGTCAAACTAGTTGAATTATATTCAACAAAATAAAACTAGATTTTAAATAATAATTAAAATATACAAATAGAATGTTCAATTTTAAATCGTATATAAATATATATTATTATCAATTAATTATCTACAATACTAATACATAGGTATCTTAAAAGAGCCTTAATATAATATTAAAAAGAAATATAAATGTGTACATTCTTTAAGTATAAAGAATTAGTAAAAAATCTAAAATGCAAAAGATATGACTTTTTAACTTTAGCATTTGTGAAAAACTTAACTTAAATTTTAATATTTTTCAATGTTTTAAAAATATCCCCATATTATAAAAACTAGCCCATTTTTTAAAATAGACTAAATCACAAACTTCCATCAAATGAGAATTACTTGTCTCATTGTTTTTTTTAGTATAATGTCTAACATTGTCAGTTTGACAACATAATTAAACCTTCTGTCCCCCAACAATAAATATCTCAAATTCTGTATCCATATGCTCCTATCTGATTTGGTATACAAACTTAAACCTTAAATTTGAAAATAGTGGTTATTATTCATTTATGAGTTATCAAGGAAGCAGTCTCTTTTTAAAAAGTACAAAGGAAAGGTTGCGTATATCATCTTTGATGATCTTCCTTGAACTCTTGCAAAGCGGGGAGCCTTGTGCACTAAGTTAGGTTGACTTTATTCCTTTATGAGTTATATGCATTAGATTTCGCATCGATTGGTTTAATTTTTGGTACCGTGAGAGGTTGAAATGATTATCTTAGGAGTTTAGTTATAGAAGAAATGCACCATTCCCTAGCATTGAGATTCTCTTTTGTAAGAGAGTTAAAAGCAAAAAGTCGTAAGAGAGGACATATTCTTGAAATTATATTGCTTCAAAAGGAGAAAGATGTGTTAGAATTTTTCTATTTGGGTTATACTAATTCATATTTTGTTTTACATATGAGTCAAATAGAGATATGTAGATCTACGATTATATTTGTGATCCTATTTAGTTTTTTTAATCTTCTCAACAAGTTTATTAGGTATGATATAGTTAAAATGTAAGGCTATCAGGCTACCTTAATGATACAACCTAATCCTTTAACTAATAAATCTAAGTCTTTCTTTTTATATCATAACCCTATATGAGTGACTTATAAAGTATTACATTTACATCATATTTAATTTTATTGAAAATGGTCAGACAAGTAAGAGAAGAGTTCGGTCATCTTCTTATAATTTCATGTCTTTATAATATGTAACTCAATAATCTCTTCAATTACAAGCATGTCTTATAATTCAAGTATTTTGAATATCCTTTTTACAATTCATATATCTATTTAACTAAGGCGAGTAGAATGATATTAATTGACCCTAGATACTTTAATTTAATATAAACAATTTCTATATACGATATTATAGATAATTTCAATAGGTTCTACAACCTTTAACTAATATAAAGGTTACTTTTTAGATTAGAAAAACTAGATTAAAGATGGTGGGGTTTTGTGAATTTCAAGATTAGGTTTTATAGAGAAACCCTGGCTTGGTTTTTGTTATTGTGATTTCATGTTAGACCAGAAATAACACTATATAAGTGACTTACAAAGGATTAGGTTTACATCATCTATACTATGACTAAAAAAGTGAGACAGGTAAGGAAAAAAGATCATCTTCTTATAATTTGATGTTTCTACAATATATAACTAGATAATCTCACAAACTATAAGCATTCCTTCTAATTCAAGTATTTCAAATATCTTTTATGCAATTCATTTGTTAATTTGATTAAGGTTATTAGCATGCTATTAATTAATCCTAACACTTTCATTTAATACATGCAATTTTCATATATGGTATCAGGGCTAGTTTTAAAAGATTTTACAAACTTAATCAATTGAATAATTATGTTTTTTCATATTATAAAACCTGAATTGAAGATTTTCAGGTTTT
The DNA here is from genome assembly GCA_027576715.1 of Erythroxylum flavicans. Classification (NCBI taxonomy): domain Eukaryota; kingdom Viridiplantae; phylum Streptophyta; class Magnoliopsida; order Malpighiales; family Erythroxylaceae; genus Erythroxylum; species Erythroxylum flavicans. The sequence goes on along the minus strand of JANZXP010000007.1, from coordinate 12,951,786 downwards.
GGAGAATTACAAAATTGGGTTTTGTGTGGAAACCTTAGTTTTCATCTTTGTTTATTGTGATTAAGTCATGATTTTGGTTAACTATGCTAAAAGTAGGTAGTTAATAGTTTTTATGAATTGGTTATGATTAAATCTTAAGTTTTTATGTTTTCTTATAAGTTTAATCTAAGTTGGCATCATTTTATTGCTTAATATCGTGTTTTTTCTTTTAGAATTTTGAATGACTTGTTAGTTGACAAAGTCCAGTGGGGGTGGCAGTTGTCAAAACCATTTTGCAAGGGTTGGAGGGTTATTTGATCAGCCATTTAATATTCCAAACTCATAGTCTTGTTAACCAAACAATCAACATAATATAGATGTCTTTACATTGTATTTTTCTCATGATTTTCATAATTTTTTCTAGCTTAATGAATTATTTCACATTTTAAATTGTTTATCTCTTAACTTTGTGTTGTTACTAGGCTAAAGATGGTAATTACGTGTAAGTTTGATGAAATAGTATAATAATTAGCAAGTGTTATAATTTATTTGTGAATTGATATTTATCTAAAGGTGATAATATTTTATAATATTATTTCTTACTTGATCTTTTGTGATATTAATTTTGAATTTTGGTTTTGCTTCTTATGAAGTGTGCCTTGGTTATTAATCTAATGAGTTATATAGTCATGAGTAATCAAATTTGTTCAGTTAAGACTTTAGATGAAAAAAATTAAGACTTGGAAGAGTGGTCTAGAGACGCAGGACCTGGATTTGGTTTTTATTTTTTTGAAAATAAATAATTCCATTAAATGGAGAATAAGAGATAATTATAACCAATAATAATGCTAAAGTATAACAGTTGAACTAATTAATAAACCTACTTCTTTACATGTAAGAGACCTTAAAAGAGTCTCCTCGTGCGAGACACTTATTCCACATGCATAAATGGTCCTTCTCTTGTTGCCTGGTTCCATAGGGTCCATATAGCTACTTATATTAGTTCTATTATCTTGCCTTTCCTTTATTGATTCATTTGGAGGCTTACATGGAGGAGCATACTTCATAGAAATTAGAAATCAACTCACATTGCAAGTAAGTTAAGTACTGTTATGACCATGAGCTAAAATTCTAAACATTTTAGTATATTCCAAAGGAAGTGTGTTTGAATAAGGAAATTCTTTACATTTTCCACTATGTGAGTTATAAAGCTAGCATTATAAATTCCATCTATTTTTCATCATTAGGGTTAATTTGGTATCCATACAATGGGCTAAAATGATTTCACATATTGAATATAAAATTTTGTCAGCTAATATATTTTATCCATCCCTCGAGATGAGTTGTTAGGATCATTATGAAGCTTATTATTACACTCCCTCCATATAAAGTAGATAGAACATAAGAAAGTAGTCTTGGAGAGGATGCAATCTTATTGAGATTTTGTTCTGTTCTTAGCACAATCAACTAAATCAGACCACACTTATAAAGCACCAAATAATTGTAACAGATGTTGTGGTCTACACCAAATGGAAAAGGAATAGCTACAATGGCAAAAAAAAGTGATTCCTATTCTCAATATGATTTTTATAGAATAGATATAGAGAGTTAATGTTACCAAAACACTTGTATTTTGTTCTAATCCTATTCTTGAACCCCAACCAGTAGTAAATGAGGTTTTGGGAATAAGAAAATTCATCTAAATTAGCTCATACCATGCCATCCTAAGAGAGCTAGGTCTAAAGATTTGATAGTAATTATGAGAGTTATTTCCCATCCAGATTAACTTGTCCTTTTTGTTTTGATTAGGATTATATTGGGGAGACAGAATGATAAGATTCAAATTTCCATTAAAGTTACTAATCCAACTATTGTTTTGAATGAATGATTCATCCTTGGCATTTATAAGAATCCTAGCTGTAAAAAAACTTAGCTCGTGCCTCATATATAGGGGGATAACGCTGGTCCAGTTGTCATACCAGAACCATGCCTATTTCCTATTCCCAACATTAGCTTCAAATAAGGGATAGATCTTCTCTGTTAATCTAAGTATCTAAATTAGACACTAAGAATGATCCATACCTATCTTGATTTGTCAGAAGTTAGCATTCTTAAGGTAGTATTCATTCATCCATTTTGATTATAGGGATTCCCCATAAACTAGTAGCTTCCATATCATTTTAGTGAGGAGAACATTCTGTATAGCTTGAATAGGAGTTAGTCATAAGCTTCCGTCCTGTTTAGGTAGACATAAATCAATCCATTTAACTTTAGCTACGTTAGACACTTTAGCCTTTTATGACCATAAGAAATTCTAGATGCATTTTTTAATCTCTCTAGTCAGCTTCTTAGGAATGAATAGGTGAGCAGACCAATAAACACTAAGATTCCTTAGGAATGAAGAGATTAATTAGAGTCTTTTAACTATTGAAAGTAATATGTTCTGCCAATTATTGGTTTTATCCTTGAACTTCTCCAAAATGAAGGTTACATCAACAAATTTAGGCTTCTTTATGCTTATAGGTACTCCTAAGTATTTGAATAGGAAATAATGGATATCAATCCAATTATATTACTTAAAACCTCAGCATTTTGGAGTTTAAGGGAATATACAAGCAACTTTTACTTATATTCACTTTCAAACCTAATAGTTCCAAGAGTTTTTTTAAGGATTCTCAAAATAGCTTAAGAAAGTAAGGATCAATTTCACTAAACAATATCAAATCATCTACAAAGCCAAGGTGATTAATATTTAAGGAGTGACATTTATGATGAAACAAAAAACTATTTTCATTGGTTATGAAATAAAATATCCTTCTAAAGAGCACCTCAATCACCAAGTTAAATTATGATAAAGTGAAAGAGGATACCCTTATCTAATACCCTTGGTTCCTCTAAAAACAATGGTAGGAGAACCATTGATTAAAATGATGAATCAGGTATAGGCATGAATTTAATTTACAAAAGTATATGGGAAATCAAAGGCTTTTACGCATTCCAATATGAAGCTTTAATTGACTGTGTCAAAAGCGTTAAAGTAATCAACCTTGAAGGTGCATTTTTTGTTGGGTTTTTATTGTTCTTCAATTCCTGTAAAGAAAAATATTATCACTAATGACTTTCCCTTTATAAAAACTCCTTGGTAGGGCTTATAATAGTATTTAAAGATACCTTGAGTTCATTAGCAATAATTTTAGAAATGACTTTATAGCTTGCATTGCAATAAGAAATAGGCCTAAATTCATTTAAGGAGCTTAGGTTATTCATCTTAGAAGTAAGGCAAATATGAGTCTTATTTAGCTCCCTCAGTATTTTAGAATTAGAGAAGAATTCTTCCACCAATTTGAATAGAAGTTGACTAGTAATACCCTAGGTAACATGGAAGAAATGAGCACTAAAACCATCAGGATGACATGATTTGTTTGGATTTTGATTGAATGTGTCTTTTATCTGCTAAGTAGTAACAAATCTAACTAAGAAGTCTTTTAAGTCTAGACTTAGCTTATTATTGATGAACTTATCGCTAGAGATTTTTCCTTCATTCTTACTAACATAAGGACCAATTAAACTCATAAAGTGTTCCATAGCAAGTTCCTCAATCTTCTTCATGTCAGTAGTGATAGTCCCATCATAAATCTTCTTCATGTCGGTAGTGATAGTCCCATCGTCATTTATCAATATAGAGATTTTATTCCTGTTTCCCCTAGAATTGCATTATGGAAAAACTATAATTATTGTATCCTTCTTTTAGCCATATAATCCTAGCTTTTTGTTTCAATAGGGAATTATGCATAATGAAAGCAAAGTTATACTCTTTTACCATCTTGCATTCCTTGTTTCTCAATTCCTGATTGAGAGGATTTAGATAAAGATCATGTTGGGATCTTCTAAAATTAGCCCTAGCTTGCTGGAGGCTTTTAGGACATATTAGAGTTGTGAAGGTTTTTTAGTCCCTCCTTAAGGTTGTTTTAGTCCCTCCCTGGCTAGTTATCACTAGCTCCTCAAAACCTTCCCTTTCAAATAAGAAATTGAATATTTTGAAAGGAGGTTTTTTGCATTTTTCTAAGATTGACTCTTTGGACATTAATTAAGGAATGATTAAAGCATAATTTATCCCCAAAATAAGCAAAGTAAGTTGGAAATTAAGTTAGCCATAGTTGATTCACCATATCCCTATCTAATTTCTTCCTGATGTATCACTCCCCTTGCTACCTATCATCCCAAATAAAGAGATTCCTTGGGAATCTCAGGTCCACCACACCAATTTGATGCACTATCTATTTCAACCTTTTGTCTAGTCCCTTAGGCTTAACTTTGTTTCCTTTTCCCTTAGTAGGAGATAAGACATAGTTCAAGTCTCTAATACATAGCCAAGGATTAGTCATTGGGGAGTGAATTACCTTCACATCATCCCATAATTTACTTCTTTGGAACTTAAATTTGGCAGCATATATAATTGAAATCTTAATTATATTAAAGGTCTCCTTTAAGTAGCAAGAGAATGTAACAATTGATCAATCTTTTTCATATTGAAGACTTTGATTCTCTCAACACTGAAAACAAGGATGATTCTCCTATTGTAATGGTTGATATAATTGGAGTGGACATTCCAATTTGAACTATAAAAACTAAGGATGATCTTCAATTGTTACAATTTTATGTTTATATTAAGTAATCCCAAATTTAGTGGTCTTTTTTTCCAAAAACAATATATCTGTAATAACTTAATTTTTGATAGGATTGTTCATATCTCTCACATTTCATACCAAAATATTTATAAGGAAAAAACTAGAGAAAGGAACTAGTATAAATTCAAGGTTAGTTAACCTTAGATCTATTCTTACCTCTTCTTCTTAATCTTCTCCTAGAGGAAGGAATTGGATCCAATAATATAGTATTTATTGTTGCAATCAGCTTTTGCTTGGGACTTAAGTTTTCAGGTTTATAAGGCTCCTTATGAGTTCTTACAAAGGATAACTCTAGTTCCCCATTTCAACTACTTTTATAGTCTACACTGCTTCCAAAGGAGATGTAATATTTTTATTAGTGAATGAATTGTTCATCATATGAGCATTCTGTGTTGTTTTATCATAGGTTTCAGGTTTTGTACCCTTTTTAGCTACAGAAGCAGAAAGGGGTATATGATCATGTGGCTTTTCTTTTGCCTCATCAATCTTTAAAAGCTTAGCATATGTACCCATATTGGATTTCTTTCCTGTAGACTTCCATATGCAGTTAGAAGACATAGGTTTCTAAGTATATGACAAATTAATCTTAGTATTTATGTGATCTCCATATTCATTTAGTTTCATGGAAAAAATGGCCTTAGGAAGATCCTTCCAGTTTGTACATATATTCTAGCATAACGCAACATTGCCATCTTAGCTATTAATAAATATAAGCATAGGGATTTTCTTTGTGAACTAACTAAGAATGTCACACATAAAGCAAGCTATCAGGGATCACCTGGTAGGGATGTTGCGTGTTGAAAACTTTAAGGTAAAGTCTGAAGTTGAATTCCAAAAAATTGAGCTGCTGTTTGGAGTGAAATTGTTACACCAAGGCTTACGTTTGGTTCGCTGTGTGAGTTAGAAGTCGAAACCAAATTTTGATATTATTTTAAACACGGATGGATCAGCCTTGGGATCGCTAGGACCATCTGGTTGTGGTTATATCATTCGCAATGCTGGAGGAAGATTTATTTTCGAAGAGGCAAATTTTATAGGCGTCGGGACTAGTTTGGGGGCAGAGGTTGCTGGTCTTTTACATGGGGTGTGAAGGTGTGAAGAGTTGGGACTTCAAAATGTGCTTATTCAAACTGATAGTAGCGTCCTTGCCCTACTCTTACAACAACAAGAGAATTATCCTTGGCGATTTTTGTCGGTCTTGCAGGAGATTTCAAACATTATGGGAAGATGTCATTATAGCATTATTCATGTCTTCCGGGAGACCAATGCCCTTGCGGATTGCCTAGCGTGCATTGGCTCCTCTTGCTCATCTAGGGTTTTCCAGGATGTTTTTGCATTGCCATCTACTGCGAGAGGGTTGTTGGTTTTACATCAGCAATCCTTTCCTTACTTGAGAGTTTCATAGATGTTTTCCATTATTGGGTAAGTCTTAAGCACTGTCTTTGTACCCTTTTTATTTCTATTAATAAATCGAGTTTCATCCCCGCCAAGTTTCGCCCTGGTTAAATTAAAAAAAAAAACTAACTAAGAAACTCAAGCTCTACATAGTTCAATAACCTAAAGGAATATTTTGGAAGTTGATCCAAAGAGGGAAAGTTTCAATCTTTCTCTTGTGAAGTTCTAATTATTCAAGAATTTCCTAAAGAAATTCATCTGAGTTAAAGTTAAAGATAAATGTGTTCTCCTCAGTTATCAAAATTTTTCCTAAGCCTTTTATTTCCAATTTTCCTATGGCTTATACTTGAAATTGTGAGAATGCAAGTCTTTTACTATGGGAAAACTAATCAAGGAAGTGGACTATTTGGAGGTAACAACTTATAGTAAATGAACTGGGCGAGTGATAATTCCATATATCATTAGTTATTGGTGAAAGGTAAGCTTTACCTTAAGAACACTGGTGCAATTCTTTTACTCTAAGATTTAAGAGAATAGGCATTACAAGCAGTACTCATAGTGTTTTTAGCTTTGCCTCTATTACTATTCATTGTCTACTAAAATGGGGAAAGTCTTCCACAATGGAATTCTTAACTCTCTTTTTTTTTAGATCTACAGCACAACACTTATAACCCTATAAGCTACCTCTATACTCTTAGAATTTGGGACTAGGGAGACTTTTAGGCCATCCTCTAGGGCCATTGCCTTCGAAGCTTGCCAAAAGTGGAAATAACACCTTAACTATCAATAAAGAAAGGATACCAAAAACAAAAAGAAGTATACATTTATGAGGAAGAAAGGTAAAAGAATATAACGAGATGCCAAGGTGTCTCTCTCAACCTTGCTTATCCAATTTAGAGAAAGTTTTTAAAAGTGTTTGCTTATAACACAGGAAAGTATGATAGAGTAAAAGGTTCACTTTTAAAAGTGAAAAAGGGGAATAGGCTGACCATTATGGTTATAAAGAAATCTATTTCTCCATCCTTTAAGGGTGGATTACTAGATAAAATTATTTTGAAAAATTTTATGGTCTCCTTAAAGATAATGCCTATAGAATATATAAAAAAGGTTAAGTTTACATTATGTAGATTGATGTATGCTAGATATACATTATTTTTAGCACTATTTTCATAGTATATTTCTTGTGTTTTAGATTTTTTAAAGGATTTAATAGTTAATTTTAGAACTTTTGTCATTTTAAGTCATATGTCTGCTCATACAAGGAAAATAAGCAAAGTTAGAGAAGATACGAAGCAAAATGGAGCAATTTTGGAAGATTCAAAGAAGAATTATATAACACGATAGTATATATGGTCCCATTTTTAGAGTCGTATATTGATGTGGTTGTATATGTTTCTTCACTGCAACCTTCATGCCTTGTGTTGCCTTTTTGGATAAAGAACTTAGTGCTATAGACCACGACCTAACATAAAGTCATGCACTAAATCATATAACTCTAAAAAATAAGTTATAATGACACAAACTTTAACATGATCGTATCTTAGCCTGTGTAACTCTTGAAAAAATAAGTTATGAAAACACAACCTCCAACATGACTGTGTCTCTTACCACTTCTATTAATGCTAAAATTTTTGTAATGAATACGATTGTGCCCCATGCTTATCTACAATTGAAATATTAATTTTGGTTTTGTATTTAAGGAGTGTTTCTATTTAGATTTAGTTAGTTTTTGACATCTTTATTTATTAAGCTTCTTTCCCTTCTTCTTAACTAAACTTTAAACTTATCAAAGAATTCCTTCTTTTTGACATTCAAATAATTAATGAATTTGGTTCTTAAATTTTTATAAGTAATTGATCAGTTCTCTTTTTATATATCTAATTTAGAATTTTTATGGTATAAACTTATTTAAGAGTTCTTTAGGGTTTTATTCATAGGTGATTTTGCATCATATATTATGGCTTCTCTATAAGAGAAATGAACTTTTTTATAAGTAATATTTTAGTTAATGGCTCTTTATGGATCATGTTATATTTTGGTGGTTAATATTTATAAGAGGTTAATGATCTTTTTAAAAGATCATGAGCTTGTTTTGAGACTAGATTGACGTAGGTATGCATAGTTTATAATTTTCTGGGTCATTGATGCAAGCATTAAAACATTAGTACTACATAAAAGAGTTTAGTGAGTTATATATGTCTGTAAGTATAAAGGGTAAGATATTAATTAAAACATGTTAGCTACCATATTCAAGTATGGAAAGTTCATTGAATTAAGTTCTTTATGTTTAAATATTTTAAAAATGTTCAAAAACTTATTAAATTTGTTATTTGACCTAATTGAGTCATTTTCAAAAATTTTTCAAGTAAATTATTAAATTCAAATTAGATTTATCTAAGTGAAAAAATTTTAGAATTTTTTATATGCGTTGTAACAGAATTTTTTATATGTGCTATAACTAATTAGTTTATTGTTTTACAATTAGGACAACTATAGACGTGTTGGCTCGTAGTTATATATTTTTATCCTATTTTGGACTTGATCTTCTAAGCCAGTTTATTAGGTTTAGTATGGTTATAATGTACGGCTATTAGGGTGCCTTGATGATAAGACCTGATCATTTAAATAACAAGTCAAAGTCTCTCTTGATATTTCATTACCTTATATAAGTTACTTATATGGAGTTAGTTTTATGTCAACTATGACTGTAATTAGTAGGAGAGGCAAAAGACGAGTTAGGTCATTTCTTACAATTTTATGTTTCTACTATAAGTTATTCAATAATCTCACAAACTACAAACATGCCTTCTAATACATGTATTCCTAACATTAATTAATTAAAATATGTAAAATGTTATTTATGGATCCTAAAATCTTTCATTTAATATATGGAATTTCTTTGAGATAAAGATCTTACGTTATTTAATGAGAGGTAGTAAAAAGAAAGGAGAGAATTTTTTTTCTTGATGATTTAAAGACACTATATGGACAAGGTAAATTTCACAATTCCAACTAGATCATCTCTTTAACTCAACAATAGTTTCCATATTAAGAACTATTTAGTACTTAGGAACAATATTCTTAAAAATGAAGTGCATTATTATATTGGAAATAGCCATTTTATAATAAAGAAGTGGCTACAACTCCTGTGCAAACTGTGTGCAACTAAATGCATCATTGTGTTATGAAATAATCCCTATAAAAAGAGGGCGTTTGAAGTGTTTTTATTTAAAAAACTATGCTATTTCTTTCAATCCCTAGAGCATATACCACATTTTCAAGTGAAATTTTTTGCACGACAAGATCTTCTTTCTTTATAGTATGTATCATAAAGAACCAATTGTCAAGTTATAACAGATCATTTCTTTAGGAACTTAGGATACAAAGATCTTAAATCTGCTTCCAAATGGAATGTGAGTATCTACACTTAAAAAAAGTGTTCAACCATTTCAAACTCAACATTACACAACATACAAGTTGTAGGAGCATAGGCAAAGCTATTCTCAAAGGTCATCGACTGAATGAAAGATTCTCAAGGATTTGTTTATTTTATATTAGCTTTTTTTAGGGCAGAGGTCCTTAATAAGTTTCTGCAAAGAGGTTGAAGGAGATGCATAAAGAGTGCCTCTTCCATCTTGTCAAGTTTTCCTAGTCAAGGTTAAGATTTAAGTTGAATATATGCTCAATAAGTGTTATTTTAAGCATCTGGTGAAAATATAGGTGTGAGTTTCGAAGAAGCCAACCTACTAAAGCTAAGTCTAGGATAGAGCTTTTTAAGGAATGTAGTGATTTTACTAAGAAAGCCCATGTTTATTCATTTGTCATTCCAAAAGTATAAGGACTTTCTATTCCTTATTTTGGTGAGGAATTCAAGTCTAGCCCCTTCTCTCAATTTGAGTATGTTCATTAATTTCCATAAGGAATTATACTTAGGTTGAATACCCTAGAAACTTTCCTTGTTTAGATAATATACATGAAGAGGCCTTTTTGTTAGTAAAAACTCTTCATATCCTTTTAACAAGGAGTGCTTCATTTACAGTTCTTATAGAAATTATGCTAAGTTCTCCTTCTTACTTAAGGAGGAAAAATGCTAACCATTTATGCGTTGTTAAAGTGTGTTTAGTTATGTCTCCAGCCCTAGGAACTATCTCATAAGTTTCTCCATCTACATTGTCAAATTCTTAGGAATCAAAATGTGAGAAACCAATAAACATGTAAATTGTTTGTTATCCAGTTAATCAACCAAATTCTACTAACAAAAGATAAAATCTTGTTAAATTAAATAGAAATCCTCTTTTGGAACCTTTCTATCAATGGCTGGGACTCAACATAACTAGTTATTCTAGAGGATATAGGGATTCTCAAATATGTGATAAAAGGCTTACACAACTTCAAACAAGTTAAAAAGCTAGTCAAGTTATTAGTCTACATAACACCTAAGGAAATTAACAAGACACATTTTCTTTATTACTATAAACTCTTGATTTCGTTAAAAGAGATCAATGCTATTACTTGGATTTTAATCGATCCATTTTTAACTTTAAAGAATAAGATGACATCATTTATAAAAGAGAGATTAATTATTCCTAGCTTTTCATATTTGTAATGATACATGAACTTTCTATGTTGGAGAATATTCTACTTGATGAGTCTCGAATGGAATTTCATTCCTAAGGTAAAGAGGTAAGGAGATAGGAGATATCCTTGCCTCAAACCTCTTGAACTTCTTATCTTGTTATTTAGCTGACCATTCACAAAGGTGAAATAAAAAATAGACACAAACATATTAAAGAAACTAAAAGCTTTTAATGTGTTCAAGATTAAGTTCCAGTCCATTATGTCAAAAGCTTTATGAAAATCAATTTTAATAGAACAATATTTTCATATATGTTTTCAATTTTTTTGATAAGTTTTTGAGCTAAAAACTTTTATCTCCAATTTGTCTCCCTTTAATGAAAGCCCCTTGAGTGGAATCAATGTAATAGATAAAACAACCTATATTGGAGATTAATTTGGGAATAAATTTGTAGATGGTGTTACAACAAGAAATAACTCTAATTTTTTTAGGGAATTTATCTTAAGGATTAGACACAAGGTTTTGTTGAGCTCTTTTGACATTTTTCCATGTTTGAATAACTCCAAAACAACATGTGGAACCAACTCCCTGATCCAACGTTAGGCTTCTTACAAAAGACATGCATTGATTTATAAAGATTAAGTTCAAAGCACTTTCCACATCAAGGGTATTAAAAGGTTTGATCAAGAAGTTCACTTTATGAATAGAAATTTGTTCTTCGATAATGTTTTTGAGAAAATGGATTATCCGTATGCAATAGTGAAATAGTTAACAATATTCTGTTTCATTATAAATTGAGTTTCAAAAGTGGATCCACTATCATCCTTTAGAGAGGAAATTCTATTAACATTTTTCCCTACTGAAACTAATTTAAAGAAAAATTTAAGAATTCCTATCACCCTCTTTGAGTCAAATAATTTGAGATCTTTATTGCAATAAAGAGTAATAGTTTTTTTTTGGATGACAATATTAGTTAAAATGAAAATTTTTTATGCATCTTTAAAATTGAAACACCTTTTATATTAAAAGCTTGGTGAATTCATTCATGTTTAAAATATATACTAGTTAATTTCTATTCATAAATGGAAAAAAGAACAACTACAACTGGTGGGTTATGGTATTATCTGAGGCTTTTAGATCTTTCAATTTTTGATCTCCTATCTTTAGGTATAGGCAAAACAAAAGAGAACTACAGATAACAAGAATACAAATAATAAAAAACTAGGAAATTAAAGATTGGCAATAGTCGCCCCCTCCCCTCATTGATACACATAGAAAAACATAAACAAGTCTCAGTTGACAAACCTTAACAAAAGTTTGAGGTTATATCAATTTAAAATTAAAATGAGTTGGTTTTGATAATAAGAGTCTTTTTTAAATAATAAAGATAATAAAGTTTAAGTTAAATTTTAGTAAAAAATTTTGGGGCCAAGTATCTTTTACCAAACATAAAATGACATTATAATTATATTAATTTTTTTGAAACAAAAATTTTAATGCCCCTTTAATATTTACATCTACGTTCCTTGAAAATGTGGAAACAAAATTTTTTAAGTCTGAAATAATAGAACAACTAAGTAATGTAGATTAATTAAGCGTTACTGTAATGTTGAAATTGATTACTTTAAATATTGGTTAAATGTGTGATTTCAACTTAACGTTTTACAAAAGGTATAAAGAAGTACATCTTGTTATCTATATTACCACTTTTGCCCCTTATTTAAAGTATAATGAGTAATATTTTAGTAATGCTACGGTATAAAATAGTTTGTAGATAATGATAAAAGCTTACTTAAATATAAAAATAACACCTTTGGCCTTAAAATTTTTATAAATTCTTGGTTATAAATAATCATAATTTTTTAATTCAAGTGGACTTTCAAAACATATTATATGCTAATAAAAAAATTGAGGGATATGCAAGTTTTAGATCTTGAAACTTTGAACTTAGAGATTGTGTATAAAATATAGGAGTTGTAGACTTGAAAATGGAGGGATGGTTCTACTCCTAAAGTAATAAACAAACAAAATGGATATTAAGGAAAAAATTTTGAGCGAGCACTCGTGATTAAAGAATAGATAAAGGCATATCCAGAAAGTAAAGTAGTTTTTGAAGCACTTAGAGTTTTATATTACTGCAATATCATCATTTAAGTAGTAGACTTCGAAATAATTATCAAACATCCCTTTAGATTCAACAACAATCTGGTGGAGGACAAGGGATTCACCGAAGCCATCATTTTGAGCTTACAATCGTAGATCAAAGGGACTAAAATATTCATATGTGATAGGAAGTTTAAGATCATTAAAAAAAAGAATTAAACAAACTAAATGTTAAGAGGAAATTAAACTTTAAAGATAATATTGAAGCTGCCAAATCCAAGTTGCTATCAACACAAACAGATCAAAATTAAAATGACAGATCCATACCTCCTTGAAAAAGAGAAATCTACTTTGAAGGACTACTTAAGAATAATGGAAATCCAAAAGTCTCTAATGAAACGAAGAGCTAAAATCAAATGGAACCTAGAAGGAGATCAAAATACTGAGTTAGTTAACAAAAATGTTAGAGCAAGATCTATACAATCAAAATTAGCTCCCTAATAAAGCTTAATAGTCTCAAGGTATCTATACAGCGAGAGTTGAAGGAGGAAGCATTAAAATACTTCAAAGACTCCTTAGGGAAAAAAAGCGCTCAATACCTCTCATCTAATTCTTCATTTATAATCAAATGGAAGCAAAATCGAATACCTTATCATACAATCCTCTAACATCATAAGAATGAGAAAGAGTTATCATTAAATTGAACCCTCAAAAAGCCTCAAGATCTGATGGTTTCAATAGGTTTTTTTTTCCACAAGGCTTGGCAGTACAAGAGTTCTTTTTCAATAGGAGACTCCTAAGGGAGCTTAGTAAACTCACATATTCCTAATCTAAGCTAGCCTTAATGAGCCAGTAAAAAATGGCCTAATAATTTTCTCTATGAGGCCTCAAAAAAATGTGAAGGTGCTCAGAGAAACATAAAACAAGTTAGACTTAAAAGAAATTAAACCATGTACAAAACACCTATAGGCCTATATCATGTTATAATTTCATTTACGAAACCATCTTAAGAATTTTTGCAACCAAATTAAAGAAAACTCTACACAGAATGATAGATGAGTTATAAGGTGCTTTTGTTAGAGGGTCAATTAATAGAGAATAACCTCCTACAAGCTCATGGATTATTCAGGGATTATGCTAATAAGAGAGCTTCAAAAAATTGTGCATTGGAAGTGGATTTCAACAAGGCATTTGATACAATCAACTAGAACTTTTTAATCTAACGTCTTTAAAAATTTTATTTTCTTGACTAGTTAAGAATTTAGATTGAAGAATGTATCTCCTAAACCTTTTTTAGCATCCTTGTAAATAGGGAAACCCAACAAGATCCTAAAGGGTAATAAGGGACTAAGGCAAGGGAATCCCCTATCCCTGTACCTTTTTATCCTATACATAGAGGCCATATCAAGGCTGCTAAATCATAATATAACCCTTAACCCAAGGTTTGAATGTCTCAATAAATACAAAGAATTAGGACTAACTAACCTATTTTTTCAAACGATCTCTTAGTTTTTTCCCAAGGAAAATGATAGATCTATATACACAATCTCCATCATACTTTAAATGTTTAAGGACCTCTCAGGGTTGGTGATGAACCATAACAAAAGTTAACTTAATCTCTCCTCAGGTGTAATGGCAGATTGTAAATGGTTAGTAAGAATTTCAGGCTTTCAAGTGAAATAACATCATATCACTTACCTAGGGCTGTTTGTATCTAGTAGGAAGCTAATACATAAGGATTACATCCCTTTGGTGGATAACATCCAAAAAAGACTTAACCATTACGTTTATAAAGACCTATCACTAACTAGAAGACTAACACTAGTCAAGGTTGTCCTTAATTCATTCCATATTTTTTGGTTAGCCCATATAATCCTCTCTAAAGGCATAATAAGGCAATCAGAAATATTAATGAGGGATTTCCAATAGGGTGGGAGGAAAGAAGGGAAGGTGTTGGCTACGATTAAAAAGGAGGAAGTATACAAGCCTTTGGATGAGAAAAGACCATGAATCACTAAAATCAATGTCATAAATGAAGTAATAATGTTAAAAGATTATGGAGGCTGCTTAAAGGAAAAGAGACCCTATGGACAAGATGATTTAAAACTTATGTGCTTAAGAATAAAAGCATTTAGGGAATTAGATAAGGTAAAGAATAGGTCATGGTGCATGGCATAATTAATCAAACTAAAGAAACTTTGGTGAGCTATATTAAATTCAAAATTAAATAAAGGCTTTGTTATACTTTGATAATTGTACAAAAGATGACCCCCTAATATATTCCAAAACTAGAAACCAAATGTTGTCAATAATCCTTAAAAAAGATAAAGTTAAGGAATGGATTATAGGGAATAATTGCTACAACTATCCACCTGACCTATCCTACTTAATCCCTACCTACAATTTATAGGTAGGAGTGAAGGACAACTACAGACAGTAGGGCACTTTATAATAAAATTCACAAATAATTCCTGCAAAGAGTTGCTAAAGAGTAGTTGGGATAAAGTCAGCTGGTATCAAGTAATCTAGAACACGTCAAATTTATCTAAGGCAATAATCCTCCTATTGCCACTAATAAAGAATGGTCTGAGCACTAAAGATAGAATCAGATTCCTAAATATCCAACATACGTGTGAACCATGTGGAAAAAAAGGAATTAATTCCCCATCTATTCTTCAGTTTCAATTACATGAAATGGGTATGGATCAATATCTAAAATAGAATCAATGTGTGGAAGAGGATCCTCTAGCTAACAATGGTAATTTGATAGCTCCAAGATGGCAAAATAATGAAAAAGTAGAGAGGAAACAATTGTAGTTCATCCAAACATATGCATGTACAAGATATGGTCAGAAAGTAACCTTAGATGCTTCAAGAAAATTGAAAAAACCAAGGGAAGGTTAATAGAGAAAATACTTTATTGGTGCAAAAAATAACTTGTAGCAGAAGACCTAATCCTAATCTTTGAGCCCTTTAATTAAAGATCACACAAAATCTAACTTCCATATAAAACATATGAATTTGAGGGAAGCAAAACACAAAGGTTGTCTTAGCAAATTTGCAGTGATAATAAGTTTAATAGGTCAATGTTGTCATTTATGGAAGGAATGTAAAGATGTAGGTTATTTTGGTAAAATCCTTGTGTAACACTCCTTTTAAAGGTAATATATATTTATCTTTTCAAAAATCAAATAATTCATGTATATATAATTATATATATATATTATGTTTTAGGCTTGTTTTGATTCTTTAATATTATCTTCTATGTTTTTAGATTTTTTTGCTTAACAGTTCTTAAGAAATAAGAAATTGCTAACTTTCATTTGAAACTTAACGATAGAGGCTCTCTTAAATCTTTGGTAAAACATTGAGGTATAAATAATACCTGTAACCTTGAAAGTTTAATAGAAAGGTTTATAAATTCTTTTTTTCAAATAATCATAATTTTTTAGTTCAAATAGATTTAAAGAAAAAGAATTTTGTGACTGATAATGTTATAATCAAGATTTACTCAATTAAACTTATTAGTTATGAAATTATAATAACTTAGGATAGGTGAACTTGAAATCTTATGAGGAATTTAAAATGTCTTTAAAATTTGAAAGTCACTAATCTTAGCCATAATGGAAGATTCTTTACATGGTCTAATAATTAGGAGGGTCAATGATTATTAAGGAGAAAATTGGACAATGCTTTAGTTAACTTACTGTGGCTCCAAAAATTTAACTCAAGCATAGCTCATTTAAATAAAAATCTTTGCTTAGACCATTCCCTATTGAGATTCATGATCCTATTGAGAAAGTAAGGGGTCCTTCTCTATTTAAATCCTTTAACAACGTTAGTGGTATGGAAGGGCTCTAAGAAGCTATATCTGGGGGATTAAAATATCAAGTGAATGGTTGTGCCTTTTGCCAATTTCATAAGAAGATGGAAATGAAACAAAAGCTTAAATCCTTTTAGAAAGGCAAGCATAGGGACATTCTTGAGGGCTTAGATTGAGCCAAATAAGCACTAATACAAAGCCAAAATAAACTCAATGATCCCCCAATGATGGCCCCCTCAAGATCAAGGAAAAGAAATCCTTGACCAACTATATGAGTGCTAAATAAGCACATTTCTCCATTCTTATCCAAAAATCAAAGATGAGGACCCCAATTCCAACTTTTTCCATAGATCACTACTTGTTAGAATGAATAGTAACAAAATATCCGTGTTACTCATAAATGAGTGTAGAATTATCACTGAACAAAATGATCTTAAAATTCATACTAGAGACTATAATGCTAAAGTATTAGGAACTCCTAGGGTTAGGAATCCTGCTTAGCTACTTCATGACCTATCCATTCCTAAGGTAATCTCCCTTGGGCAGTCTGAATTTCTTACTATGAGTTTCACTGATGATGATATAAGGTTGGTGTTATTATCTCCTAGTCCCAATAATACTTAGATCTTCCATTGCACAACTACTACTTCATTTGGTGTTTTGATAAATGATAAAGTTAGGCAACTTATCAAGGTTCCTAAAGGGCTAAGTGTTGGACGCTAATTTTTTTCTTATTATTTTTTTTATTTTTATTTTATTTATGAATTCATTGATTTATTTTATTTATTTATTTTCTTAAAATTTAGTCATTAATTTAGTGAGCTTAAGTAGAAATTAGAATTTAGAATAGAAATGTTAGAAGTAGTTAGTGTATTAGACATAAAGGACAAAAGAAGGGGTAAAATGGGAAGGACAAGTTAAATGAAGGGTAAACTTGGAAGACCAAGACAAAGAGTGGTCTTGAATAAGAAAGAAAGGAGAGAGTCGTGAGAAGAGAGAAAGAAGAGAGAAAAAAACGTGAAGGAAGAAAAGAAAAGAGAAGGAAAATCGTGGAAGCTAGGAGAAAGAAGAAGAAGGAAAAGATTTGGGCTAGTT
>JANZXP010000007.1:12897928-12925475 GCA_027576715.1 Erythroxylum flavicans | reverse complement strand
CTACTACATTAATTTGTGTTGCAGGAAGTTGGTTTCTTTTTATATTTGGTTGCAGGCGACAGCATTCACTAGTATTAAATAGGCCTAATTAGGTGTTTATTTGGCCTAATTAGAAGACTATATTATTTTGATGATATCAAGAAATCTCTAGTTGATTTGGGCTTTGCCTAAAAGTCCACTTTCTATATTTGGCCTTAAAAATCATTTTCGAAAATATTGTCCTAAATATTAGGGATTTCCTTATTTTTTAGGTATAAATCATTGTTAGATGATTAATTATTCTTTAGCCTATATAATTGTCATCTTTTATACAAGAATTCATATTGGAATTTTTATGAAATTGATGAGGTTATTCACTTTATTGGTTTTTCATGGAACTTAGAACTTATCAAGGTTATTCCTTGTGGCGTTCACCTGACTTATCACTCTCAGTCTCTTTTTTTCAAGAGTGTGGCATCAATATCCTTCTTTTATAACTTTGGTTTGTGTTTATCTAAACATTGCTCAAGGTTTTTCTTTAATGAAATTTTGATTTAGCTTTCTTGGAAATTCCTTTCAACAACTTGATTATGGGTTATTTCTCAAAAAACTTGTTTGTGGGTTCCTAGATCTTAATTTATAAGGTTCATATCACTTTTTCTTTCAAAATTTCTAGCACATCATTAGATAATAATTGACAATTATTATCAAAGATGTCTTCTAGAATTCTAGAATGTGAAAAGAGATAAACCATACCTATATGCATCAAATTCCCAAAATTCCATGTGCTTCTTCCCTAAATGACTTCAAATTCATTTCTTATTATTACATAATTTATAAATATATTTTAAAAGTAATAGATGAGTGAATAAAAGAAAAAACAACCTTAACTGGTGAATTCTTCCTAAACTACTTCATCCTAGGTCAAAGAATTAGCAATAACTTATTACTTTTTCAAGAAATACTTAAGTATTGTCCTAAGTGGTCTAACATGAAGATGCCTTTTTAATTTGACATTTTGAAGGCATTCGACAACCTCAATTTGAACTTTGTTCTTTGTACTCTCAAAACATTTTGATTTTTAAATGAATTTATTTCTTAGATTGAATAGTGTTTCACCTCTATCTATTATAGTGTTGGTTAATAATGAACACACTAAACCATTTAAACATAAAATAGGATTGTAACAATAAGATGGCGTTTCATTATATTTATATATAATCAAACATGAAGTTTTTCTCATCTTTTTAAGAATTTCATCTCAAATTCCAAATGCTTCAAATATCATTTTAAATGTTCTAAGACAAAATTATTTAACCTCTCATTTATGGATGATTTTCTCTTGTTCCATTATGAATCCTCTTCATCTATACTCTCACTAATAGGCTTAAGAAAGTTTCTAAGATGTTAGGTATGTGATAAGTGTGAATTGTATCATATTTTAGGGCCTAGTTTGATATGTATTTAAGTATTAACTTAATCATTTAGTATGTATTTAGGTTAGAATTATGTATATAGAAATGAATACATAATTTCCTTTGGTCATGTTCTAATATTATGGATGGTAAAGAAAAAGTGTAATGGAAGAAAATTTATCTCTTACAGTAAAAGGGATGACTCAACTTAATCTCCTTCTTTCTTCATTTTATACATTGATAGGTTCAATCTGTCTCTTCTATCTATTTTTTCCAACTTCTTTCTACCTTATATTACCTCTTTACCTTATAGTTTTCCTTTTTTGGTCTTAAATTTTTCCCGCCCCTCACTGTTGGCACTTGAGCAATGCTGATAGTTACCTCTTCGGGTGGGGTTTCACCCCAGCAGGCCGGTCTCTACCTGGCCCCATCGGCATCCATAGAGAAAGGGGAGTCCTATTCTACACTTGAGGACTTCTCTACACTCACGCGAGAGTCCCTCCTCTCAAAACCTCAGGAATCATTAAAGCAAAGTAGTGTAGATATGGTTCCAACTAATAGTAACTATTTCAAGTCTTCCCCCACTAGTTCCTGGAAAAACAAGCTCTTCACTTACCAGAAAAAAGGCTCTTTGAAAAATTCTTCTTTTCTAGACATTTGGAAAAAAATTTCTTTTCTAGACAATTTATCTATTATGTGTTTTAGTGAGCTTGAAGAGCTAGAGGAAGAAGAAATAACCCTCTCATACCCCTAGAATCCTAACAAATTTACCAAAATTTGGCAATTGACGGGAAGATCTTTAAAACTGGTACGCAATAAGAAATATTAAGGATGGCTACTGATGAAATTGGTTACGTGGACAACAAGTTAGATGATGAAAACATGTCTAATATTGGCAATGCTTATGCTAAACTAGCCCAAATGACTTAGAGCAAGGACTTGATATACAAGAAGCTAGTTATAGTAAGATTGTTACCTCACCTTAAACAAATCTGATTGATAATGCCCCTAAGCTATTGGAAGATAATAGTTGTTAAGGATATAGGGTTATGGAGAAAACCCCCACTGAAAATTTGCCTGATGTGCTTGATAATTCTCTTAGTGTCTTGATCTTATAATAGGGGTGATAATAAAGCAAACTAAGAAGATTTCCAACATCAAAATACTAAATGGAGAAGGAGATTTACAAGGAGAAAAGGGAAAAACCAAACCTGAAGGGTTCCCCCCTCAATGACTGTCCTGATCTAGAACATTCAGGAGCTCAATAACCCTTCAAAAGGTCTATGATGAAGGTTTGGTGAGAGTAAAACAACCTTAGTTAGTGGGGTTTCTTGAAAGCAAAATTAAAGCACCATTTCATTTAAAGGATCTTTTTTTTAGGAGCTGAATGGAAATATTATTCAAACCACCTCTCCTATTATAATGGGAGGATTTTCTATTTTTATAATTTTGATATTTTGGCTGTAAATAAAGTTGAGGAAAGTGATTAACTTATAAACTTTTAATCTCGGGTAGAGGGCCACTAAACATTATTCAATCTCACTCTTATTTATGCCTTCAACTTTGGTTTTCAAGGGCATAAACTATGGCTTTATTTAATTAGGCTCTAGCCGATCTCTCAGCATGTAGGGTTACTTAGAGGTGGCTTTAAATACAGATCAATCACAACTGAAATGGAAGGGGGAAATTTCTCATTTGGTGATAACAAGGAACTCAACTTTTTGTTCAACAATGTGGAGCTGCTGGACCTCTCCTCTTCTAGTAGATTCTTTGCTTGGTCGAATAAACAAATGGGTGGTTTGTTCATAAGGAAAAAGCTCGATAAAACACTGATTAACCGCTACCAGGTAGCTCAATTCCCTTACTCTTATGTCCATTTTGGAGAAACTCTCCTTTCATATCACTCTTACATTCTAATCTAAGGCATCACTCAACTCACTAAGATTGGTGCTCCCTTTAGATATTTTAATAGTCTCTCATAAATGGAGAGCTTTATGAACCTTATCTCCAGTTATTGGAATCAAGATATCAAAGGATTTAAAGCATTCCAGCTCATGCAAAAATTGAAATCGGTTAAAGTTGCTATAAAGTGTTTCCTCAAGAAACACACCTTTTCCATTGCTGACATAAAAAAAAGTCTAAAACAAGCTTAGGATAATTGTTATCATGATCCTTATGATCCTAAATTGTGAGCAGTATAGGTTAATTTGTTAAAGGAATACCAGCTAGCTCCAAATTTGCAAAACTCCATCCTTAAGCAAAAAGTGTATGTCAATTGGTTGAGGAAGGGGGACACCAACTCCAAATTTTTTCTCTTGTCTATTCTATCAAGAAAAACTCGAAATAAAATTTCTTTACTCAAATATGATGTAGGCAACACTTATTTTAAGCATGGTTTTATGTTGGCCTTGGTTAAAACTTTCTTCAGTCAACTAATGGGGTAAGGTTTCTCTGAAGAGCCCTCTTACAATATGAAACATCTCCTTACTAGCTCGTTGGCTAAGATATTTCCTTGATTTCACCTTTCACTACTCAGGATGTGAAAAAGGTGTCATTTAGTATGCATCATGCTAAATTCCTAATTCCTGAAGAGTTTTCTGTTAGTTTCTTTCAACGTACTTAGGAGATCATGGGGAGTTTATTTACAGAGACAATCTTAGAGTTTTTCTCTTCCTCTAAGTGGCTCCAAAAGGTAAGCCATACTTATATCTGGTTAGTGCCTAAGAAAAAGCAGCCCTTCCATTTGATAAAATTTCAACCTATATCATGTTATAACACCCTCTATGAAGTGATCACAAAATTGCTTGCTGATAGATTAAAAAACATTCTTAAGGAAGTTATTCACATTTCACAAAGTGCCTTCATCCTGAAGAGGAATATTGGAGAAAATATCATACTTTTTTAAGAGATTATCAAAGAATATAATTAAAAAAAAGAATCAATAGTTGCCTAATTAAAATCAACTTTTTTATAGCCTTGAACACTCTCAACTGAAGATTCATCCAAATTTGTTTAGATAATATGGGATTTCCTGATATCTTTGTGAGATGGATTATGTCTGACATCTCGATTGCACCCCTGAGTTTTCTTATTAATTGACTATGTTCTACTCCTTTTCGAAATGCTAGAGGTATAAGGTCGGGGGACCCCTTATCCCTTTACCTCTTTACCATAGCAATGTAAGGCTTGTCCAGATTGTTAAATAAACTCATTGCTTCTAATGGAAGCTTTATTTTTCATCATCAATGTGTTAAAATTATACTCACTTACCTTTTATTTGCAGATGATCTAGTTATAAAAGAAGCGCTCTAAAGGAAATCACCTTTAGCACTTATTGTACAAATCTTTTTAATTAATAAAAAGGTTTTTTCACTAATTTAATGTTCATGTTCTTTATAAATTGCTAGTGATCTTAAATCGAATTAATAAAGTCCTTGATACATTATATAGCATGAACGAAATCATGATGAGATCATGATAATGAGATTCCTATCATGTGTAATTATGTTAGTATCTAAATTATCCCTAATCATATGATTAATAAGACGGGACATTATTAATCCGGATAAACTAGCACATGTTATACTCTTTGATTAGATCAAGCAGTGGATCTCATAAGTTGTAAGCATGAGTTGTTTAGAGTTAACATATGAATGCTTGCTAAGAGGAGTAAGTACAATGGATGACCTTCCATAAGACAATCATATGGATAATCTATTCTAGTGTCAATGATAGTCTTATCATAGCAATGGTGCAAATATCTTTAGACTTGAGGTGCTCAAGGACATCTTAGATACTAGCCCTGTACTTTGACTCCATTCCTCATTGCCTCTTAGAGGTTGCTCACAGGGTGGTAATTGGGTACAGCTTAAGGTATTCGAAGATAATTAAGTAGCCAATAAAGGATTCACCACTTTTATCGAGGTCATTTCTCGGGAATCTCTGACCATAGTGGAAATGTCATAAAGATAGTGTTTAGTGACATATCCAATTAAGTAATGAGTCTCAGGGACAAGAACTAACATCACTTGAGCTAGATGTGACGTAGTCAATCTAGTGGGAGTTGACACTTTAACCATACTCTGAACCAAATAGGGTATAGATGGTGAAAGGATGAATTACACGGGAACATTGTCTAGGGAAGGGTTCGTAGTCAAACCACTGCCTTTCTGGTCAATTGGTGGTCATGATGTGTTGCTAGATAATGCTCAAGAATTGCTTGAATTAAGTGTCAATTCAAGTGGTAAACATAACCGGGAGCCTAATAGGTCACACTCATTAAAGATGCGAAGAATGAGTAAAATGATTTTAGATGGGGATCCAAGATATGAGAGATGCATGACTAAGCTACACAAGAGTGGTAGTTTAGGGTCATTTGATTGTGAATCATATGACAAATGTGAATCTTACTTATTAGGTAAGATGACATAATTACCCTTTAATAAGCAGGATGACAAAATTACCCTTTAATAAGCAAGATAACAAAATTACCCTTCAAAGAAGGGGTGGAAGTTTCATACTAAATTAAATGGGATTAAAAGCCACTTAATTCCCACTAACTCTCCATTTGGTGTTGGGGGTTAGAGGAAGGCCAAAGGATGTAAGAAACATCAATTTTTGTGCAAATGTTGTGTGAAAACAAGAAGCTTTTTGGTAAAGTGTTCATCATCTTCTCTCACTCTCTACAAACACTCTCTCAATGAATACATCACAAAGCTAGCACTTTGTGTGTGTTCTATCCACTCTTCCTAAGAGGTTTCAAGCTTCGCTCTTCGCGTGGATATCATTAAAGACATCCTTCTTTGGTTATTGTGGTTTACGATAACCCGAAGAGGTGAAGACAATGAAGAATGAAGGAGATTGTAAGGTACAAATCTTAACTTCATGTTTTTTAAAGTTACATCTAACGGCACTTGAAAGTTCTTGGCTTTTTGGGTTTTGTTTTATATTTTCGCTGCTATTTTCTATTTTTGATGCGTATGATGCAAGATCAAAACCCAACACTAGTTCTCTTTAGTGGAGCTAAATCTCCCTCCATCAACTTACTGCTTCAGACATTGGAAATACTCTCTAAATGGTCAGGTCTGAAGATAAATTTCGAGAAGAGTCACTTATATATGTCATTGGATGTGAGTAATAAGGAGGTGATCAATCATATGCTTAATATGAGCTTATACTCTTCTTCTTTCAAATACTTAGGAGTGCTTATAACTTCATCAAAACCAAAATTTGTTAATTGCATTCCCTTAATTGAAAAGATCAAAGGTAGATTAATACATAACAAAATTGCTATTTATCCTATGCAACCAGATTAACTTTAATCATTTCTATCCTAAATAACATATATTTACATTGGATTGCTTATATTATCTTGCCAAAAAGGGTAACAAAGGAGGTGGACAAGATCTTGAAAGCTTTTCTTTGGTCAGGTAACTCTAAAAATGCAAAGCTAGCAAACGTTAAGTGAAGTGAAGTCACACAACCAAAAAAACATAGGGGCTTAGGAATTATATCTATCTCTAATACCTAAAAGGTGTTGTTATGAAAAAAATATCGCATTTATTCACTAATAGAGGGGATTTATGCAATCAATGGGTGCATGAAGTCCATCTTCGAAATGTTAGCCTTTAGCAGATATTACCCTCCCCTCAACACTCTTGGATATTCAATCAGTTATTGCATATTAGAATTTTTATTTATCCTTTTATAAAACATCAGATAGGGAATGGTGATAACACTTTTCTATGGTATGATAATTGGACAAATATTAGTCCACTCATTCATCAACATAAACTTTGACAATTAAGACAATGATTACCAATTTACTCTAAAACCTCATCTATCATTTCTAATGGTGACTAGTATAGTAATTTTGTGGCTTTATGCTTTAGTTGAACATCTCTCTATCCTCCATCATACAAGTAGTGAAGATTCCATCATCTGGACCCCTAATCCAAAGGTTTACTTCTCGAATGATTCATGTCATTAAATCCTCAATAGCGGTTCTCTTGGAGTTGCTTAGCATACACTCTTTTGAAAAAATTCCCTCAACCTGAAAGCTTCTATAATCACATGGCTTGTGATAAAAAATATGTTACCAATAAAAAACAGATGGTATAGCCAACATAACTCAATTTGTGAATTGTGTAAAGAGCTTGAGGAAGATCGAAACCATCTTTTCTTTACCTGTACTTTCTCTAAAGTGGTATAGAGATGCATTAAACTTTTGCTAAATATAAACTCTCAAGCACAAGAATAGGAGCATACTTTTAAACAAGATTATTTCAATCTCAAAGCTTGCTAAACCGAATGCAATCCTTATCAAAAACAACTTTTCTAACTACCATCTACTCTCTGTGGAAAGAGAGGAATAGAAGACTCTATAAGGGCATTGGTAAAGATAAATATTTAGTCATAGATCAATGCATAAATTAGATTTGAGAAATGATCATTGCCAAAAGCATAAAACACCACGTCACATCAGATATTAGAAAGAAATGGCATCTGTGAAATGTTCTGCATTTTAATAGTCCCTTTTCCTTCCTCCATTCTTTTTCTTTTGTAACTTGCATTAGAAGCTAAGTGTAAGGCTTCTATTTGATAACATTGTAATGTTGTAATAGTTCCACTATTATTAACAAAAATTCATTAAATTTTTAAAAAACTTAACCGCCTTTAAATTGCTCAACAAATTACTACAAGCTAGGAAAATCTGGTGACTTTTTATTGATCACGAATCCTTATAGGTAAAATAATTCGTTAAGAATATTTGATAAGTAAGAGCATTTGGCATATAAAACCATCTCTAAACTCATCACACTTGTGGAGGAAAATACTTAATAGTAAAAAGGATTTCAAAGATTGTATTTTTAGTATAATTGGCAACGACAAATTAAATTTTTTGGCTAAATAATTAACTTATTTTATACATTTTAAAAAGGTTTAGACATAATAAAGGGTCTTCCTCTACAAGTCAGAGTGAAAGCAATGATTGCATAAATTGAATAGCGTTAGCTAACCTTAGGTCTCATATTTTATCTTTAGTTAGAGAGAATACACCTAGTCACGAGCCTAATAGTTCTAAAGATAATGTCTTCCTTTAGATTCCTAACTCATCCTTAGAAGTTTTAAGATCATGATTAGCTACTAAACTTTGTCCAAAGGCCAATGGTATAAATAATAATTACAGAAAAGCAAGCTTTGCTCAATAACTGCCAATTAATTAGAGCTTAAAGATATTAGACAAGCTTCACTTTATTAACCTTTAATCCTATATTTGAACTTTTTGTAATTCATACTAAAAGCTATGATCATTTATTTTTCAATTGTTGCTTATCACTTAACATATGGACTTCAATCCTTTCTTTGTCCAGCATCAATTGGTAACCCATACTTTAAAGGGATATGATCATATAAGTCAAAATTTCCTTTTGATAATTGAATAATGTATTACTGTAGATGAAACTATTACAATAATTCAGGATAACAAGTTCAAGGCTATAAAAGCCTATTGTTAGACTACAAAGGATCTAAAGGAATAAAGAAAGAAGAATACAAAGACGAAATAATAATTATAGTTGCCATATGCTCTTCATGTTTGAGGAAAGGGAATGGTATGCATTCATGGTAAAAATTCCAGCTTTGACTTCATTGATGATTCTTTCTATAATTTGATATTTCTATTACTTTTTTCAGCAAACCTGTGGCTCTTTCATTCTTTTCAAATGTTATATATAGTTATAGTGAATGCAGCTATGAATATATTAACATTTGGAGTACCCTTTTTAGTTTTACTAATGAACCATCGCAGCATATGTTCGTAATCATATCGTCTACTGTAAGATGATAACATTTGCATAAGATGACTCCAAATGGCCTTAGAATAATTGCAGATAAAGAAGAGATGATCACGATCCTTTATAACCATATTACATAATAAGCATATATCATCGACCTAAATATGCCATTGAGTCTTAATTTTAAGCCTATTTTTTATTGCAAGCCACGTGATGAATGATGCCTTTGGGCTAATAGAGTTTCGCCATAAAAATTAAACCATGGAACTATGGTAAAGCCATTCAAAAAATGCAATAGCATGATTAGTTTGAGAAAATACCTATCAGATGTAGACTCTAGGAGATGATGCCCTCATTTATTGTGTTATTTAACTGAGGGAGGTGAGGTATGAGGAATTGAAATCCTCTAAATCTTCCTTGCCCTTACCATTCACAATCAATAAAGAAACCTTTAGATTTGATGGAATTATATTTTGTATCCTCTGAAAATTAGGGAAGTCAGGGAAGTGAGAAAGGGGTCTAATTATGAACCAATTATCAAAACACACTTAAGTTTTATCTCCATTGCCAATAATGTGTTTAATGTAAGGATAAATAACTTCACGTAATTTCATCATTTTCTTTAACATCCAACAGCCTTCTTGAAAGTATGCAACCTGCCAGAAGTTAGAGTTTGTTAAATAGATTTTGTGGATCCATTTAGTTCATAATGTAGTCCGATCTGTATATAATTTCCATAATCGTTTGCACTTGAAGACATTCTGCATAATCAAAATTTAAATCATCCTAAGACCTTCATGTTTTTTGTGCTTCATAACTTTACTCCATTTAACTCTAGCATTCGTGTAATTTCCAACCTATCCTGAATAGAGAAAAGATTTCATCATTTTTTTCATTTCTTTTATTGCTTTCCCAAGGTAGAGCTATATGAGTAATCCAATTTAGATGTAGACTTATAAGAATAAAAGTGATAAGAGAGAGTCGAGCTATATAAGAAACGAAATGATTTTGCCATGCCATCACTGAAGACTTCATTTTTTAATGATAGGTAAGTAATCTCAACACTTCAACTTCGAGGCTATGAAAGGAACTCCTAGATATCTAGAAGGAGATGAGTAATGATTGAATCCATTAATTCTGCTAATTTCAATAAGATTCCTCGTATCGTCTGAAGTGAAAAGACAGCTCTTCTCTCCATTATCTTTAAATCCAGACCATTCAGTAGATAAAGCAAGCACATGCTTCACGATATTGATTGAGTTACAATTAGCTCCATACATAAGAATCAGGTCGTCTGCATACAAGAGGTGGTTAAGATTGAGTTCCTTATAGTTATGATGAAATTTAAAGCCAACATTGCAAAAAATTAGCCTGTTTAAAAGTGTTAGAGTCTTAGAAGTCAAGAATATCAAGAATGACAATTAAGATAGTTAGAGTTAGTTTTTCTTGTTAAAGTCTGTTAATATTTGTTGATAGCAATGTATAAATACGTTAGAAGAAGATCAAATGAATATAATTTTATTCTATTTTTCTAAATTCATCTTCTACAAATGTATTGTTTTCTTCTGTACATATCATCATAAAATAACAGTGGTATCAAAGCATTTTTTAGAGGATCTTAAGGGATATATGAAGAAGGTTTGGAAGCTTCATCTGAACAAGAATATGTTGCAATCTCGGAGGAGTTCAGACATTAAGATGAAGGGGGTTCCAAGTATGCAGGCGCCATTCTTTGATGGAGAATCCTATTAGATTTGGGCTATGAAAATGCAGATGTACCTGGAAGGCCTGGACTTGTAGGAGCCAGTTGAGCAGGATTACCAGGATGAACCCCTAGCAAATAATGCAACCATTAACCAGATGAAGTTCCAAAGGGAAAAACTCACCAGAAAATTAAGGGCTAAATCTTGCCTTTATTCTGAAGTAAGTCCTTCTTTATTTACCAAAATTATGCATTTAAAATCTGCAAAAGGAATACGAGAATTCTTGAAAGCTAAGTATGAAGGTGATGAGAGGGTGAAGAGCATGAAGGTTATCAACCTGATAAGGGAGTTTGATAAACTCCAAATGACATCAGAAAAGCCTGTCAAGGTCTATGCTAGGAAGTTGCAGGATCTTGAAGATAGGATTAGACTTCTTGGAAGCCAGTTTGAAGATGAGAAGATTGTCCAAAAGATGCTAATCTTCCTCCTTGGAAAATACTAGAGATATGATAGATTTGAAGTTGTCAGAATTACTGAATTTTCTGCAAGCCCAAGACCAAAGGAGAGGACTAAGATTAGGGGAAGCAACTGAAGGTGCCCTTAGGGCAAGTCAAAAAAAGGGAAGAAGAAGTCCTAGACCAAGAGTGGATCAGATAGTAAGAAACAAGAACTGCAGCATCTTTAGCTCAGTTCTAAGAGGACCTTTGTAAGCACTGTGGTAAGACAAACCATCATCATTATAAATGCTAGAGGAGGCCTGATGTTAAATGTAGGAAATGCAAAAAGCTTGGACATATTGACAAGTTTTGCAGGAGTAAGGAGCAGGTGCAAAACTCTGGAGAAGCCCACATTACTGCCAAGAAGGAGGAGGATAATTTGTTTGTCGCTTCATGTCACAACACCAGCATTTATGTAGATAGTTGGCTTGTAGATAATGGATGCTCCAATCACATGACAACCAATCTGAGCATCTTCAAAAGCCTAGACAAAAAGAACACCTGCAAAGTTAAAATTGGCAATAGCCACTTGATTTCTACAAAAGGTAAAGGAGTTGTTGTCATTGAGAGTATGAATGGTCCAAGGACACTTGAAGATGTTCTCTATGTTCTAGAACTTGAGCAGAACCTCCTCAATGTATCACAGCTAATTGAAAAAGGGTATTAAGTCTTTTTTCAAAATGATATCTGCACAACCTCAGCTCCAGATGGTAGAATTCTGTTCAGGATAATGGTTAAAGACATAAGCTACATATTGAACCTTTTCGAACAGCATCAAGTAGCACTCAATGCAAGTGTTAAAGATGCAAATCTTTAGCATAATAGGCTAAGCCATCCTCACTAGAAGGGTCTTAAATAGCTGAGTGAATCAGAACTTGTGCAAGAAGTACCAATCGTTAAGGAAGCTCAGTAGGAGTGTACCACCTGTATATAAGGGAAGAAGGTCAGACAACCCTTTAAGGATAACAAGTGGAGAGCATCTGAGCTACTTGAATTAATCCATACTGATGTGTACGTAACTTTGCTAGTTGAATCCCTAAATGGAAGTGAATTGTTTGTCACTTTCATTGATGACAAGTGAAAGTACTACTGGTCACACTACCTTAGCCACTTTCATCTAAACATTCCACACCCACAAAACCTCCAATCCATCCTACTTTGGTTTAACCACCCTTAAAGCTACAGAACCATTGACCTTACCCTTTTTAGTATCTTTCTCTCTGTTACTGTTTACACCGTATGGTCTGAAAGAAACCTTAGAACCTTCCAAAAATGCTACCATGGAAGTGGGCAACATTACTACTAAAGTTATCTTCCTAGTAATGGAACAAGTCAGCTCAAACACTATGAGAAGATTTTGGTTGTTTTCTTGTTATTTCTCTGTTTTTGAGGTCTGGACTTGGGCATGAATAGCATAACTTTGCTCCCTAATCGGCAATATTCATCCTCCGCATCCCAGGTGTGGCCTTCCCTACTGATTCAGAATTTATGGATGCTCTCCCTACATCTATTAGCGGAGAGGTTTATTAGGCTCTGTCTTGGTTTGTTGCTTGAGTCTTTTGCAGGCATTATTGTATACTCGATTAGCTGCTCAGTAATATGATGTTGGTGTAAGCTGTGGTTTAGCTTGCTCTTGTATTCTTTTGTTGTGAAACTGTCAGGGTCCTTTATGTTTTTGGTAGCTCTTTCAAGATAGGTACCCAACTGCCATCCTTGGCAAACTTGTTGTACATAACTTTTTAATTTCATTTATATCACTAACTGATTTACCAAAAAAAATACTACTAGATTTATTTCATAAAGTATAAGGCTAAGGTACCAACAATATTCGAGAATTTCAAGCAAATGGCAGAAAATCAAAGTGGGAAAAGGATTAAGACACTCATAAGTGACAATGGATCTAAGTTTTTCAATCAGAAACTCAAGAAGATCTGTCAAGATAGTGGCATTGTACACCAACTGACAGTGCCTTACTCACCTCAATAGAATATTGTAACTGAGAGGAAGAATAGAACCATTTTAGAGATGGTCAGATGTTTTCTCAAAAAAAGTCTTTACCTAAGTATCTTTGGGCTGAGGCTGTAGCTACTGTTGTGTTTCTTCTCAACAGACTTCCCATTAAAGCCCTGGAGAAGAAGACAGCATATGAAGCTTGGCATATGAGGAAACCAAACCTGAAAATTTTGAAGGTCTTTAGTTCTCCATGTTTCACTTATGTGCCCTAACAGAAAAGGAGTAAACTGGACTCCAAGGCCACTGTAGGAGTCTTCATTGGATACTCAGAGGTGACTAAAGGATACAAGATCCTAATTCCCATTAGGAAGGAAGTCAAGGTCAGCAGGGATGTGACTTTCCTAGAAGACAAGGTATGGGATTGGTCAAGATCAAAAGAAGATAGTACAGAGATAGAAAGAGTGCTATTAAGAAGAGTGAATCTGTATGAAATTCCATCAAAAGAAGAGTCTGAAGATGAAGGAGGTCTAGTAACAGGAGGAGAGGAAGCTTACTCACACGAAAGTGAAGAGGAGTATATACTAGAAAACCATTATGATGATGATCTTGAAGATTAGGTGGATCACATTCCTATAAGAGGTATTAGACTCCTTTCTGACATTTATCAAGCTTGCAATATTACTCTTTGTGAATCAGCAAGCTTCAATGAAGCCAAAGAAAGCAAGAAATGGCTAGCTGCAATGCAGGATGAGATCAACATGATGGAAAACAACTAAACATGGGAACTTGTAGAGAAACTAGTTGATAGGAAGATTATCGGTGTAAAATGGGTCTATAAGACCAAAATAAATCTTGATGGTACTCTAAACAAGTTCAAGGCTAGATTAGTGGTTAAGGGGTATTCATAGATAAGTGGAGTGGATTACTCAGACACTTTTGCACCTTTAGAGACCATCAGACTCATTTCGAACCTATCCGCCGAAAGAGGTCGGCTTGTGCATCAGTTAAATGTCAAGTTGGCTTTTCTCACTGGAGAGCTGAAAGAGGAGATCTATATTGAGAAGACCGAGGATTATGTAGTAGCAAGAAAGGAGGAGAAGGTGTACGGATTGAGGAAAGCCTTGTATAGGTTAACACAAGCTCCAAGAGCTTAGTATGATAAGCTTAATAATTACTTACAACAAATTGACTTCATCATAAGTAAGTGTGAACTCACTCTCTATATGAGAAAGAAAGAGAATAAACTCATCTACATGTATGTATGTGTTAATGATTTGTTATTGATAGGGAATAATGCTAACGAGATTGAAAGTGGTAAGCTCAAATTAAAGAGTTTGTTTGACATGACAGATTTGGGCTTAATGGCATACTTCTTAGGAATAGAAATTTGTCAAAATCATAAGGGAATTTTTATTTTCTAAAGGAAGTACATCAGAGAGGTTCTTAAAAGATTTCACATGTTGCAGTGTAAACCAGCAAGTTCACCTATGAACTGTAAAGAGAAATTGCAGAAGACAGATGGAAGCAATGCCACTGATGAAGGAAGATTCAAAAGCCTCATTGGTAGCTTGATGTACTTAACTTCTATAAGACCAGATATTCAATTTCCAATAAGCATGCTTTCAAGGTTCATGGCTGCACCAACTGAACTTCATATGACAGTAGCTAAGAGAGTCTTAAGATACCTCAAAGGTACCTACAATTTTAGTCTCAAGTATGGCAGAACAGGAAGCATGAAGTTAAAAGGTTATTTTGGCTGTGATTGGGGAGGATCTTCTGATGATATGAAGAGCACCTCTGGTTATTGTTTCAGCTTAGGATTAGGGTGTTTCTCATGGGGATCAAAGAAGCAGAGTATGGTAGCTCAATATACAACTGAAGCATAGCTTATTACAGTTACTGCTGTTGTGAATCAAGTTATTTGGCTCATGAAAATGTTGGAAGAGCTGCACATTTCACTGCAGAAGAGTACAGAAGTATTATTAGATAACAAAGTTGCATTGGAAATTTCGCTGAACCCAGTGTTTTATGGGAGAACTAAACACTTCAAGCTGAAGTATTGCTTTTTGTGAGATATACAACAAGGAGGGGAAGTTTAGTTAATGTACTACAAATCAGAAGAACAAGTTATAGGCCTATTCACTAAAGCGTTACAAGGAAAGAGATTTGAGTATCTGCGAAATAAGGTTGGATTGTCTCAAAACTCCTAAGATAGGAAGAGTATGTTGGAGTCTTAGAAGTCAAGAATATCAAAAATGACAGTTATGAGAGTTAGAGTTAGTTTTTTTTGCTAAAGTCTGTTAATATTTGTTGATAGCAATGTATAAATACGTTAAAAGAATATCAAATGAATACAATTCTATTCTATTCTTCCAAATTCATCTTCTATAAGTGTATTGTTTTCTTCTATACATATCATCATAAAATAATAAAAAGTCTGGAAAATCCCTCCATAATAAGAGTAAACAAGTAAGGTGATAAGGGATCACCTTGACGAATCCTTTTAGTAGGCTTAAAAGGGGTGGTAGGAATACCATTCACAAGTATACTTAAAGAAGATGTACTAATACAAGCCATGATCCATTGGACGAATTTTTTAGAGAGATGCAATGCTTCAAGACATAACTGAATGAAATGCTAGTTAACTATATCGTAAGCTTTAAAGAAGTCGATCTTAATCAAATAGCTATTTATCTTCTTACCAGAGTGATACTCTTTCAGTAACTCTTGTAAAAACAATATGTTATCACCCACATTTAGCTTAGGTAAGAAAGTACTTTGGGCAAAAGTTACAATATTCGAGAGGGCTATCTTTAGTCATTTAGCTAGGAGTTTTGAGATCACCCTGTTTACAGTAAAGTAGCATGAGATGGGTCTAAAGTCACTTATATGACAAGGATTTTGTTTCTTTTTGAATCAAGTAGATAAAAGTATGATTGATAAGATGAATCATTTTTGTAGATTCAAAAAGTTCCAAGACCACTTTCGTGAAGAGTTGTCCTATTATGTCCCATGTATGTTGGAAGAATAATTTTATAAATCCATCTGGACTTGGTGATTTTGAAGGGTGTAAACTAAAGAGTATATATTTAACCTCATGAGTAGTAATTGGAGAAATCAAAAGGTCTTTTGTACCTTAATCGATGCTGGAGTCAAAAAATCTTAAGGCATTTGGACTAGGTAAGGAGGTGTCTATGGTTCCCATAAGATTCAGAAAATAGTTTTTAGCTATCTCTATGACGCTTTCCAATTCAGCATGTTCATATCCCCTACTATCTTGTAACTTAGAAAGTTTATTGATGTTCCTTTAAGCCAATAGAGAAGAGTGAAAGAACTTTGTATTAGAATCACCCTCCTTCATCGAATTAAGCCTTACTTTCTGCTTCAAAATAGATTTTTGAAAGGTATGAGCATCTTGGTACTTTTAAAGGCATCTTATCTCTACCTATTTCAGATCAAAATTAGGTGCAGATATGAGCTTCTCTTTGAAGGATTGAAGATTGAAGTTTCTACCTCTCAAAAATTGTTCAACAACTGTCTTCATCAATTTAAGCTTCTGCATAAATTGAAATGATTTAAATACAATCAATTTAGTATTCCAACAGCAACAAACCAGATCAGGACAATCATTCATAGCTGTAATAGCATTGAAAAATCTAAACAAAATTCCCATTATTGGACCATTGGTTAATCTCTGTATTAGCATAAAAGAGTGATCAGACATCAAAGGCTCTTTAAAGAGTAAAAAGGAGTTTGGGAACTGGTGTAGCCATATGGAGTTCACAAGAGTTTGATCTAATTTTTCTGAATGAACACACTACCATATTGATTGTTTGACCATGTCAGAAGTCCACCAGTAGAGTTAAGATCAACTAGATCCATATTTAGCAAGAAGTTCACACTTCTTTTGTTAAGCCAAAATGAAAGTTTCTACCACCATCAATTTCAAAAGAATTAAGTGAATAGTTGAAGTCCCCAACTATTACCCATGGCTTACTAATATGAGATTGCATATTTTGAAGGCTCCACCACAACTTTTCTCATTGAAATCCAAAATTAGGAGCATAAACTAGAGATACTTCAAAAAGAATATTCGAGTTGAGCTTATATTGTAGATGTAACCATTGATCCGTTTCAACCAACAATTGTACTTTAATCAAATCTGTATTATAGAGGCAAATGATTCTCCCATTAAAGTGTGAACAATGATTTGAATATAGCTCCTAATTAGCACCCAAAAAGTATGAACCAAAAAGTGAGCAAGGATCCTTTATTTTAGTTTAAATAAGACCGAGTAGTGTAGGTCTCATATCTTTAATAGCCTCTTTCACTACGTTTTTGTAGAGGGTCACTCAACCCTCTAGTGTTCCAAACTAATATAGACATAGGAGGGGAATCCCCTTTGGTTGTCTGCAATCCTTTTTCTGAGTTATTCGTCTTCTTGAGTTAATGGTTTGCATTTTAAATTCTTCAACTTCAGAGCTTGAAGGTAATAAATCAGTAATAGGATTGTTCACTCCTGCGCACGCCAACACATCTTCCTTGTTTCCATTCTTTGATTATTATTAAAGTTGGTTTATTATGTTTGATTATTAGGTCCATTAAGTTCAAAAATACCAACAGGTCAGCTACATTCGTTTAGAGTTTTGTCAGGTGAAGTAAGGTAAGTTAGATTTGCAGTACCAAACTCAACATTATCTCCATTACTTATACAAGTATTTCTGTGGATATCAATTTAGAGGAAGTAGGTAAATTATTAGGATCAGCAACCTGAGCTAATGCATCCGTACAAGAGGTAACTTGATTTTTTTTTGGAAGTTAAGGGAAATTATATTAACAAAACAAAAACTTGTACTCTATCCTCATTAAGGATCCTACAGTCAAAAAACCACACTACACAACACAACAATACAACAATTAAATAAGAGATTAAATTAACTAAAGGGATCTGATCTCATGACTGATATTGTCCTGTTGCTTATGAGCTAAGAGAGTATCTCTAATCAAGTTAACAATTACCGCAGTAAGTTCAGATTTGTGCTACTCTTCATTCTTATATATTTGCCTATTTCTTTCCTTCCAAATATAGTAGATAACCATTTGGAAAGAAATCTTGATTAATAGTCCATCCTTATAACCTGGTTTTGGTATACTGAATGATAGAATCCAATACGTCATCCCATATAAAAGAGAACCTATGGAGTTGAATCAAAGACAAAGTTCTACTCCACACCGATTTCCTATAACTACATTCAAAGAACAAATGATTTCACGTCTCATTTACAAGTTTACATAAGACATATAATGGATCATAGGACCCAAACCACCTATCTTTAGTTCTTAATTGATTTTTGATCACCAACCATAAAATAATGGTAGCCTTGGGACAAAGAACTTGTTTCCACATTATTTCTAACCATGGCATAGCTTCACGATGTTCAAGTAGTAATTTATGCACAAGTAGCATCTCCTGTATCGACTGGTCAGGACAATACTTTAGGACATTCCCAACTCGAAACCCACTTTCCTGACTTATAGTACCCTGCATTAGTTTAACAAAGTAACTACGAATATGATCAGACAGCTCCTCCTTGTCTGAATTGATGCATAATTATTTAAATCAGTAGTCAGAAGTTCATTTTTTCATCAATTTTTAAAATTTTTCCCTTAAAAACCTTTTTTTGTCGAATAAATTTAGCTTCCTTGGATATGTTACTTGTATTTCAGCTAGTTCCAACTCCCCATTGTCACCAAGTCTCATAACAAATAAGTTGTCCAAGAGAGATGTACTTCTTTTACTTCGATACATATCTTAGCATAACATATTCTTTAAATCATAGCTGTTTCAGAGTCCATACAAATCGGTTTCCCTAATGAACCTACTAAGAAACTCAACTTTTTATTGTCCAAAACTCTGTCAGAAGATTGTGAAAATTCACCCACATTAGCAGTACATTAATTCTACCTCGATCTAGCTCTCTTCCAGACTTCCATTGCTAAACGAATAATAGTTGATCACTTATATACAAAGGGCCCTGTTCGATTATTTTAGTCAAATTTGTATCATTCTAAAACTTGAATAATATAGATCCATCCTCCTGAAGCGTCACTTTTTCCAAGCCTTCTTTTCATCTAGCCTTATCCTAAGCAAGCACAATAAGAAAGGCTGGTCTCTTAGACTAGAAGAAACCAACAAGTGCAGTCGACCAAGCTTTAACACTAGCTTGGAGAAGCTCAATCGGAGGAGACACAACCCCCTCCTTAATGACATTTTGAAAGTGTTTAAGAGTACCTTTGTTATGCTGCAGTTGTAACTTAGTTTTCCATGCTCTAATAGGTCGCGTTAGATCAGACTCAGCAGCATTTATCCCCATCGTCTCTTATAATTTGGAACCATTTTTATCAGCCAACAACTCACGAGAGAGTGTTGGAAAATCCTCCTTAGTAAGGGAGGGTTCACCCTCATCCATGATTAGTTGGATGACCATAGAAGAGTTAACCACAGAGGCGATGACCTCAACCACTGTGCAAAAGTCCAAGGACCCATCCAATGTAAGAATGCTAATTTCCCCAAAAAAAAGAAATGGGGAAGGTTAATTTGGGAAATTGTTAGGGAAGGAAGTGTAGTGAGGAGGCAGAGCTTCTCTCTCAAACATTTATGCTTTTCTTTCCATCTTTAAGTCATGAGTTTGAATTTTTTGAAACCTATAAAACCTACCACGAGTTAGCTTTACCTTTGTTATTTATACTCTATTTGAAATGATAGAAATGATAAAATTTTAGGATAATTATAGTGGAATCTCTATAGTTTGACCGTTTTTATTTTAGAACTTATATTTAAAAACTACATTTACCTCCCAACAGTGTTATTCAGTTATCATATAAGTCCTTTTATATTTCATTATTTTTTTATTCATTCATAACTCTAAAACAATTTCATATTGGAACTTAATAATTCAAATACAACGACATTTTGAGTAAAAATATGTAAAATATAATAAAATATGATGGATGGATTGTTCATCATCATCATTCCAATAGAAGTCCCATTCATATGCAAGGTCTATAGAAGTCCAAAAGTACGTAGTTTTATCTCTAACTACGAAACGATATCAATATGTTTGGTACCAGCCGTAAGTACCGGCTGATACTGGGTGTTTTTGCTAAGTACCAGCCAGTACCGGTTGGTTCTCAAAATACCAGAC
Source organism: Erythroxylum flavicans (assembly GCA_027576715.1). Classification (NCBI taxonomy): domain Eukaryota; kingdom Viridiplantae; phylum Streptophyta; class Magnoliopsida; order Malpighiales; family Erythroxylaceae; genus Erythroxylum; species Erythroxylum flavicans. Next base: position 12,904,927 of record JANZXP010000007.1, on the reverse strand, counting down.
CTATATCAGCTGATACTGTAATTTTTGCAAAAATCGAGGACCTTGATTTTTGTAAAAATAAAAAGTAATAACCCTAACAACCCCCCAATGCCTACCTCTCCTTTTTCATTTTTTTTTCTCTCACTCAATCTCATCTCATCCTTTCTCTATCTCACCCATGCTCTCGTCCTCTCCACTATCTCTCTCTCGTTCTCCTCTCCATCTCCGGTGGTGCTCTTGCTCCTATGTCCTACCTCTCTGGCGGTGCTCCTACGTCCCACCTCTTCTGCGATGCTCCTACATCCTACCTCTCCAGTGGTCACTTTGGATCTTCCTTTACCATACGAACCTTTCACCATTTAGCCTCATCTGGACCTCCATCATCCTTTAGCCATCCTCCACGAGGACCACCAATGCACCACACCACCATCATATACTCTCCTCCATCGCCCACACATCTGTAGGACTGCAGCTGTCGAATCTAGAAATAATACCCAGATCTAAACCCAACCCAACCCGATCTAGAATAATACTCAATCACCGATTGTGAATTTCTGCTTGGGTGTGTTTTCACTTTCTGTTAGAATTTTTTCTGGTTAATTACATTTGTTTTGTGATTGTGAATGGGAAGTTGGAATGAAATTGTGAAGCATTTGTGTGTCGTTGGATGGAGTTGGATAATGGATTGGATTTTGAGTTGAATTGAATGAAAGGAGTATGGTTTTAGTTCATTTGTGGTTTGATTGGTTTTGGTTCATTTGTGGTTCGGTTGATTGATAATTGATGACTTGATTTATGTTAAATTTTTTGGTCATTCACGAAATGCATTAAAAGTTAGAAAGGCTTTAAAATTTCAATTTAAGTTTCAACTTAACTTTATGATGCATGATTTAGAAGTTAGAAAGGCTTTAAAGTCTCAACTTAATTTAAAACTACCGACAATGTAAATTGGAAAGAATTCAAATAAATAATTAATTGACATAATCTTAAAATTATTGAAATGGTATTTGGATATTGGGTAAATAATTAATTAAGTATAATAATAATTCGGTTGTGGTTTTGTGGAAAAATCGAATAGGAACTTTTGTAATTGTAATTATTCTATATCTCTCAGTCGTCTTTAATTTTTATCCCAAAATTAGTCTATCTTTTTAAGGATTCAAGTCTCTTGCATATCAACCTTTATTTATCCTAAAATTTGTCCATCTCATAGTCTTTGTATATTCAAAATCTAATTTTCTTATTATTCGATTTTTATCTCATTTATAGTACTTTGGCATTAACTCTTCGAATAAGTGTGAAATTTTTTTAGTTCATCTTAATGAAAAAATTATTCAAGTTGCGCATTGTATTTCAAGATATTTATTAAAGGCAATGATTTATGAAGATATGTCAATGACAATAATCATATTCCTGAAAAAACAAGAATAAAGATGAAAGTGAAGTTAAGGATGTTTAAGTCATGACTTGAATTTTTAGATTCATTGAGCCATCATCTTAAATCTTTGAATGGTACTTCAATTTTAAATTTAGCAGGAATTTACTACTCTCTAATAGGAAAGTTTGTCTATTTCTGAATTTTACTCTAGTTTCATCATCTTTACTTATTTAGGCTTAATATAAAGAGTTAAAGACATTATTTGTGCTGCATTGCCTCATGAAGGACTTAGTGTTAGCACTGCTAATTTTGTTGATGAAACTACTAAAGGATTAATTTCTTACAAAACTAATATCTTCATTTTTGTTATAGAAAAATGGAATGAAGTTTAGCTACTCTTGATCAAACTACTTCAGGAACATATAATGATTCATCTTGGGCTCATGTTACATTGGTCTTAGGTATGAAGAATCATACAATTTTTTTGTTTTGTAACAAGCATTTGAAAGGTGGAGGAATCACCCGATTGAAGAAGCATTTAGTTGGGGTTAAAGGACATTTAGAACCACGTAAAAAAAGTAAGTCATGATGTGAAGTGGCAAATGAAAACATTGCTTGAAGAATATCAAAATGAGAAAGATAGAATGGAAAGGTTGAATTTTGAAATTGGTAGTGGAAGTTTGTTTTCTAGTTTCCATGGTGATTGTGGAAATATTGATACATTCATATTGTCATATATGTTTAGGACTTAATTCAGAGTCATTTACAATCATTTTATGTTCATATATGGCTAGTTTATCATGTTTTAGCATTATTTGAGGTTCGTTGACGTAAAATGCATAAATGAAACAAATAGACTCGAATTGTATTGTTTTTGGGTTTCTGGCAGACTTGACCTTTAGTCGTTGTGGGACTTTTATCTCGAGATTGGTTTATCCAAAAGTTCTGAAATTTCATACTTAAATTCTTGACTCATTGACGAATTTTTTTGGACTAATTGCAGATTTTTCTGAGCTGGAATTTAGGAGAAATAAATTCCCAAAATTTGTGTTAGATTTTGGATCACCAGAATGACCTTTCGACGATGTTTTGATCATAAATTTTGACTCAGATGGTGAAATCTCATGATTCAAGTCTCATATTGAAGCTAAGAAGATGCTGATAAAATTTGAGATCCTAAATCATCACCATTTAGTTTTTATATATTGTCGAGTTTGACCTTGAAAAATTCATTCCAACCAGCGAAGAATCAACATCAGCCCCCACCTTTTAATTATTCACATCTCATTCTCCACGCCACACACAAACACAAACAGCCCCATTTTCACATCAACAGCCTCCACTAACGTCAAACCTCCACCAATGCAAGCTCCACAAAAAGACACACCTCCATTCACTTCACGTAGGCAGCTGCCATTAATCAACAATAAAACCTTCATGCATATGCAACCAGCCCTCACGACATATGCAGCATCCTTTATTCATGCAAAAGAGACAAAGCAACCTTTATTGACTAGCAACCTCACTTTCCATCTATTCTTGCCACTCACAAACAAAGCAGCCTCCATTCTTCCACCACTCACGCATAACACAACAAAGCCTCCATTTGACTAAAGGAAGAAACACCAACCACGCAACTTGAACAAGACCAGCAGCCTTCATACTTCCAGAACGCACGTAACAAAGGAAAAAGGAGAGCCTACATCATCTACGCAGCTATTTCCACAAAGCTACCCTCATCCACTAGCCATCCACACAACTCCATCAATGCAGCTTTCATCCATTAGAAGTAAAAAAAAAACGCTGCTTCCACCTCAGCAGAATCTCCACCAATATAGCCTCTATTTTCAGTGCCAACTTCAACACAACTTCCACACTCCAGCAAAAACAAAGCAGCTCGTCCATGCACAACATGCAGACAACTCTATTTATTCACACATCAATGCCACTCTCACTCACGTAGCATTGTCTTCGAAAGTGGTCTCCATTCACTGAAAATCAAGAAGCCTCCGGTGGACAACTAGGCAGCTACGCAAGTAGAGGGTAGAGCATTTTTATTCTACTACATATTTGTAGTTTTGTTCTTCTTTTATAATTGATTCCTTATGAATTTATCTAACGTTTATATTTTTGAATTGCTTGGCTTGATCATTTGTGGCTAGAACTTTAATTTCTCTTAGGGATTTGATATTTTGTTGATGCTTTGATATTAAATTTTGCTAAATCCATTACTCAATATTCATATACTTGTTGATTTTTTCTTGGATTTATTTGTTATTCCTTTGGATTATTGGAAATTTCCTTGGTATAAATTCACCTTTGGAAAAAGGGAGTTTTTGTTAGAAGATTGAAGAAAATTTCGATTAGGATTTTCTTGTGAGTTAAGAGACCCAAGAAACTTAGGAGGTGAAAATTGAAGGTTTGGGACTTAAGAAACTATAGGAAGAACTTAAGTAAGGGATTACTAAGTGACATCTAGAGTTGATATATTAATTCATCTTTGGAAAAAGCTGATTAATTACTCTTAAAATTCACCTACAAGGTTAGGATATTTTAGTTGCAAAAGATAGCTAATTCAATATTAAAGGTTGACAAAAATATCATTCCCTAAGAGAAAGTCATTCCCCTTGCCGTTAATACTTTTAATTAGTCAATTATTACAATCTTTTCTTAAATAGTTACTGCAAAAATTTATCGTATTCATAGTTATTTTGGTCACATTGAATTGGGTAGTTGATTAAAAATTTATTTACGTTAAAAAAAATTTTTTTCTTCATTACTTTTAAATTTCCTAAAATTTCATTCAACCCGGTTTCAAACACTGTCAGCTAGCATAGATTTGAACTTTCTCATAATCCCTGTGGGCACGACTCAGTTTTTACCGATTTATTACTCACTTCAACAACCGTGTACTTGAGGTTCATAAACAAGTTTTTGGCGCCGTTACTGGGGATTAACGTTTGAATTATTTTTTGCTTCTATTGCTAGTTTGATATTTACTTGTTGGTTTTCTTTTATCCGTAGAGTAACTTATTTGTTTCTTTTTCTTTTTGCATTTTTTTCTAGAGCAACTTGTGTGTAAAAGGATTATATGTCCTGAACCACTAGAGGGCAAGAAAGACAGATTGATCCAGAGTTGGAAAGAATAGTAAAGTCAATTCATCGGCAAAAGAAAATGTATAATCAAGCAGAAGAACTTCAGAGAATTCAAAGAGAGAGGAATGAAATGGCTCAAAGATTAGTGCAGTTAGAGGCTAGACTCGGTGTAGCTAATTTGACTGGAGAAAATGGAAGAGGAGATAATGGAAATGAACAGGAACAATTACACCAACATCCTATCAGGGAATATTTCTAGCCTACAGTGGTAGACAATTATCACGATATCCAAAGACCTAATGTTTGTGCTCAGAACTTTCATATTTTGCCTGGACTCATCAATTTGGTTCAGACAAATCAGTTTGGAGGGGCACCAATAAAGGATCCAAATGATCATTTTGCAAGTTTCTAGGAATTATATGACACTATCAAGACTGAAGGGGCAACACACGATGACATTAGGCTCACTTAGTTCCCATTTTCTCTTCGGGACAAAGCAAAGAATTGGCTTCATTCAATTTCTACTGATAAAATGCGAACTTGGCGAGAGGTGGCACAACAGTTCTTGATTAAATTTTTTCCACCTGGTAAAGCTGCAAAGTTAAGAGCAAAGATCAGTACATTTAGACAATATGATTTGGAACCATTGCATGAAGCTTGGGAAAGGTACAAAGATCTTTTAAGAAAATGTCCACATCACAGATACCAAGAGTGGGTATAAGTGGAAATGTTTTACAACGGGTTGAATACTCAAACAATTGTGGATGTAGCAGTAGGTGGTACTCTGATGAGAAAAACATCTCAAGAAGCATGTGCATTGCTGGAAGAAATGGCTTCAAACAGCTACCAGTGGCCCTCTGAGAGAAATACTGGAAAGAGAGAAATTCTAGAAGTAGATCAGGTGACTCAATTATCTGCTCAATTGGCGGCCCTATCCAATCGATTTTCAAAATTCATGTCAAAGGAAAAACAGAATGAGCAGGTTCTACACCAATGATGAGGGGGTGGAACAAGCACAGTTTGTTAACCAAAAGAACTTGGGATTTAAGTCACAACCAATGGGAAATCAATATGGTCAAAGCTATAACTTTAAGGTGCAATATAACTATGGTATTCAAAGGAACATGCCTCACCCACCTGGATATGGACCACCATTGGCAGAACGAAGACCTTCCTTGGAATAAATGATTGGCATTTTTGTAACTGAGACAAGAAACCGTTTTCATAAGAATGAGAAGGAGATGGATGAACTAAAGATGCAAGTAACCGGTATGGGGACTTCAGTGAAGGGTTTGGAAGTTCAATTGGGACAACTTACAAATGCTATTGGGAATTTGAAACAGATGACATTTCCAAGTAATATTGAAACTAACCCGAGAGAGCAGTGCAAGGCCATCATTCTACGAAGTGGAAAATAATTGGAAGAGGTGAAACCTAAAGAAAAAAGCTCTACTCAGTCCAATGTTAACGAAGGAAAGAATACTTGTGAAGAAGCAAGTGCACCTACATAAGTTGAGAAGGAAGTTAGTTCGGAGAAGAAACTAGAAAGGAAACTGTAAACAAAAATCTTCCCCAAGCTGCCATAACCTCAAAGATTTCAATGCAAGAAAATCAATGATCAATTTGTAAAATTCCTTGAAGTCTTTAAGAAACTTGAGATCAACATTCCCTTGATTGAAGCTATTGAACAAGTACCAAATTATGCAAAATTTATCAAGGACATTGTTACCAAAAAGAGGAGATTTGGAGACTATGAGACAGTATTGATGACCGAGGAGTGTAGTGTAGTCTTGTAAAGAAAGTTACCACAGAAACTAAAAGATCCAGGAAGTTTCACAATTCCGTAAGATCGGCAACACACAGTTTGGTAAAGTGCTTTGTGATTTAGGAGCAAGCATAAATCTAATGCCTCTTTCCATCTTCCAAAAGCTAGGTTTAGGAGAAGTCAATTCATTGACAATTTGCCTCCAACTAGCCGACCGTTCTCTCACTTATCCTCGAGGTATTGTAGAAGATGTTCTTATTCATGTTGACAAATTTATTCTCCCTGTAGATTTTGTGGTGCTTGATATAGAAGAAGATAAGGAGATTCCAATCATACTTGGGCGACCATTCTTGGCTATCGGAGGAGCAGTGATTGATGTGCAACAAGGGGAATTAACCTTGCATGTAAATGGTGAGAAGGTGAAGTTCAACATATACAGATCGTTCAAACATCTAAGTGGTACACCGACGTGCAACCGAATGGATGTCATATCCTCTTGTTTGATAACATCTTTTCCTTCCATTATCTATAAAGACCCATTACTGACATGTTTGGAAGGTATGTTTATTAAAGATGCTTTGGTTGATGATGATGCTTGTTTGATGAAGGTATTGGATTGTTTTGAATGTATAAAAAATTTTGATCAACCCGAGCCTTTGTTTTGTATGACTAATGCTGATGTTATTGGTGATGTGAAAGATGTACACCCATTGATTGATTTGAAACCCTTGCCTGAAAATTTGAAATATGCATTCTTGGGTGCTAATCAAACTTTTCCTGT
>JANZXP010000007.1:12874726-12897828 GCA_027576715.1 Erythroxylum flavicans | reverse complement strand
TAATTAAATTTAAATTTAAATTTAATTATAATTACAATTAATTCTAATTAAATATCAGTTATTCCTAAATAAGATCCAATATCTCGTATTGATCCTTGTTTATTAAATATACATAATTAATCATAAAGTTTCTGACACCTTACAATCAAGTCCATCTTAATTAGAACACCTTTGTTCTCTTCAACCTATTCTTTGTGTGTGACCCATTAGGTTCCCAACTATGTTGAAAATAAATATAAATTATAACCCTAAATTATATTTATGATTAGATAAATAAAACTCCTTCAGTTTATCTTTAATTCTCTAAATAAATAATTTATATTCATAGATCAAGATTGGCATTTAGTAACAAATTATGATCACCCAAATATTTAGGAATGTTAAAATGGTTTTGACTATTATTTTTTCGTATAATTCAATTCTTTCATCACACAATATTTCAATTAGATATAGAACACAAAAATAATGTCTATTATTTTTTAGTCCAATTGTGTTAGTTTTCTATCGTTAGTTACTGATTCTATTAATGACATTTGTAAACTATTTATAAAGCGACATTTTACTTTGACCCAAGATTTAATCAATACTAATTGAGAACAATAGAACATTCTTCCTAATTACTTTATAGTGACGAATCCTATATTGATTGCTTAACTACCTCCATCCAGTTCATGTTATATTCAATGACTACCGACTGACCTACTATTGAGTAAAATATTTTATAAGTAGTATCAAAACATAAAATCCCTATATGAGATAATTTTATAAATATTTAGTCGAAGGATTACTTATAATGAGAATTTCCATAGATATATAAGTAATGTTCCAAATAGAATTCTTATATAAGGGAGTTTAGTAAACTTGATCTCTAAGAAGCACCCACACATTTGTCTAAATATCTTTATACGTTAGTTTATGAGATTGAGTGCTTCCTTTATAAGAAAGAAACATAGTGTATTTTAGTCTTTTTATTAGGGTTTCATGTTTCGTTCCGTACTGGCTGGTATGTACCGTACCGGCTGGAGAACGGTATGAGGTAGGAGGTTATTTGTACCAGGTGTAAATATCGAAAGTACATATACCTGCAGGTACCGGAAATTTTTAAAAATGTAGGGGTATCTGTAAAAAATAAAAAAAATTAACCTTACCCCCTTTAGGGCGTTTTCTTCTCTATTTTTCACTTCTTCTTTCTCTCATCTCACACTTTAACTCACATACTCACTCTCTTCTTCATAGTCACTGTCACTGTCACCATCGACCGAACAACCACCACTGTTGCACCGCACAACAACACCTCCCATCTCACTCCCACACGCGACTTTTTCTCTCACATCTCATTATCTCTCTCGACCCACCACCTGTTACCACCCAGCACCACCGATGCCCACCACCTGTCACCATCATCGACGCCCTATATCTCTGGCTTCTCCTAATTTTTTATTTCTCTCTCACACATCTCGCTATCTCTCTCGAGTCTTGACTCCCACCACCTCTGATTCCCATCAATTGTCACCACCACCGACGCCACCAGACTACCACTAACGCCCCACCAGCCCACCCACCACTCTTAGAGTCTCAGGTCTCCTTTTCCACGCTAGATCTAAAATAGATCTGGATCTATTTCTAACCTGACCTGACCCATTAAAATTATTGTTCAATTCTGAAATAATTGGGTTTGTGTTTATGACTTTATGTATTTTTGTGAATTGTGAATGGAATTGTTGGTGCATTTGTGAATTGTGAATGACATTATTAGTGTTTTTTGTGAACTGGGAATGAAATTTGTTAATTTTTTATTGTGTTGCTTATTATGGATGTGGAGTGGAACTGTTGAAGTGTGGAACTGAAGAATGTAAATTTATTCATTAAAGTTGTTAATAGACATAAAGATATAAAATGTGGATGTGGAATGGAAGTGTGGAACTAGAGTGGACTATGGATGTGGAGTGAAGAGGTTGATATTATAAAGTTAAATGTTTGCTTACCAATTTCCTTTAGCATTTCTCTATACTTAAATATGAATGAAATAAATTTATTATTCTTTTTTTACAAATATATCATATAATTCATTTGACAAAAGTTGAACTTTTACCAATTATAAGGGATGTTTATCTAACTCAACTAACTTGACTATATCATTTAAGTATGACTTGCACGTGTTAGATTCTACATCAATTTTATATTAAAAAAACTCAAAAGCAATGTATACAAATATATAAGGTGTTACTGTGAGATAATTGTCTTCTTGTTAATGTTGTTAAATACACATTAGATTTTTTTACATTGTTGGACATAATTTTCTTAAAAAAGTTATAGTTTGCAACAGTCCAACAAACATTTTAAGGGTCCAAATTTAAAAAAATTAGGGTTCCATAATATAGCCACCTTAATTTTAACAATTAATTATGTGATTCAAGGTATTTGTGGTAATTATAGTTCCAAATTATATTTCAATTCTTTGAGATTTTCATTCAATTTATATTTCAATACTTTGCGATTTTGATACATAAGCACATTTTTCAATTCCACTCTTCCATCGAAATGTGGAATTGGAAAATAAATTGATTCATTGAACTGGAAATTATTTTATATATATTTTGTGATTGTTGTTTATGGAAATTGTTTTATGTATGTTTTGTGATTATTGAAAATGAAAATTGTTTATATATTTTTTTATATTGTTGGAAATGGAAATTGTTTTATTTTTTTATTATTAAAAGTGGAAATTGTTTAAAATTTTTGGAAATGAAAATTGTTTATGTATGTTTTGTGATTGATAGAAATAGAAATTGTTTTATGTATGTTTTGTGATTAATATAAATGGAAATTGTTGGAAATTGTTGGAAATGGAAATTGTTTATGTATGTTCTCTAATTGTTGAAAATGGAAATTGTTTTATTTATGTTTTGTGATTATTGGAAATAGAAATTGTTGAAAAATGTTGGAAATGAAAATTGTTTATGTATGTGATGTGATTGTTAGAAATGTAAATTGTTTATGTATGTTTTGTGATTAATGGAAATGGAAATTGTTGGAAATTCTTGAAAATTATTAGAAATAGAAATTGTTTAAGTATGTTTTATGATTGTTTGAAATGGAAATTGTTTATATATGTTTTGTGACGTTTGAAATTTTGAACTGTAATTGTTCAAAATTATTAGAAATGGAATTGTTGAAAATTGTTGGAAGTGGAAATTATTTATGTATGTTTTATAATGGTTAAATTAAAATTGTTGGAAGATGTTAGAAATGAAATTGTTGGGATTTGAAAATGGAAATTTTTTATGTATGTTTTGTGATTGTTGGAAAAAAATTATTTGTGTATGTTTTGTGTAATTATATATGTTGAATAATTGAATTGTTAGTTTTTGACTTATAGTGAATTGTGTTCAATGAAACTGAATTATGTATGATCTTATCATACAAAATGAGTTATATTATATAAGATGGATATGCATATTGTGTAATGAAATTATGTGTTATTTATTTTGATATATGCATTCATTTATTTTTACAGATAAATGGAAGGAAGTTCAGGTACTTCTGTTCAACCCACTTTAGGAAGATACAATGATCCAACTTGGGCTCATGTTGCATTGGCTCCTAGTATGAAGAACCATGCTATTTGCTTGTTTTGTAACAAGCATTTGAAAGCTAGAGGAATCGCTCGATTAAAAAAACATTTAACTGAGGTTAAAGGAGAGGTGGAACCCTGTAAAAAAGTAAGTCATGATGCGAAGTGGCAGATGAAAACATTGCTTGATGAATATCAACGTGAGAAAGATAGAAGGGAAAGGTTAAATTTTAAAATTGGTAGTGGAAGTTCGTTTTCTAGTTTTCGTAGTGATTATGGAAATGTTGAAGGTGGTAGTGGTATTGGCAGTGTTCCCTCTCAGGCCCAAAAAGAAGTACTTGAACCTGATTTGAGGAAGAGAAGAAGGTAGGTGACTAGTTCCTTTGCACCACGAACAACCTTTGAAGCCCAACCTTTAATTCATAGTGCAATGCAATCAAGAGATGTGACTCACAATGTCGATATGGCAGTAGCTAGATGGTGGTATGATACAGATTCGTCATTTAATGCTTCTCAGTCTTATTATTATCAACCTATGATGGATGTAATAGTCTTTTATTGTCCGGGATACAAAGGTCCTTCGATTGATGACTTAAGAGGTAAACTTTTGAGTTGTTATGTTTCTGAAATTAGAAGTTATTTAGGAAAAAGAATAGTGAATTGGGCTACTTATAGATGTTCAATAATGTGTGACGGTTGGACAAATAGGAGACAAGAGCTTATTATTAATTTTTTGGTATATTCTACAAATGGCCCTATGTTTTTGAAATGTATTGATGCATCTGGCCTTATTAGGAATACTGAGACTTTGTTTGTGATATTTGATGAAGTTGTAAATGAAGTAGGGCCAAAAAATATTGTTTAGTTTATTACTGACAATGATTTCGCTTATAAAGCGATAGGAAAAAGGTTGCCGAATATGTATAATTCTTTTTTTGGACTCCTTGTGTTGCACATTGCATTGATCTAATGCTAGATAATATAGGGGATCCTAGGTATTTTCCTGTTATTGATGAGACTATGGAGAAAGCTAAAAGGGTGACAAAGTTCATCTGTAATCATGCATAGGTATTGAATTTGATGAGAAATGAACTTACCAATGGTAGGAATTTGTGTCATCCTATTGTGACAAGATTTACAACAAATTTCTTATCACTTCAATCTTTTGTTACGATGAAGAAAGAATTAAGACAAATGTTTACAAATGATAAGTGGATTGCATCTCAGTATGCTAGGTGTAATATTGGAGTGGAGGTTTGTAAGATTATACTGGAAGAAAGAGAATTTTGGTCTCAATGCTAATTTGTTATCCGAGTTTGTGAGTCTTTGGTGAGGGTGCTTCGCTTGGCTAATAGTGAAGAAAAGTCAAAAATGGGTTGTTTTATATGCCATGAAGAGAGAGACAGAAGCAATCAAGGTCAATATGAATCATAGGCCTTCTTTGTATACACCATATCTTCCAATCATTAATAAGAGAAAGGAAAGACAACTTTCTTCTCCGTTATTTGTAGCTGAGGCATTTTTGAATCCTAGTGTCTATTTTAGACTGGATCTTACTAAGTAAGCTGAAGTTACTAGAGGAATGCTTTTAATTGTTACAACAATTGTTAGCATTGATGCAAGATCTCTTAAGCTCACAAATGGAGCTTTATAAGTTATCTTATGGGAATTTTAGAATGTTAATTGCTATTCGACAAAGAGGAAAACTTTCTCTAGGTATTAGTTATTTCCTTTTTTTATTTGTTGAAATTAATTAACACTTTATTTTATTTATAATGATACATAAGGTTTATTGGTAGGATCAATTCAAAAATGGTGTTCTAGAATTGAAAAGGTTTGCAATTCAACTTTTAAGTCAATGTTTTAGCGCAACAGGCTGTGAATGAAACTGAAGCACATTTGAATTTATGCATTCCAAGAAAAGAAATATATTGGAGCATAAGAAGTTTATTGACTTGGTTTTTGCTCGTTACAATTTAAAGCTTCGAGAAAGGTTTGTTATTATCATTATTGATTTCGATATAATTTCTTATAATTTTATAATAATTAAATTTTATTGTTTACTAGGAGTCTTAATAGCACAAGTAGTTCAATTGATCCAATCTCTATTGATAATATTGATCTTTTGGCAGATTAAGTTTCTAAAGAGCCAGATTTGGTAGATGTTAATAACTTGGAAGATAATCTTGGATGGAAAAGCATTGATATGTCATTTGGTGCATTAAATTTGAATGATAATGATGATGAAGCTTCTCTCAAAGATGAGGATAATGTACTAAATGATAATTAGGGTCAGTGTAGTTATAACGGGTATCCTCACATAGACGATTGAATTTCGTTCCAAGTTTTTGTTTTTCCTCTTCTTTTAATTTTACTTATATTTGATGTTTGTAATAAATTATATATATGTAATGTAATTGTAAATTTTTTTGTTTCAGGTTTAACTTCTACTTAATTGTTTTCTCATCACGAACTCTTGTTGTAAATTGTAATAGTTTGAGAGTTAATGATATTTATTGTTCTTTTTATTGAATGTTTTGATGTAATTATTATTTATTAAAATGATGAAATTTTATTATTGTAATATTTTAAATACGTTGTATTATTCTTAATTTTATATTTGTATGATGATAATTGTCTTTTTTCATATTAATTGTAGTTATTATTTATATGTAAAATATTTAAAAATTATTATTGTTTTATATTAATTGTGATTATTATTTATTATCATAATTTTTGGAGACATATTTGATGTAAACTTATAAAGTATATAGTACATCAGTACAATATACCAATGGACTATTTTGTAAATTTTAAAAAAATTCAAAGACTATTTTATAAATTTAAAGTACTCAAAACAGTACCTAATATTGATCGATATCAATACAATACTATATCAAAACTTAATCCAATACTATATTTGGTACGATTTTCTTAACTTTGCTTAGGACTGCAAAATAAAGATTTTGAAAATGCATAATGGAGTATGACCGGAATGGACGTTAGCAAGTCCTATATGGACTGGTCCACGCTGCTTCGGAAAGCTCAGCCGACCTTTCTCGCAATCTGGAGGACCGTTGGGGCAGTTAGTCCCGCATTTCCCTGTTTCGTCGCAATTATGTACGATGTAGGCTATGATTTTATGTCGTTACATTGCTGATGTTTTCATACACATATGTCAAACGTAAAAGACATGGCTATGGTCATTATAGTAACTTAATCAACATAAATTATACACTACGATGGTGATGGTTAAGGCTATAGTTTTGTGCCGGCTGTTGTTATGGAGTTGCGTAAGGTGCTTTATTTTTTGTTTGTAAAGTTTGAAATTTGTGGGCATAGAAATAATACCCGGTTTTAGGAAATTTTGGCAATACCCTAAACATTTTTAAGAAATTGGGGTTTGTAGTTTTACGCACCCATTATTCTTTCCATGATGGATAGCAATTGCAAGAGACTTCGCATCTTACACGTGGACACTATAAACACAAAAATCATTAGGATGCTTTCATGCCGGAATTTAAATTGCATTATGCGCTATATTGCACTATTGAGTTATTGTGACAAAAGAAAAAATGTAATTACAATTATAAATCATGTAGACACAATTACATATAATGCAGATACAATTATAATAAATCTTTTGAAATTATAAATTATAATATTATGAAGGATATAATTGCAATAATAAATTAGATATTACAGTTTTAATTGTTGTTGAAATTATAATTTAAAACCTGTTATGTAAGATTTAAGTTTCACATCACATTAATTTCAAATATTTAATTGAAATATATGCTTAAATTTTTTAACTCAAAACATTATCTAATACTCAATTTAGTATCTAAAAAATTCGAATGATGATGTGAAAAGGAATTAATATAACTCATCTCTTTATTAATGTAGGTTGAAGAAAACTTATTAAATAGTATCAAATATTATATTGCATTATAATAATTAAGTGATGACATGTAATGTGAAATTAATTGTACCTAGCTTAACTCATAGGCCATTTAGTTTCACTTTTGTTTTTCTATTATATTTTTTAGTTTTTAGTTTTTATTTTTTGTTTTTCTTTCAAGAAAAAACAAAAATTTGTTTAGTTGTTAATGTCAATGTAGTTATATTTTTATTGCTAATGATAATTGCATATTAGATAAAACTTAAGGATAAATTATTTTTAATTAATTAAAATAAATTAAATTAAATATCTTATGTAATATTTATTAACAAATTATCAATAAAATTTATTTTATTTTATTAAAATAAATAAACAAAAAATTAAATTTTATTTCAAGCATTTTTAATTTTTAAATTAAATTTTATTTGAAATTTATATAGGTGAAGATATTTTAAATTTAATTATATCTATTAATAATTATTAATTTAATTACAAAAAATTAAATGAAATTGTTAAATAAAATAAAATTATTCATAAATTTTATTAATTAATATAATATTAAATTAAATTGTTCATAATTCTTATTAATAATTAGTATATCAAATAATTGAATAATAAATATTTAGTTTATAATAAATCAGATTATAAATTACACTTTTGTGATTCTCATAAATATTAAAAGTTGGAAGAAACAAAAAATAAAAGTAAAAGTAAAAAATTAAACAAACATATTTTTGTAACTAAATCCGAAAATTAAACTTAAAAATTAAAAATATAAATAAAACAATCAAGCAATAAAAAAAAGTAAAACTTTTTTATGAATATAATATAATCTCACATTTAAAAATCACCACAGTAATCAATCAATTAAAAAGAGTCAATATATCAAGATATTAATATAAACTTATTATGCATTGATAAAAATTAACCTTTATATGTAACTTCTTATTCGTATTTAATTTCCTATACACACACACTAATATATATATATATATATATATATATGTAAAATAGTTATCAGTTCATATATAAATTAGGTTTAATGTCAAGCGTGAATATTTAGTAAATGCATCAAGATAATAGACTGTTTGCTTAATTAGTTTAATAGTCTTCACTTATATGTTTTACTAATCGAAATAAAATTACACGTAACGGCATGTGGTGTCAACCCTTGATTGTTTTAAACAAGAAAGATAAAAAGAAAAAAAAAACAAACATTTCCCAAGAAGCAAGCGCGACTTCCCGGAAATGTGACACACTTTTGACTTTTATTCATGCAACATGGAATCTTATAACTTCCACCGCCTGATGAGGGTTGTGATAATCGTGACCTTCCATTAAGATTAACGAATTTCGTGATTGAGAAAGGGGTGATCGATTAGGTATAGTATTTAGGTTGACTACGAGAAGAAAACGTTGACGTCAACTTTTTCATAGCGCCATACACACCTAGGTCACCCCTTGCTACTTACCAAGCTATTTCCATGATAGTTCTGGGAAGGCTCTTCTCTTTATTATTATAATGTATTTTTTTGGTAAGTAAGACGGATTTTTGTTTCCTTTATAACAATTTAGTGAAAGATGGAACTAACCATAAATCTTCACCGAAGTCCATCAATTGTCTATCTCTGTATGACTTCTCTCTTTCTGCTCAGAATATTACAGTTTGCCGCTTTGATATTTTTGTGACGATGGCCGCCAAAAGGTTTATTGATGAATCGGATGATCAAAACCCAGATCAACCAAACGAGAAACGAAGGAGAAACATACCTTCTTTTGCTTCGTACGCATATCTTCATGGACTCTTCCCTTTTGATCTTTGTTTTTTTTTTTTTACATTTTCTTTGTTAGATATAATATTAATCAAGTTATAGAGCGACCAGCTTTATCCTCATACATGATTGCCTCCTTTTTGGACTTTTGCTTGGGTGTAATCTGATATTTCAGAAGTTATTTTAGTTTTAGAAGAATAAAATGGACAAGAAGATGATGATTCTGATATATGGTGCAATTATTTTGGTCTTGACAGGGTGATTGGACAAGCGGTTATGGTGAATTCACTGAAGAATATCTTCATGTCCCTTGAGCCTATGCTTAGGAAAGTGGTATGTCAAGCTCTAAACGATCATGCATATCTTTCTACATGGAATTTTTTCACTTCACGACTTACAAATTAACGTAACCCAGAATCATGTCTTTATATAAATTTATAAATTGGCACAAAGGACGTCTGGGCCAAGATTTCGTAGAAACAGAAGTTACCATGAACTAGGTCTTGTGTTAGAAATAGAAGTAGGCTTTCTCACTTTAAATGAAGAGCTTTTTTATACCAAAATATGGACATAAATCCATGTAAACTTGTTCATTTTACTTAAATCAGGTGAGTGAAGAAGTGGAGGGTATTCTACAGCGTTATTCCAGCTCTTTCACAAGATCTCCATCTCTGCGAATCCAAGAACTTGAACAATCAAGTCTCCAACTAGTTTTCAGCAAAAAGCTTTTGCTTCCCATATTCACGGGGAGCAAAATAGTTGATGATGAAACTAATGCTTCTCTTCAAGTCCTCCTTGTTCAGACAGGAGGTGATCATATGGGTTTGACATCCCTCCCTCACCCCATCAAACTGGAAATTGTAGTTCTTGACGGAGATTTCCCTCCGAAGGACCGCTTTATTTGGACTAGTGAGGAATTTGACAACAATATTGTGAAGGCAAGAACAGGTAAGCGGCCTTTGCTTGCAGGTGATTGCTTAACGGTGACTTTAAAAGATGGAGTTGCACCAATTGGTGACATTGAGTTCACCGATAATTCAAGCTGGATTAGGAGCAGAAAATTCAGGATTGGTGCAAAAGTGGTTCCAGGAAGCTATCAAGGTCTCAGGATACGTGAAGCCATGACTGAAGCTTTTGTTGTCAAAGATCATCGAGGAGAACGTGAGTTTTTAATTACCACTAATTCGTTTATTAATTGCACATCGGAATTAGCATTAAAAACAACTGAAGTGAAACTTAAAATAATGGCACATGCTTTGAATATAAACGAAATTTTCTGTAAATCTTCTTTGTTTCATTTGCATATGAAAGCATTTGATTAGTTTATTTTTTGATTAATTGCTTGATGTGCTTTCTGCCAATTACTACATGTCTGCTATACCTGATACGTATAATAGTACTTTTCTTGTTCAAATTCTAAATTATCGTTTTCCCTAGGTTTAGCTTGACACTTGAACTAAATAGAAGTGTTTCTCATGCGCAAAGGTTGAGAGGAGGTTCAAGTAATACTTCGTCATGTTAATGACTGACTAGAGTTCTTTATCCCTTCTTCTGTATATATGTTAGTATTCATTATTCTTTTACATGATCAAATAACAATAATACTTTAAAAAATAAATATTATGTAAAAGATATTATAAATAACAATAATTCTAAAACCACTAACTTCATTAAAAGAATAAATGCTTCATCAATTTATTTTTCATAGATTTGATCTATTGATACTCCACAAAACATAACCTCTACATATCTCATTATATATCCTAAGTTCTTTTTATATACGCGTTTGTTTGTATGTTTCTGTGCATACATATGATGTAGCCTTGCCATATTCAGATCTAGTTCATTGCAGAACATGACTCGAGCTAAGAATTGCCATATTAGTGAACAAATAATCACCTACGTAGTTTCGGTCCTTGAATCTTTAGCAACCCCAGCACTTCCGAATTGCTAAGTAAATGATCTAATATTTGAAGTTATATTCTTTTTCTAATGTGATCTGGTTAATATGAAATTCTGATTAATCAAATTTTGCAACTTTATTATTAATTCCAAATAAAATGGCTATTCTAGGCCCTGAATCAGACATACTTGACCGATGAACATCTAGATATGCCCATTAATGTTCACCGGAACTCTGTCATAATTTGTTGATACTTGCAGCTATTCTCTCCTCGTCAATAGTTTTTACTTTTTCTTTACTTTACTCGTTTAAGTGGCATAGATCTGACAAGCTATGTTAATGTCACTGATTAATACATTGACCTATGATGCAATTGGTGTCCATTAATAGTGTAATATTGAAGTTAGGTATATCTAATTGGGATAAGACATATTTAGATAAAGAAATTGTCCTCTATGTATACAGATTATTACAAGTTTTTAGCTTCTACTACTAATTATTACAAGTTTTTAGCTTCTACTACTAATTATTACAAGTAATTGTCCTCTATGTATACAGATTACCTATTAAATGCCTTTTTATTTTTAATGTTTAGTGTACAAGAAGCATCATCCTCCTTCGTTAGAAGACGAAGTATGGCGTCTTGAAAAGATTGCGAAAGATGGATCTTTCCACAAAAAGCTAGCTGCCGAGGGCATCAATACTGTGCAAGATTTCTTGAAGCTCTCCACAGTTGACCCTCGAAGACTCAGAATGGTAACTAAATCCTCTCATTTTTCATTTTGAGTTCTGATCAGTCTGTTTCTAACTCCCTTTTACATTTTTATCTTCCAATTAGATCTTAGGCGTTGGAATGTCGGAAAAAATGTGGGAAGTCAGTATAAAGCATGCAAGAACATGCCTCCTAGGGAACAAACGTTATGTCCTCAGAGGACCCACTTATACTATCACTTTAAACCCTGTATGTCAAGTTGTCAATGCCATAATCGATGGCCAAACCTTCACTCTCCGAGATCTTCCAAGCATCAATAGGGTATTTCACTATTTCATCGTCGCCCTAAGCATAAATTATCTTGGTCACTCATTTCATATCAATTATGTTATAATTGTCATAAATTCATGCAGACCTTTATGAAGAATTTGATAATGAAAGCATATCATGAGTGGCATTCCTTGGAAGAAGTCGTTGCAATTTCAAATGAGAACCCTTTGCTTACACAAGGTAACCCCAATCAGTTTCTCATTGGCAACTTACTTTGTTTAATCAAATTTATGGAACTGCGATTTACAAACACTATTAATACTTGTGAGATATAAAATAGGTGAGCCAGTGAATCCATGCCCGAATCATCAACAAACGATGGTGAAACCGCTCCACCAAGGTGGGTCTACAGGTGATAGATACATGATTCAGGACGGAATCCTGCCCAGCATCAATGCAGAAACGGGATTTAACAACTGGCAATTCATGACTTCACCATACCATGGCATGCCGGTTGAACCTGGCAGGGGATATAGCTTGTCAGAGTCGCCATCAGAGAGTGAATTGACACCCTCCAGGTCCTACAGGAACGCGAACTGATCATAATTGTCAACTGAGTTTCAGATAGTTTAGAAAAATCTACGTTAGCTTGGTTTAGAATACTGTATCAGATGAGATGCTTTCAACGGTGGAAATTGTTACGTTTATATATAATAAAATATATATGTTTAACATCAATTAGATTGTGGAATGTCGATATTCAGAAGAAAAAAAAAAGTTGAAATTTGTCTTATTCTCCTTCATTGATATTGCTATCTTTAATCATTTTGTTCTAGTTCCGCCCATATATTGCTGGTCTTTCGGAGAATCAGACAATTGTTAAAAGAGGATAACGTGACATGCTCAAATGATTGCCACTCTCTTCTTCGTGGCTCGTCCTTCTACCATCTTTTTCTACTTGGCTTCTGTAAGCAATTAAGCGTCCGCATACCATCTAAATGGAAATACTTAAAATTAGTACATAGTCCATTAAGACACAAAATGTTTCTAAATCATTTTGAGTTTTAATTTGGTCTTTACGCTTACTATATTAAAAAGGACAAATTCGTGACTATAATACTTCCACCACACTTGTTCGCTAACTAATGTCTTTTAAATTTGTAAATTATTTCTTTTGATAAATAAACTCTACCAACTACTTAGAGATTCTTCTATATTTATTAATACGTTGAATGTTTTGTTCTCTTCTTTTATAAGTAGTTTATGGGCCCTTATTAATTATAGCAAATCTCCTCTCTTAAAAGAAATAGTTCTTTTCTTCTTTTGCTCGCACTTTAACTCATCTCTTTCACTAAATTACTTTAATTTTTGATACGAGGCAATGATATCTTGATTTGATGGTTTCCTTCTCTGAAAAATTAGGTAAAAGAGGATGTTATTATATGATAGAGAAAGGAGCTAAGGATCTTAAAGTATGATATAAGAGGAGGAGCAACTCGTTGATTTTATGGGTGTAAATGGATAAAACTAGAGTGAGAAAGAAGAAATTAAGGGGAAAATTCAAAAAGAGAAAATAGAAGAACTAAAAAATATTTATAAATCATAAGTTTGTTTATCTGTAACTTCTTTATGAAATTATTATTTTATTCGATAAAACATAAATAATATTTTACGCGTTTAATTAATTATATTTAATATTTAATACCAAAAACAATTAAAATAATTATTATATGGTTGAAATTATAGTGGGATCATAATTATACTATAAACTTTTTATTAGATAATTATTCTTTTCACTACAAGAAAAATAGGAATTAGCAACGGAAAATTACCGACGGAACAATTACCGTTGCATATTACTGACGGAAACAAATCTTCCGTCGGTCTTACGTGTTGACGGGAAAATTTTCGTTTAGCGGCGATAAAAATATTGGTCGATAAATATGGAGGGAAATCACCTCGACAAACTTTGCGACGAAATTTAGTGACGGTATGATTTTATCGTCGATAAATAAGGTGGAAAATCTTCAAATTATCGACGAAAAGTGATCTGTCGGTAATTATGGTGTAAAATTATCCTGGAAAAATTTGCGATGGAAATTACCGACGGTATCTCTTGTCTGTCAGTAAACAAAGCGGGAAATTACCGACAAAAGTTTATCCATCGGTAAATTTCATCGCTAACCCCAAAACGTAAATGTCGTCATCTGCTTCTCCTACAACATTTTAAAGTAAATGAAAACGACGTCATTTAGTTTAACACCAAACGACATCGTTTTCATTTATATTTAACAGACCCGATAGTCCCGTCTCCCCCCTCCTGCACATTTGCATCGTCTTCTTCTTCAATTTTCTTCTCCCCCACACCATCGGCTGCCATTTTCTTCTCTCCATCTACTATCTACTGTCGTTGATAGTCCCCTCTCCCCCCCTCCCCTGCACCTGCCACTACAAAAAAATAATACAATCCGCAACGTTTTATTGATTAAACATCACGGATTGTGAAGACTTTTCGTGACGCTTATAAAACATCATGAAAAGTTTGAATTTTTCACGACGCTTTATAAAAATGTCGCAAATTTGTAAAACTTTTTGCGACGTTTTATCAATAAAACGTTACCAAATAGAAACCACGACGTTTTGTTAAATAAAATGTCATGGTTGGCCAAGGTCTAGCACTGTTTTCCAGAATTGGAGGAGCAAGGTCTAGCCTACGCTTATGAGTGAACCTCTTTTATATTGATCAAGTGCAATAAGAGATATAACCTAAAACATGATATAAAGATAGATCATGTGAAGTTGAAGACATTCATAAGGCAATACAGCTTAAGGCATGACCATGCTAGAGATTGTGTGTACTAATTTCAAAAGAAATAATACGATTCATACCCTAGGGATATGGACTTGCTAGAAATTATGTCTCTTCTCTAGATAAGATAGACAAATCTTTGACCTAGGCTATGATCTTCTTTAGATGAATCTGGTTAGTTTAACCCTTGGGTGAAACACCTTAAACACTAAGGAATTAGGAAGGTTGAGTTGAATAATAAATGTTTAACAATCATACTTGGACTTTGGCTCAATTTGGGTGAAAAATTGGTGTTCATTTCAAAGTGTTTGCAACAACTGATATCAGTGTTATTTTGGCGATTCAATGGTGAAAGCAGTAATCTTAACGAGCATGTTACATGGGTGGAAGCGCTCATTGGTCCTTTACCTTTAGGTGAAAAAATTTCCCTTCTTATGCATTTTGTTTGAAGTCTTGGAGAGTTAGATATAATCATTGTAGGTTCAAGTGGTATATTTAATTAAGGCATGAGAGGAAGAAATTTTTGAGATGAAATTCCTCAAACCTGTAGTTACTAGTCAGGATATGGGACATACTAAAAGCACCATGCTTAAGGTGAAAAAACCTAAAGTTTTAGAGAGAATGCAGAATGCTAAAGAACTTGAGAAATTCTTATGAGATATGGAGCAATATTTTGTAGCTACTAAGGTGACGGAAGCAAAGAAGGTGAAATTTTAAACAATTTATCTCCATAGGGATGCAAAACTATGGTAGAGAACTCAAACCTACTAGCTACCCTCATATAGATACATTAGGAAAGATGAAATAGAAGCTAAAGGGTCAATTTCTAGGTAACAACATTTCTTGGCTTATAAGAGATACCTTGAAAAGGTTGAAACAAGATGGGTCAATAAGAGATTATGTTAAGAAATTTAATTCATTAATGCTTGCTATTGAGGATATGTCAAACAAGGACAAGTTATTCAACTTTATATCCGAGTTATAACCTTGGGCATAAATGAAGTTGCAATGATAAAATGTTAAAGATTTAGTGGGTTCTATTATTGTTAGGAATGGCATTTAGGCTTAGGCTCGACTTGAGTTTTAGGATAGGCTTGAGCTTTGGGCTGCCATGGCCCAGCCCTACTTGAGGCTCGACAACTATAAGGAAAACAATGTTATTTTGTAGAAAATGATTTCATTTTCCATTTTTAAATTTAAAAAAATAAAATTAGGCTAGACAAGGCTGATTTTAGTTTAGGCTCGGGTCTGGCTACCTTGGGCCTCTCAACCTATTTCCACCTTTAATTATAGTTGTGGATGCTCTCGTAGACTTTAGGGTGCCAAATGAGACCAAAGCCTCTTCCTTTTCTTAAAATTCAAAAATAATTCACCAAGAGAAAGGTGAAAGAAAGAAGAAGAAGGA
The DNA here is from genome assembly GCA_027576715.1 of Erythroxylum flavicans. NCBI lineage: Eukaryota > Viridiplantae > Streptophyta > Magnoliopsida > Malpighiales > Erythroxylaceae > Erythroxylum > Erythroxylum flavicans. Next base: position 12,881,482 of record JANZXP010000007.1, on the reverse strand, counting down.
TCATAGTGAAAAGAGAGAGAATGATCCCAAGGGGAAGTCCAAACAATTGGGATAACCTAAACAATTTGAGAAATCTTCTAAAAAGATTCATGGTTATTTCTTATGCAGCTGTCCTCATTATGTCTGTCATTACCCAAGAAAGGAGAAGTTGAATACATTGATAGCGGATAAGGAGGGTAAAAGTGATCACTTGGAACTGAGGCTTAATCTCGTTTGCTTACTTAATATGGTGAGTACTGAATGGTGTGGAAGTTAGGTTTGAAACTAAGTAGTATCCTTACAAAAATTAGAAATCCTACGACGAAAGCACAAGTAGTGGTAGGAGCTACATAAAATGTTCTAGAGTGTAGGAAACTGGTGTAGGAGATGTAACATGATGGTGATACCCTTTGATGATTTCAATTTGATTTTAGGCATCGACTTCCTCAAGATGGAGAAGGTGGTGTTTTAGCCACCATTGACTTTCTCAAGATGGAAAGATGATGTTATAGCTACATCTTGTAGGTATTATGTTAATAAATGATTAAAATTCATGTTACAAAAATTTTTGTAGGTCCAATAAGGGAACAATAGACAAAACAACAATGATGACAGATGTCTCTACCATAAGCATCGAGAAAGGACTTAAGAAAGGCATGAAGATTTACTTTGCAGTCATATAGGAAGTTGCAAAAGACCATATGGTGGAAGTTTCAAATGTTTTTGTGAAAATATGAGGAAATTCAAAGATGTAATGATGCAAGAGTTACCAAAGACTCTCTCTCTTTATCATAAAGTTGATCATAAGATTGAGGTGATACTAGGCGTAGTTCTTCCTACCTCCTTTATAGGATATCACCGTTGGAATTGGTCGAGTTACAGAAACAACTTGGTGAATTGTTGGAGTTAGGATACATTCAACCATCCAAAGTCCTATATAGTCCTTTAATGTTGTTACAAAAGAAGAAAGATGAAGCCTTATGAATGTGTGTAGACTATCGAGCCTTGGATGAGGTAACAAAAATAAATACCATATTCCTTTAGTTCAATACTTAATTGCTAGATTATCACCACAGGATGTCGTGTTTAAAAAGTTGGACTTGTAGAGTGGGTATTGGTAAGTGCAGATTGTCGATGTCGATGTGTAAAAGATGACGTGTGTAACTCGATATAGCTCATACAAATTTTTAGTCATACCATTTGATTTGTGGAATTCCCCAGTAAACTTTTTAAACATAATTAATTATGTGCTAAATGACTTCTTAGATGACTTTGTAGTGGTCTATTTATATAATATTATGTTGTATAGCACTAATATAATAGGATATAAACAACATCTGAGAAAGGTGTTCAAGTGATTGTAACCATGTAAGATCTTTATGAAGATGGAAAAGTATGGGTTTTCCTATTTATAAATCAAAAATTTAGAACACTTGGTGAGCAAGAGCCAAGTATGGATGGATTCTAAAAAGGTACAGGTAATTGTTAATTAGTAGGTTCCAAAAATGGTGCAAAAACCTCGAAGCTTTCTTAGTTTGAAAAATTACTTTTGTTGTATCATTGTAGGATACTTAGAGAAAACAATGCCTTTGATAGATTTATTGAAGAACAAACAAGAGTGATGCTAGTCGGAGGTATGTCAAGAAGCCTTCGAGAAGTTGGAAGCTGCTATTTCAACCAAACTTGTACTCTCAAGTTACCTAATTTTGATCTCCCTTTCAAGGTGTATACGGTTGCTTCGAATAAATCCATTAGTGGCGTCCTAGTGTAAAAAGGTCATCTAGATTTTTTTCTTCAAAGTTACAAGCTTAATGGTGTCGAGCAACGATACTTAACCTATGAGAAGGAGATATTGGTAATGGTGCATTGCCTAGAAGTTTGGCAGGTTTACCTATTGCGAACAAGGTTTATTGTTTGTACAGATGATGTTGTTAACACCCTTTTTAAGATCTAAAAGAAATTATCTATAAGGCAAGTCTGATGACAAGAATTTTTCACTAAATATGTCTTTCTATAGAAGCATAAACTAAGGAGACAATAAATAAGTCTTTACAACTTTATATGATATCACCCAAGCAGAATCAAACCTATCATAGCAAATCAAACTAGTAGCTCCTCTTAATAGCACTCATGGTCAAATTATGTAGCAAGTGAACGATGGTGTTGTATGAATTTTTTTTATGATGATGATCTATTGATGACAAAGAATAGTCTATTATATATGCCAAGTTTTGCGAACTTATGGAAATAATTGATGAAAGAGATACATGTCTCACAGTGGGCTGGTCACCCTAGAGTTCAATGGATGTTCGTGCTCTTTTACTGTTCTTACTACTGGCCACAGATGGAGAATGACATAAAGGTATATGTCAAAACTTGCCTTATTTGTCAGTAATCTTAAAAGAAAGGAGGCATTATTGTTATAACCTCTGCCTATTTCTAAAAATACATAGATGCCAATTTCAATAGATTTCATTGGCGTGTTCTTAAGGTGGATGGCATGGCACCATAGTGGTGGTTAATAAGTTCTCAAAATACCAAATCTTTGTGCCACCTTCAGCTTCATGTTCTTCGGTTGTTTTTGTGGAGCTTTTCTACAAAAATATGGTGAAGCATTTTGGAGTTCCATTGGACATTGTAAGAGATTGAGATGCCCAATTTACTAGCCAATTTTAGACATCTCTCTTCAACTTGGTAGGTGTGAATTAAAGTTTTCCACTAAAAATTACCCATAAATAGATGATCAAACAAAAAGGATCAATGGCTTGCTAGAGGAATAATTATGACACTATGTAAGTGTAAGTCAATGAAATTAGTTAAGTTTATTTAATACTTGCTTGTTTTATTTTAACTTGTATAGATCCTAGGATATGGATAAGAGTCTCTTGGAAGTTGTTATAAGATAACAGTCCCTCACACCTCTCGAGATAACATAGTAAAATCTATCACTTTGTAATGGCAAAATAGGAGTTATCGAATGAAGCAAAGGATAATCTTCACAATGCTTCCAAGTGATGAAGAATTATGGGGATCAGTAGAGAAGATCTCTCGAACTTGATATTAGGGATAAGGTTCTTCTTAAACTTACTCTATAGATTTAGAAGAAAATTGGTAGCAAGTAGGTGTACCAATAATTAGTGCCGAAGAATGATGGGCCATTAGAGATCCTTGAAAACGTTGGAAATGTAACATATCAACTCAAGTTACCTAAGTGACTAAAGGTACGTCTAACTATCCAAATTAGTTTCTTTAAACCATATCATGAGGATTCAACATATCCAAAGAGGAGTCAAATAAAGAGAGCTCCACCAATGATAAGGAAATAGTTTATGATCAAATTAAGAAGATTTTGAATAGTCAAACGGCAAAGTTTTTGATTTAATAAGGAAATAAACCATTCTTAGATGTACTTTTGAGAAAGACACTATCTTGTGGCAGTTCAAAGATCAAGTAAACAGCTACCTTCGATTTGTTTTGACAAAGGCATAAGATTCATCTAGTAGGGGTGGTTTATTAGTCCCTTAACATTGTAGGAAAATTTTGCTACCCTTTGGTTGACCCTTGACAATGTTTAGTATGGTTTATGTATTAGTAAGGCATACTATAAGAACTAAGGTGGCTTCACAAAGTAGGATCAAGCATGGTTTAAGCTTCAGCTAGCTTTGTTACACTATAGGGTATTGATTAGCTTGGTTTGAGTGGGTTAAACCTTCCTTAGATGTCCTTGGTAAGACTAAGTATGAATTGGTGCTCAAATGACATACTATAGATGAACAAATTAGACTATGGGTGCACATTGGTTAAACTATATGCAGATTAGCTCAGAACTTGGCTAACTTTCAACTTTGGATAAAGATCATAGGTGATGTGGCAAAGTTAGTTGGATAAATCATCAAAGAAATGAGATGACATGGTAAAGAACATAGATGAGGTGTCTTACCTTCATTTTTCACATGTCTTTTACTTAGGAAATGAGTTAGGGATAAGTTATATAAACCAATAACTAAGGTAGTGCCTAAAGTGTTTAGGGATGTCAACCACCAACTAAGTTAGTAGCTTCGTGGATGTATACCCACATTCTTGTATTCTTGCCTAAAAAGTCTCCAAAATCTTATAAATAGTTGATTTAAGCAATATTTCATTCATTGAGAAAGTTGGAGCTGTTGTATCATATGTATCGATGGTGAATAATATACAGGTTGACAATTTTATTGTAAAAGCTTAATGCATCATTATCTTCCTATTTTTTGTATGTTCTTTTATTGGCTTAGTGAATCTTGTTGGTTTGCTTTAGCCTTTGTGGAAATACCTTAAACGAATACATGAATGGGAAGAAAATGGGAAGAGAAGAAATAATAATGAGAAACAAAGCTAGAGAAGAACTAAAGACATCGACCTTACAAATAAGCAAGGACCAAAAGCCCCTAGGATGATAATACTTAAAATGAATTTGAAAAGAAAAATTTTAGAAAAATAAAATAAAATAATTGTAAAAAAGCAAGTAAAAGAAAATTAAATTTAATATAGTAAAATGCAAAAAAAATACAAATGATGGAATAGGGATGAAAATACTACCGTAGTTGGAATGTCCTCAATTTGAATAGGGATGAAAATCTTACCGTATATGAAAACATTTTATTTTCTTGTTCAAGACCTCGAAGTTGTGTTTATTTACATATCTGATTTCTATGTTGAAGATTCTCAATGCATGACTCCAGACTCTTACGCCGTTACCTTATCCTTCATGTGATCTGCCAATAAATGACACCCATGCTATCACTGATCCTGCATTCACCGTGTGTTCCATCAGTCGGCCCGTGCACTCCACTCCGAAGTTAATGATCACCTATGACTTTAAGAACATTCTCGGTATATACTATATATCATACTCATGTTCCACATTTAGATGAATCAAGTTTATACAAATTTTGACATAAACAGGTCTATAACCACATTGATTACATGGGCTTAAAAATAAGGTTTGAGCTTTCATGAAAAGACCACCATTTCTAAGGCCTTCTTCTCCATATTTACATATCTTTCTTCGGTCCTGTAGAGGATTTTACTGACATTGTAGACCAACTTTTATTGGCTGTACTCTTCTTTTACTGGGATTGAACTAACAACCCATTTCGAAACAGTCAAAGCGGGGAAGTTAGGCTCTTTCAAATGAGTTGATAGTAGTACGGTAGGCCTTTAATTTCTCAAAGGTCTATTGACAGTCGAGGCCCCAAATTTTCTTTTATTTTCTAAGTGCTCGAGAAAAGGTAATTAATGATCTGTTAACTTAGAGATTTAGATAGTCTCACTAATCTCCTTATTGGTCTGTGGATATCTTTAATGGAATATAAAGATATCATAGTCTTTATTGCTTCTATCTTTTTGGGTTAACCTTTATAACCCTTTTGAGTTAGTACGAAGCCCAAGAACTTCCATAGGGATACATCAATTACACACTTATGAAGGCTTAGCTTCATGTTGAAGATTTTTCATAACCGAAAAGTAATCCCTTAACTCTACAATATGATCTTCTCTACTCTTATTCTTGATAATTATATCAACATAAAATTCTACACTTTTACCAAATACATGCTTGAAAACTTTATTAAATAACCTTAGCTAAGGCTCCTACGATCTTCATGTTAGTTTATGCCCTACATCTAATAGCTTTGGATGTAATTTGGTGGCAAATTATTTAAAGACATTCTTTATCTTGTACATATTTAGATGTATATGATAAAATTCATGAGATAATTATACATTACAAATAAAATTATAATTATGAAATTCGTATTGCATTTATGTATTATTCATAAATGTTCTTAATCATTGTTCTATTAAGATTGGACATTAATATAACGTAAAACGACCAGAACATATTTTGTTTTTCCTTATGAAGGAAGTAGTCGATCTCATAGGATAAAGTATAGAGATACTTAAACAAACGTGTGAGTACTTATTAGAAAACAAGTTCACTGAACAGACCCGATATGAGACATCTATTTAGAACATTACTTTTATGTCTATGGAATTCTCATTATGATGATTGTATAAATGATCATTTGACTTTAGATCACCAAAGTTATCTTGAATAGAGATTGCTATGTTTTGATACTATTTATTACCTATTTAATCATGGGTTGTTCAATCAGTAGTCATTGGATATAACATGAATTATATGGAGATAGTTGTGTGATCAAAATAGGATTCATCACTCTAAAGTAATTAGGGAGAATGTTTCGTTGTTCTCGATTAGTATTGATTTGGAAAAATCCTTAGTCAAGGTGAAATGATGCTCTATAAATAGTTTACAAATGTCATTATTTGAATTGATAGTTAATAGCAGAGATCTAATATGATTGTACCAAAAATATAGTAAACATTAATTTCATGCTCTATGTCTAATCGGGACATTATATGACGAAATGATTGAATTATATGGAAAAACATGCAAGAAAAAGTCAGTAAAAACCACTTTGACATTCTTAAATATTTGGGTGGTCATGACGTGTTGCTAGATGTCAATCTTGATAATTGTTTAATTGGAGAATTAAAGATAAATTAAAAAGAGTTTTAATTTATCTAATTCTAATTATGAATTAAAATTATAATTTATAGTTATTGCCAACATATTTGAGAACCTAATGGGTCTCACATACAGAATGGGTTGAAGAGAGCAAAGTTAATTTAATCAAGTTGAACTTGATTGTAAAGATTAAGAAACTTTATGATTAAATATGAGATATTTAATAAATAAAGATCAATATGAGATATTGA
>JANZXP010000007.1:12858027-12874626 GCA_027576715.1 Erythroxylum flavicans | reverse complement strand
TACTTTAATTTATGAGATCAATTACTTTCTTCATAAGAAAGAAACATAATGTGTGCTAGTTTTACTATTTCAACAATATCCCGTCTTGACGAAACTACAACGAAGAACATTTAGGAACAATACTTAAGCGTAAATTGAATCTCATAATTATGATCTCATCATAATTTCAATTACACATTAATTATTCCAAAGATTTTACCTTTAGTATTAAAACATAAAATATTAATTAAATTAATACAAAAAGATAAATAAAGCCTTTTTCATTAATTAAAATAATGTCATACATTAATTTGCATCTAATTGATTGGTTGCAAGCGCATAAACTAACACACACACACACACAAATATATTAAGATGAACTCGTGGTAATAAGCTAGAAGAATGAAAAGTACATTCCTATCAGTTTTGATAGTTGAAAGACTTGACAGAGAAAAGAAAATTGAATTTAAAGAGATTTGGAAATGAAACAATTGTAGTTGCAACTACTCCTATAAATCCATATATGAAACTGAAGTAACTATAAAAAAATCCTTGCACCATTTCTCTTGTGTCCACTATGATCTTTATATCATAAACTGTGACGTAATTGATCTACACAACCTTCGTGCCATATGGTCTATTCAACTAAACCATCTCCACTATTGATACTTTTTTCCTTACAATTTTCAACTTCTTTTATTTTAGTTTTTATAATCTTCTCGAAAAATTCAGTTTATTTTTTTTCCTTATATAGGACTTCATGCATTTATGTTTATTTTCATTTTCCACGTTCAAATTGCATTACATCTTGTTATATTCAATTTGCATCATCTTAGTTTCAATTTCTTTTTATTGTTTTCAATTTTATTCATTTTATCTTAAGTATTCATACTTTAATTCTAAGTATGGATATTTATCCACAACAGAGTTTAACTAATTAATATTTTTCTTTTTTTAAAAAATAAGTTTCACTTTTTTTTAATTTTTAGGTCATTTAAGTTCATTATTACATCTTTTTCTTTTTATATCGGGAAAATTTTGGATAAATAAAAAATATAGGGGATTAAATTGAGAATCATAAAAGAATTAGATTGCAAAAAGAAAAAGTGTTGAGAGAATTAATAAAAGTCATAAAATTAAAAAAGATGGAAAGTGTTGGGTCTAAGGCTAAAATTGTAGCCCTTGTATCACAAAAGACATTTTAGCAAACTTCACATTAAAATAAAACCCTACTTTTTCTTAAAAAGGAGGCAGCAATCCCAAACTAAAAGGGTTTTGAATCGTTTTCTTTTTCTCATAAAATTTGCCCAAATGGTTAAAAATTCAAAGGAGGACCTTGACATTTTCATATGTATTAGCATTACATTCTCAAATGTAGCAACCCTACTGTAGTTAGGAATGTGTCATCACCCTCCAACATATTAGCAATGAGTTTTGATTTCTTAGCCATGATTAATGATCTATTAATGGAACGATGTGATTGGACCTCCAAAATGGTTGGAAGAGAACAGGTTTTGTATAGATTAAGATTAGAAGAAGAATTTTACCTCATAATGGCAATAAATTTCATATTCCCACAAGGGGAGTTCATTGCCAATAGTATTGCCAATAGTAAAACAATTCTTGGAAGTAACAAGGTTTCCTTAAAGGTTAGGGAGATGCTTGTGATAAGAAGCATTGGGATTTTATGAACCTCCCATAGAGTGTATGCCTTACCCATTATAAGGGATCTATATAAAGGTTGATGGCAACGTAAAACTTTTTCAAAGTCTATTGCAACGATAATAGAGTTCAAGTTGGACACTTGAGTAGCCTTTACACTGAACCATTAGGTGTGATATTTGAGGTTATTACCTTTTTTCTACAGTAAATCAAAGAGACAGAGGAGCACTTAGGTCTCCTTTAACTTTGATAAAGTTAGCCTCCAATCTAGATTTGAGGTAGAAAAAGATCAAGATTAACTCTTTCATATCTACTCTAATCTTTACATCACTAAAATATGATGCAATTGATATATACAAAATAGTCATTTCATAAGCTCCATCCAATTGAACTATTCTTCACTATCAATTATTAATTTTCTACCTTTTTAACTCTGTTTAAATTACTTTCACAAGTTCATCTCATAAATTTTAATTTAGTTTTTCTTCTTATGCAGTATGATTTATGTCTATTTTCATTTTTCACATTCAATTTGCATAATTTTAGCTTTATTTTCTTTTTTATTCATTTTATATTAATTAGTCTCAATTTAATTATAATTTTAGATATCTATTCATAATAGATTTTAATTAATGACTAATTTTTTTAGTTAGATTTTTCATTTATCTACCTTAGCCGGGGGTCTATCAGGAAACAGTCTCTGTATCTCTATCGGAGATGCGGGCATGACTACCTACATCTTACCCTCCCCATACGCTGCTTAGGCGGAAATTTGGATATGTTTGGTTTGGTTATTTTTCATTTATCTCTATTTTAATTTTGGATTTAACTTTATTAGAAATTTTTATTTGGATAAAGAAAAAATGAAGGGTACTAAAATAAGAGGTTTAAAAGAATATAGTGCAAGAAAAATGGAGTTGGTGGGAAATGATACGGAAAAAAATCTTTTTTAAACAATTCCACATACTTAAAAGAATTAAAAAATGACAATTGTCATATCTAAGCTAAAATTGTGGCACTTAGATGATCAAACACATTTTAGTAATTTCATATCAAATTAAAGCCTACTCTTTTAAAAGGAGGTAATTGTCCTAAACAAAGCAAGTTTATTTTTGTTTTTCTCTATATGTCACCTCAAATTTTTAAAAAATAAAAAGATGGTTGGTTTATTTTTTGTCTCTATTTGATCATTCGATTTGCTTAGTTTTGCTCCCCCATTACTTTATTTTACCTATTTGTCAAAAGTTATTTTCTTTCTTTGCCAATTTTCTTTTGTTCTTTTCCTCATTATTTTTCTTTCCCATAGCTCAACTATGTTTATAGTTAGAATAATCTCTTTTATTCAAAATTTAGCGTAAGAGATGGTTATAGAGATATACTTCATCCTATTTTTTTCTTTCTTTTATTTTTTTCTTTTGGTTAATGCTTATTTCTTTAGTTCTTTTTTTAGAGTTGAGCTTCTTGTTTGGTCTATATTTGTCTTTTCTTTATTGTTCTATTACTTTTAGTTTTGTTGCTTCAATTGGTTTAGAGAGTTTCTTACTGGATCGGATCATGAAAACATTCCCTTTCCTTCTCTCTTCCTTTTTGCTTTCCTTTGTTTCATTTTGATTTCAAGTTTTTAAGCTTCTTTTCTATTAGAGCTCCCCATTAATTCCAGTAACCTCCTATTTTGTGTTTTATGCTTGCAAATTTTATTTTTTTATGAGTGTTTGATTATGTCTTGCTGGAAATCCAAATCCTAATTTTATTTTCACGGTTTCTAAGCTAAATTACAAACTATGGAAATAACAGTAAAAAAGGAAACCTTCATTACTGAAAGTCTGGAAGAGTAAAAAGAACTCTTAAAGTTAACATTTGAGAGGGTAAAAGAACTCCATGTTTTATCTTTAGATTTAGTTTTTCTGAATCTTAATTCAATGTACCTTTTGTTATTAATACTTTATTTGTATATACATTGTCCATTGCCTTTGTCCTTCCATTTCATCATTTTCCTGCTACTTCATTTGTGTGCCTCAGTTATCATGTATATTATATTTTGGCTTTGATTTTTATTTTGTTGCTGGTATAATTTTAATTTAGGATCCTTGAAAAAAGATGAGATGATTCAAAATTTTAAGCTTTTTTTAATTGATTTTACTCTAGTTAAGATTTGATCACTCCTTCATATTATTAAGGTGGCTTTTATCAAAGTCTCTCTTTTAATATTTATTCTTATCGTCTATCCTATTTAAACATTTTTAATCTTTTTATTGCTCATCTTTAAACTTATTTTTGATGTGTTCATATTGTGGTATAAAATAAATGCATTACGTCATGGTTTGGTTTTACTATCGAAATAAGATAACTTTTTACAGATGGAACTTGATGGTTGTCATTGTATAATATAAGACTTGGATTATGTTAGTTATAAAAAATTAAGAGTCAAATGTGATCATTGTTAATTGCACCTTAATCATTCCAAATTAAATTGGAAGAATTGTTGAAGTAAAAAATAGACTTCAATCAAATGATGATATAGTTTCCTTTTAAGGAAAATTATACTATGTCATTATTCAAGGAAGAAGCATATATAATAAGTGCTGATTAGGTTATAATTTTTAACATGATTTTGAGAGTATTCAACTTGTTTTGTATGATTTCTATAAGATTTGGTACTTAATATGACATATATTTTGTTTATAGGTCCTATTTTAGTTCCCCAATGAAGAAGAAATGAATTCATGCAAGTTGGAGTTTAATTTTAGAAGTTTTGGACTGATTTTGGATGAACACGGGTTGAATATGGTCTCGTGTTTGGTAACAACCTAAATTTGAGATTGTTTTCTGATCAATATAACTTATTGGTGCATTATGCCTCTTCGAAAACTTGGTAAATAAAAGAATATAACCCAAGTATGACTCTGTATTTCTCTCATGTTCCATCTTGATGTATTCTATATGTTAATACAATTTGTCATATGAAGAACATGGGTTAAACAGGAATCCATGTTCTACAAAAGGCCCAAATATAGACCTTTGTTTATGAACTTGAAACTTGTGTTCACTAGGTGAAACCTTGGATGTGAGATAAAGGAGCTATTAATCTATCAAAGGTATAACACAAGTTTTTGTTGGCGATTTATATTAGAAGTAAGTTTGCATAAATTATGACTTATGGAAACTTTGAAGAACATAGGGCTAAAGTGAGCTTGTGTTGGTCCCATGTTGGTCAAAATTTAGGGTTTTATTAAGATAAAAAGGAGAGAGGCATGAAAAAGAAAAGAAAGTTGCATGGGGGGCCAAAGAGTAGCAACAAGGATGCCTGTAGGATGAGAGGATGACTAAATCATTCGAGCACACATCAAAATAGAAGCAACTTAGAGAAAAAAAGTTTAAGATTCAATCAAGAAGCATTAAGATTTTCAAATCCATATAACTTACTTTTCTATCTTATTTTCTTTCTTATTTATTATTGGTTTCTTTATCTTTTTATTAACTAAATGGAGATATAGATTTGGGTATGATAAATCTTATAACCTATTATTTAAATTGATTTCATTGATATTCTAGTTTTCATGAAATTATATCATGTGAATTAAAGTAGGGAATGTAGAAGATTCAACTTTGGATTTCGTATATAGGGATTGAGAAATCATTTGTATAAATAGATCATGGCATGAATAATCAGAGTTGAATAAAATCCTAAAGACTACATGAATATTATGAATGAGAGACAAATCTATCATGGGAATTCATAGAAAAAATTAATGCATTCTCGGATGTTTTTGATTTAGTTGGGTTGAGCCCAATTTAAAGAATAAAATGTCACATTCGTACTTAATTGTAATTTTAATTTATTATATATAATAAATGTTTAACTTTTGATGTTGGTATATATATAAATATAAACATATTAATTGATATTAATATGTTTCCTTTCGCAAAATCCTCATTATTCTTTAAATGTTCAATTTCAGTTTAAAAATAAAATAAAAATAAAATAGGAAATAAAGTTATGGGTTAGATCTCCGTTTCTGTAATTTTTTCTTTATTTTATTTTAATTAGGTCTTTGAGTCTATTAAATTAGTTAAATTTGTACAAAGTATTTAAAGTCTTTGAGCTAAAAACCTATTGGGATTTTAATTCCTTTTTCCAAAGGTGTAGTTACCCCATTTTTTCAACAAACAAATACTTTTAATTTCAAATTATTTTATATTAAGTCCTTTCTTTTTAAATTCATTTTAATTTAAATGGTCTATCATTAAGTCTTTTCTCAAAAATCTATTTAAGCATATTAAATATAGGTTTATCCATCAAAGTTATTACTTTTCTTTAATGACGACCCATTCTCTATCCAAATCCCAAAACTCATTTTTCATTCATTACTCATTTTTATTTAAGATGTATGTCCTTTTTAGGACTATTGCATTCTAACTTTGTTTCTAAAATCAAACAAATCCTTTCTCTTTTTAATACCTAGTTTGCCCCTTTTTTCCTAAAATTTAATTGCTTTTTAAAAGAAATCTTTTATCCTTTTAAATAAAATCCATTTACAATATTTCCTTTTCTCTATTTAAAGTTTTTGGTTTTTAAAATTGTATTCAAAGTTCTATAACACAAAGCTCTAACATAATATAGGTATCCTCATATATTTTATCTTAAATTCTAATTCAAATTATAAACTTTTAGGTATTCATCCAATTGTTTTATTTGACATGTACGATAAATGTTGATGAAATCCAAGATTTAGAGAATTATAAGCAGTACAATTTGATGGATTATGAATCCTGAAGAGAGAATTCACGTGGAATAAAATGCAGAGAAGACTACAAACGTAATGTGGTGATTCGTAGTGGCTGTCTCTGCCATTGATTCGTAGAAGGTGGCGTAGGATAACATGAAAAATAAGCACCAGAAGAACTTGGCAGCTGTTCAGTGGAATCCTATCAATGCGTGGACTATAAGACAGTATACCAAAGCTTGTCTAGTGGGGATAATTTTTTCACACTTTCATAAGGTCAAGGTTTATTTCAACTCTAAAAAAATATCAAGACCAATTTTAAATTTTAGAAAAAGTTGCTAAAGATCAAAATGTACCCTGATAGAATTAATTAAATAGCTATAACATAAAAATTTGAACAGATGTAACTCATTAAATTATCATTTGACCGATTGTGTTAAAACTTTTGTAAAGTATTATTAGAAATACAATTTATTTAATTAAAAAGTACCTTTTTCAATATGAAAATAAGATGTTTATAGTTCTCGTAATCAACAATTTTTCGCAAATTATATCAAAGAAAATTATATAATCATAGTTTGACTTTTGAATTTAAATAGGGATAATAATATATTTGGTCTTATTAATTGAGTCATTCTATTCAAACTTTTCCTATTTTGATCCCTATGCATATGAATATTCTTAAGAGACAATAAATCTAAAAGTGTTTAAGTTTTTTAGATTTTTTCAACCTATATTCCAATTTTTAAAAATTTTTAGAATAGTGACTAACCTTGGAAACTTGTACAACCTAATATAAAACTCTCCTTGTTAGTAATTTGTTAATATGATTAACCAGTAAACACACATGGCATTTAATAGAAATGCCAAATTAGAGATAATGTTCTCACCTTGGCTGTATGAGTTTTTCAAGGTTAATTATTAAATTAAAAAACTAAAAAATTAGGCATTAAATTGAAGAATCCCATAAATTAAGCATTTTTTAAAAAAGCTTTCTTTTTTTTTTTGTTGTTTGATAACTCAGGTTTCGCGCTTCGCCCAACTAATCTTAGGACTTATGAGCCACCCACTCAGACTCATAAATAAGTAAATTCAGGTCCGATCTTAGGCAATATTAGGAGTACCTGCTATTTGATCATACCGATAGGTCAAATAAAATTAGGATTTTCATATTGGGACAAGTCATTTTTAGTGCAATCGGGTCATTTATAATGAAGAAGATAACGTTTAAGACAATGACGCGGAATTTGTCAGTATTAGATTCAAGATAGCTTGTCCTTTTCCTAAATGATTACCCATACATAAATTTTTTCACGTTTTTAAATATCAAATATGTGCCTAAAGTAATGATATAGTAATCAATCATATAATAAAAAATATTAGTATATTGGTGAGTGTAAATTATATGATGTAAACTAAACCCGCCAATATATCTCGAGAAAACCATATATGCTATGTTCAAATATACATACTTGAGTTAGAAAATTAAAACCTTCTTTCAATATTCATCTCTAAAATTTTTAACCCTTTTTATTATTGTTATTAGTCTCAATAATAACATAAAGGTTCTTATTGGATGTTGACTAAATCAATTAATTCCCCTCCTACAAAAATCAGGGCAACACCCAACTTCTAAAGAGAGCTAAAGACGCTAAAAACTTGTTTACTAAGAACAATATTCATAAGGAGAAGCTATTTACAAAATTTTCTTTTTATCATAAATAACAAACACTTATATTTACAATAATTAAATGCATCATATGATTGAATTATCTAACTATAAAGTACTAATTAATCAAAAAACTTTGTTAAATAAACCTATTAAATGTAAGCGTACATGTATTAGTCAAAGCAATGAAATATGAATACCAAATGATCAAACTAAGGTAGTGAAAAGAGGGAGAAAAATAAAGGAGTTAGTGATGGGATTGTAATAATGAAGAGTAAGTGGGAAGAGTGTGGAGGATGAGGAAGATGAGGAAATGATGATTGTTGTTGGCTGCTATTATTGAAAGGCTGAAGAAAAATTTAAGGTATTATATGCCATTTCACCCTCTCTCTAACTCCTACCTAAATCTTTTTGGAGATTAAGAGATAGAAAGCAAATAAATATAAAGAATAGATAGGCTCCTCTCTTTTTATCTCACTCTCACTCTTTTTATTTTTATGCCTTTCAATCGCTTATATTGAAAACATATATCTTAAACCTATAATGATAATCTTTTTCTTAGTCAAGCTCTCTCTTATTATATTATGGAGAAAGCAAGAATCAGAACCTTTTATTTTTTTTATATTGAATATGTTTTGCTAAAATTTATTTTGATACTTAGAATCATTTAAAATAATAAGTGTTTTGCTAAAATTTATTTTAGCCTTCTGTCATTCATGTGCTTGCGGAGGACATTTTGGAATGAAAAGGACAGCTTATAAAGCTTTGGAGAGCAACTTCTATTGGCCAACATTATTCAAAAAGCATATACCTTCTGCAAATCCTATAATAGATGCCAACGGTCAGGTAACATGTCCTGTAAGGATCAATTGCCACAAACTCCTTTGCTTTTTTGTGAAATTTTTGACATTTGGAGCATTGATTTTATGGGATCTTTCTCGATTTTATGGGACTTTTCCCTCCATGTTTTGGCTTTCCTTATATATTTCTTGTGGTTGATTATGTTTCTAAATGGGTGGAAGCCAAAGTCACTAGGACTAATGATGCAAAGGTTGTTGTATATTTTATTAAGGCTAACATTCTTTCTAGGTTCAGGATACCTAAAGCCATCGTTAGCGACAGAGGAACCCACTTTTGCAACAAGGTGATGGAAGCAATGTTCAAAAAATACCACATCACGCACAAAGTTTCTACTACTTACTATCCCCAAACTAACGGGCAAGCTAAAGTCTCAAATAGAGAAATCAATTTAATTATGGAGAAAACTATGCAGCCCAATAGGAAGGATTGGAGTATAAGACTGGAAGACGCACTGTGGGCCTAAAGGATGACTTACAAAACACCAATTGGGATGTCGCCATATAGGCTAGTATTTGGGAAGCCATGTCATCTTCCAGTGGAATTACAACATAAAGCATATTGGTCTATCAGAAGATGCAACATGAATTTGGATGATGCAGGAGTGCATAGGAAGTTACAGCTTCAAGAGTTGGAAGAGATGAGGAATGAGTCATATCAAATTGCAGTGATATATAAGGAGAGGACGAAATCTTTTCATAATAAGATGATTTCGAGGAAAAGCTTCTCTGTGGGCTAGACAGTGTTACTATATTGTTCCAAACTCAAACTCTTTTTAGATAAATTGCGTTCCCATTGGGTTGGTCCATTTTTTATCACTCATGTCTTTCCTTTTGGTGTAGTGGAGATACGGAGCCTCAAAATTGACTAGACATTTAGAGTGAATGGTCACAGCTTAAAGTCATATTATGAGGGCTTCCAAATGAAGGATTTGGAGGTGTTGATGCTAGAGGATGTGACTGGTGTAACTTGATGCACGCTACTAGAGGTCGATCCAACGACGTTAAACAAAGGCGCTACTTGGGAGGCAACCTAAAGGGAGTTAATTTATATCTTTTACATTTTCGCTTTTACTATTTTCGTGAGCTACTCCATTTCTTGCATTTAATTTTACATTGAGGACAATGTAAGTTTTAAGTGTAAGGGTGGGGTACATTAGTTTTTATGCATGTTTTTTAGCTTAATTGTAAATTATGTGACTTCTTAGGAGTTTTTCAAAATCAAACAAACAAAATAAAAAATTTTCCTGTTTTTTATTGCTTTTAAGATTATTTAGTCATAATTAGAGTGTGAATAGATTAGTAAAATTCGTAGAAAAATTTGGCATGTACTTTTGCTCTTGTGGTTTGTTAATGTGCATTATTCTTAGAATAGCGGTGACTAGTGGTAGACAAAAACCAGTGAGGTTTTAAGCCATATTAGACTGACACATCTATATCAGTCTCACTATTTTATTTGTTATGTGTGACCTTCATGACATATAAATCCTTACTTTGCGTTGATTTTCTGTTCGAGAACACATTTTATCACATGCATTTTAATAAAAATGATTAGGCATTCTTTGTTGATTACGAGCTACATTAGTCAAGTAGCCTACCTAACTATGTGAATTTTTTTTTGCTAACCTCCTTTGAGCTTTATTATCCTTTACTTTTGCATAAACCACATTACATGTACCTAACCAAATTCCCTACCCAAGTCTTAAAACTAGTGGAGCATTTGTTAATTCTTGATGAATGTGATTATGTTAAAGCCTAAGTGTGGGACTATGCATACATGTAGGTTGGTTATATTCGTTAAAATTTCTTGTTATGAATCATATGTTGATGCAGCTTCTATCACTTTTAGTTTTGAAAAAATAAAGAAAAGGAAAGGAAAAAAGTAAGAAAAGAAAAGAAAAAATGTGAGTTTGAATAAAAGTATCAAAGAGGAAATACAATTGTTGTGAATAATTGTTAATTAATAGTTTATCCTCCTTAATTTGTATTGATTGGTTATTTGAATATATTGCATATGAGGCTGATGTTGTTTTGGATGGAGCACTTTTTGTGTTATGTTAATGTGGCTTATGGTGTGAGAGCTAAATAAAGTTGTGAATAATAGTTTTTGCATTCTTTATGGCTGACGGTACCCAGTTTTGAATGAATGTTAACTTGTGAAATTGATATCTCATTGAGTATTACTTTTGCTTCACTAGCTTAATGGCTTTTATGCTACATTACCCAAAATACATCCCACTTTACCCTTACCCACATTACAACCCTAGAAAATTCCTCTACTTCATGATTATGCATGTGACTTTTGGTGGTGGAGAAATGAAATGATATGCAAAGTTATACACTATTGTGATTATGAATGGTGTTAGAGTGTATCCATGGAAATATCTTGTTTAAACACTTTTTATCCAAGTCTACCTCTAGATTATTCAGTTTCTAAGGGTGGTGAATATTAATTAATCATGAGTAGAAGCTTTGAATGTTAGAGTTTTTGCTATAGGCTTTGAAAGTCATTCATCTTTACTTATGATTATCTATTCTTAAAAAGTACGAAAATTGAGTCAAAGTTTTAGTTTGTGATTTTGATTTTAACGATTTGCTTGAGGACGATCAAAAGCTATGTGTGGGGGAACTTGATATATGTTTAAATGTTGATTTATTTGATATACTACACTTACTAATTAATGCCTTAGAAATGCTTAGAATACTCACTTTAACTCAAATTTGATTTTAAGTATATTTCAGAAGTAAAGGAGCTATATTGACCTGAAAGCATGCTCATCGCAGTCATCTTTTCCATTTCCATATTCACTTGTCATTTTGGAACAAAAAATGATAAATATTAGAGCAAGTAAAGACAAGAAAATCAAGATGATGAAGTTGCATGGAAATTGCATATAACAACCCCATGCAACGTGTTTTATGAAAATTAAATGAAGACAAGAGGTAGCTAGAAGAGAAGCAAAAACGATAGCACAATATGAAGGAAACGTTGCAACAGATACACACACACATTAAAATGACGTAGCAGATAGAAGCAAGATGGATTACGTGTTGTGTTTCATGCAAACAATTCATGGCACTCTGCATTTAAAGTAAACTTGTCTGCGTTCAATGCAAATGTTTGACTTAAATGCAGACAATGTATGCATTCAAAGCAGACAACGTTTGCGAGCTTTTTTCTAAAAAAAGAGAGACACGCACATTAACCTGTGGGGGGTGTGAACACTATCGATGGACCAAAAATTAAATCATTAAATAGAGGTAGTAGCGTAGGAGAGTGGGGGGAGGCATTGGGTATTTTTCATCGTTCTTTCACACCCGAAGTAACTAGAAGATGGTTGGTACTTGGAACATAAAAATGGAGATCGAAGGCTAGCTTCCTGACCCCGATTCAATGGGAATATCAACGCCAAATCACGGTTAAGCTATTCTTATCATTTTAAGGTTGTAATTTCTTTTCAGATTGTTGTGTTGTTGGTATTGATATGATTGGGTTTTGGGATGAATGATATTAATATGTTATTTTGATTGTTTTACTTCAAACCTGTTACTAAAACATTGAATGTAATCCGTAATCGTTACTTTGAATGTTTGTGAGTAGCATCTAATGATCTCGTATCCTTAGGAAGAACATAACTTAGGTTAAATAACCCGAATGTATAAGGTTGCTACTTATATTGGTCATTTTCCACATCATAATGTTGCTATCAAATTAAATATAAAGATCGTATCATAGATTATTCGGTAGTTAGGTTTAATTAATGATCATATCTTGTTAAACAAAACCTAAGGAAAAATCGAGATTAGGAGAGCATTTTATTAATCTCAAATCGACAGTCCAAAGAGTCTTGTAAAGACGTTAGGATGATGAAATATGCTTGATCGTGTTTAGGTCGAGATTTAACCTAGAATCTAACCTTACGTATATTTGACAGTTTAATCACTTTCGATCACTTGTTTTAATTTGTTTTCAATAGTTTTCTTTTATTTTATTTTCTAAATTGCTAAAAATTCAAACCCCCCTATTTTTATATTTTCCTTACATCAATTAATTTCATTACAAAAATTAACCAAACATTCCATTTTATTAATCTCAAATCGATAGTCCAAAGAGTCTTGTAAAGACGTTAGGATGATGAAATATGCTTGATCGTGTTTAGGTCGAGATTGAACCTAGAACCTAACCTTACGTATATTCGACAGTTTAATCACTTTCGATCGCTTGTTTTAATTTGTTTTCAATAGTTTGCTTTTATTTTATTTTCTAAATTGCTAAAAATTCAAACCCCCTATTTTTATATTTTCTTTACATCAATTAATTTGGTTACGAAAATTAACCAAACATTCCCTTTGGATTCAATCCTGACTCACTATAACTACAAATTTTAATGTGCAGAGATAGGTAAATTTTGCAGTACACTCGACACGCACTGTCAGTCACCTCCAAAACTAAGTAGGAGTAAGATGACAATTCTCAATTTATCTATTAGGATGTTCATCTCTTTAAAATCATCATTCAGTAAGAAGTCAAATGTGCTTCCTATATCTACTAATATCCTTTTGATTATAAAGTTAGCAATTGAGAGGCCCACAAACATAACATCTTCATAGGTGTTGATCAAAGACCTATTGTCCACTACTTCAAAAATGATCTCAAAGAACTTCATTCTATTATTAGATCTAGTATAATCAAGTTATTTGTTATATATCTCTCCTTGTGGGGCTTTCTTTTATTATTATTTAGATTCTCTTATATTCGTCATCGATGGTAATTCAAGTAACCATTTAAATGCTATTTATATTCTTTTATATTCACCATTAACGGTAATTCAAGTAACCGTCTAAGTAAGATATGCTTCTTTATTTGGTTCCCTAGTTTTTTACCTATATATAGGACTCATTTTTCTATCATTCTTGGCTTGTACATCCTTGTTATTTCCTTTTAGCAAATGGGCTAACCTTCCTTACTTAGATAAGTCATTGGTTACCTTTATAAGATTCTCATAATTTTATATCCCATGTTTTATTTCCCTGTATTTATATATTTTTGTTTCTCTTAGTAGGGTGGCCATTCTTTTTTGTTTTCTACTAAGTCATTGTCAAGGTGTAGTCGACAACCTTATTAAGTGATGTATTGAATATAAGCATCTCTTTTTTTGTGATTCCTATGCTTTTTTTTCCCTTTCATCCATCTTTTATTGGCTTCTTTTGCACAACTTCCTTGAATTGGTTTCCCTTATATTTGTTTAGTCTTCTTATGTTATATTTCATATTTTTCAAGTCTATGCATTTTTATGCTCTAATACATACGTCTTTAAAGCTTCAATTTTTCTTTTTATTTTATTATTTATTTATTTTACATTGAGTTCCATAAGGTTTACCGAGCCTCAAGTCCATTTAGAAAGGTTATTGCTCCAACCCTACATTGAGACTATATATTTAGATAACTTTAAAATTGAAGTGTTATAGATAATCCTTTAGGATTTCCCCCACTATTTAGGTTATTTATGTCATATATATCGAGTCTCTATACCTATGTTTATAGGTACAAAGAGTGATATGAACCTTATAGCTAATTGTTGAAAGTAGTTATTAAGGAAGAGATAAAAGTCAAAAACCATGATCAGGCTATACCAGTTAAGTGAATGAGAAAGTCTTTCATTTTATAACATAAAATTAGATTTGTACATGGGTTAGGTTGGATTAGGTTTAATTAAAGTCCAATAAAAAAATTTTAAAAATCCTTAGGCTCATATCCAACCTAACCCATAAAATGGTGTTTTTATTTCAAACCGAAATCTGAGATAAAATTTTAACCCAACACATATGTCAATACCTTTTAAAATTTTTGACAATTATATAAAAATAATTGTAAGACATTGACATTGATTTATGTCTTAGCATATAAAATCATATTAAATTTGAATAAAAATACTTAATCATTTATCAAATAAAAATAATCTTCAAATTGTTATAAAAAATATAATTTCTTACAAAATCCATAATAAACTAAGCTAAAAATTTTTAATATCATCTTTTCCTTTATCACCATCTTTCGAAAAACAATTGTCATCTTCTCCTTAAAAAATTAAAATTGAATAAGTAATTTTAAAATATAAACCAAAAACACTTAACTATTTGTATGAAATAAATTTCTTGGACCAAGTCCTTTCACCGCTATCGAACTCTCAAACGTAACGAGATAGTCAATTGTATATAGCTTGAGTGAACTGTAAGATGGACTTCCCATTTCTTTAACCAAACTAAATACAGATTTTGAAAACACCGTAGAAATAGGAATGGCGAAAAGATCTCAAGCCAATATGCCCAAAGTCTTTTAGAAGTCACATTCCAATATCCTTATATATCAATGCCTTTATCTAGATCTATAACACACTCTTTTAAATAATTATCTAATTTAGATTGCTCAAGTTTAGGATGTAATATTGATTTCAAATACTCTTTGCAATCAAATTCTTGAGAACCCTTGATTCTTCTACTATTATTTGAACTAGAAGAAGATTCAACATTTTAAGTGATGTTATCTTCTCTATTACTTTTCTAACACTCATGCATCTTGAATAAGGACTTCTTCACTTGTTTAATAAAATTAGATATAATGGAATTATCATAAAGTACAAAGTAACAAAAATGAAGATAAGTCAATTTGTAGCAAGGGTCCAAAATAGCAATATATGATAATAACAAAGAGTATTTTAACCAATATTTATCAAATTTATTTTGCATCTTATAAATCATATAACAGCCAAAATTAGAGAAGGGTTTTTTGCAGCAACTTTCAAGTGTTTTTAAATTTTTATATGCTTTTAAATTAGATATTTAGTATTGGATATTTAGTATTGGATATTGGATATTTTGAAATTAGATATTTTTGACAACTAGTGAAGAACTTGCATTTTGTGCCATTCCCCATTAGTAAGTGAAAAATCAAAGAACTCTATCTAATTACACCTAATGAATCAAAACGCGCTTGTAATATAAAGTAAGATTAATAATAATACTGGTAGAATTCCACCTTAAGCATACATTAGTCATTAGTTTCTTCATCACGTTCAGATGAAAACTTTTAAAAGCCATCACAAAAACTTAAGTTTTAGAATTGACTTATTCAACTGCTTATATCCATTTTGTATTTTAGGAATATAATCATCAAACCCCTACCTAGAGAGCTTTGGGTCTTTTATTTTATTCTTTTAATAATAATGTGAATGAAAAATTATAGATTAACCTCTATTTATAAATATAGGTTTGGCATGTTTTTTTCCTTATTTTTTATAACCCAAATCTGACTTATAAATTTTTTGCACCTAATTTTTAAACTCAAAACCAATCTATGGGCTAATTTTTTAAATCTAAATTCTTTAATTTTTATTCTTAACTCATCAAATTATAAACGATGTGTCAATTTATACAGGTTGACATCAAATACACCATGTTGGTCCATAAAGATCCATATAATGGTACACATGGTCAACAAGTTCATGCATGCCATCATAGGTATTTAACGTTAGCATTTTAAATAGTGGCTTAAGTAAGATGTCAAGTAATAGAGGGTTGTCCGCTATCATGGTTATCCCCAATCTTTATATTTGGTTGATAGAGCTGTCATGGTTACAGGGTATATGTAACATCCCCTCACCTATAGGAAGGGTAAATTGGTTATTTGACACGGGTTAGGAGTGTTTAC
>JANZXP010000007.1:12826121-12857927 GCA_027576715.1 Erythroxylum flavicans | reverse complement strand
GAATTGAGTGGACCATCGATGATGGTTCCTCACTGAGTTCGCAAACTCACCCAAAATTGCAACCTATTTTTCAGGACTGAGAGGTTAGGCTCTAGCTCCAGAGGGACTTCTCTGAGACTGTGTAGACCAGATTGGCGAGAGAGGTCATGGCACACAGGTCGGTCAGCTGGGCTTTTTGGATTTTGGGATAACCTAGATAGTTGTTGTATTTCTTCCTCTTTCATAGTATCTGTATTAGGATTTCTGTATGTACAAACTGTATATTCTGATGTATCAAACTGTTGTTTTTGAGTAATGAAAAGAGGAAGCGTTTGGTTTTAAAAATCTTGTGATTGATAATTACTGTTTTAATTATCCAAACTCATATGATGCCATGTGGAGTTCGGTAGTGATTGCACGTAGCGCTTCCTTATCGTATGATATGTATCGGAATGACCTACGGGCGTCCCGGTGCGTACCCTAGGGTAATGGGGTGTTACAGTATAGGTTAGGGTGCAGGGTTATAGGGTATGGATAGGCCCTCCCGTAATGATGTTTACGGGGTGTGAGCCTAAGGAGTGGGGTTGTTGGGAGTGGATGAGCCTCTTTGGGATGGTGGTTATGTGGCTAGGTCTCAGGTTCGAGTCCCGGCAGCAGTAGTGTGGGAGCTTCATTTAATGTGGTGACTTCTTGTGCGCACCAGACACGGGACCCCCTCTCTAAAGAACTGAGTGAGATTAAACCGTGATTTACCCCTCCACCACTCGGTCGGGTCGAAGTGTGGGGGCACCTGCGGTGAGCGATTCTTCCTTTTTCAGTGCAAGGATATAAGACGTGGCAGGTGTGGCCTTAGGGTGTAAGGATCGTCTGCTACCTTTCTTATATTAGTTATCACACTTATCCTCACAAAATTAGAATTTTGATTACAATAAAGAATAATTACAATAAAACATCACGTAGTAAGCATGATATAGGTCCACGAGTCCATAAGCATTAAAATTTATAACAATAGTTCTTGTTATGGAATATATCTAAGTAGAAGTGACACCTGAAACAAAAATATTTACACATAAAAGTTTTATGCTTATATTGCACATGTAGAATTTTACATATATATCAAATATAAGTAAAATTAAAATCATTCAATGGAATATTCACTCAAATCTCATTAACCTAAATTTTTATTTAGTACAAAATCCTTATCATTTAAAGAAGTCTTATCATTACTATCATTCAAATTCATTGTACCAAATAAAATGTCAACACTTTTTTATCCAAGATGTTCTTTTAAGACACGCTCATTTGCCTGGTTCCTCGAAAGCTCAATTCTCTAAATGATTGCCATGATCCAGGAAAATTGAATTTATAAAACTACTTATTCTATTAAGAGTATTAGTAAACAAAAAAATTAAATTACTAAGAAATTATATTCAATTTAATAATGATGATAATATACCTTTCTTGAAGCTTTAAGTTGTATCAAACAAAGTTCAAATTATTTAATCTTTTATCTTCCAATATATTCCTTTTCTTGGAATGGATAAATTCAAATATGCTTTAATTCCTTTCACACCCTTTTACACTCAAACATCGACTTAAAATTTCAATTTCAAACCTTTACAATTCTATAACAACACTCTAAATTGGTCTCATAAAGTAATTGTAAGATAATAAAGTACCCTTATAAATAAAACAAAGTGATGATTAATTTCAAATAATTAACAAAAGTCAAGAAAATAAACCTAAATTAAGTTTGTCTCTTTGACAAATTGCAATTGACATCCTAAAATCACCAGACACATCCTTGTACCCTTTATCTATGAGCTAAAAAGATTTTGCATCATCTCATTTCCAACAATTGTTACAATAGTTAGTAGTATTCTCCTATTAACTTTAGCTTTCTTTATAAAACTTAGTTTTAAAAAGACACTAAATTTTAAAAAAGCCCTATTTGCAAAAATGGAAAGTAAATTTTCCTTTCTTATCTTTTATTAATGATTGCAAGGTAAGGAGAACATAAAGAAGGATTATTTTTCAAATTGCCTTAATTGCTTATTGTGCCCTCCTATAACATTATAAAAATAACCTACTGTTGCCTTATCACATTATCAGTCATATGAAGTACTCTTACCAGAAGCTTACAAACTCGAATGACAAAATTGACACTAGGACCAAAATTCATAATCTTTAAATATAATTATTAAAAACTACATTCTAGCATTAGACCTAGCATACTAATATGCAACTCACTTATCACTTGTAAATATTTGTCTCAGCTCCATCTTCATTAGATTAAAGCACTAAAGTGATAAGAAATTAGTCACAAATCTTATAATAGTATAACGACACAAATTCTTACCATTGGTGAAACCCTTTTGCATCAAATTCAGGACCCATGCACAATTATACATGAACTTGGTCATTTTTCTTTCTTTTTATTTAGTTTCATCAATGATAGGAAAGTATCTAGGATATTTTTCAACATTAACTTAATACAATGTGCAACATAAGGAGTCTATTAAAAAGAATTATACCTACTTTGCAACTTTTTCTAGATGCTTGATAACCAGAATCATCTTCAGTAATAAATTGTACAATGTTTTCAGACCCAACTTGATTCATAACTTCAACAAATACTTGAAATAGAGAATTAGCATTTCTAACAAGACCAAATGCATCAATAGACTTCAAAAACATTATCCCCTTAGCATAACAAACCAAAAATTGAATAATAGGCTCATGTCTTCTTTTTCTCTAACCATCACACGTGATTGAACACTTATAAACTCATGTCTTCTTTTTCTCCAACCATCACACATGATTGAACACTTATAAGTTCCTAATTCATTCTTCCTTCATCTAAGTAATTTTTTATTTCAAAAATAGAGCTCCCAGAAGATTACCTCTATAGTCATTAATTAAAGTACCTTTATATCCTAGTTTATAAGAAGTAGTAGCATCCACTATAGGCTGATAATAATAAGACTGAGCATCATTGAATGATACACCTGTATCATACCACCATCTAGCCATTATCATATCCACATTATGAGCTGTTTTTTTAGATTGTAAGGCATTATAAATTAAAGGCTGAACTCCAAGAGTTGTTCGTGATATAAAAAAGATAAACACATATCTTCTTCTCTTTCTCACATTAGGTGCATCAATCCCTTCTTGTTGGAAAGGAATACCACCTTTAACGTCCCCATTGTCAAGATGACCACCTCAAAAAGAACTTCCACTGATAATTTCATAGTTTAATTTTTTCCTTCTGTCTTTCTCATGTTGATATTCTTCAAGCAAAGTTTTCGTTTTTCATTTCACATCATAACTAACTTTCTTATAAGGCTCCATATCATATACCCCAAATAAATTATTTTTTAATATGGTGATACCCCACCTTTGATATGTTTATTGCAATATAATAAAACAGTATGACTCTTCATTATAGGAACTAATCTAGCATAAGTCCAAGATAAATTACTAAATCTTCCTAAAATTAAAGAGGCTAAATTATTAGGAGTACTTGAACTTTCTTCCATTTTTCTGTAAAAATAAATAAATAAATATGTCAAAGTTAAATTAATAACTTCATATTAAAAATAAAAGTTTTTGTATAGAACATCATAACATAACAAATTCAATAGTATATAACTATATAACATCATTAAAATTTTCTTTTGGTTGCAAAAAAGACTTTATTTATTATGCATAATAAAAAGCAAAAAATCATTATTGAAACATTTACATTTTCACATTATGTTAGGTAATGAGTATACTCTCATAAATTAAGGCACAACTTAAAAGTCATTTTCATATAATCATAACAAAATCTAATTACCTTAGGTTAAATATAATCAATGGGAAATTAAATTACCTAAAGTCTCTCTTTTTAATTCCCATAAACTATTTTCTATTATGTATATAACTATCCATAAGATAGGATAATGAATGTGCATTTATAAGTTCACTATCATGTTACAAATAATCCTTTCCAAAGTTTAATTTTATGTATTTGTAATGTTATTGTCTAATGATAATAATATAGGAACGCAAACATTTTATTTTTTTAACTTAGTTGCATATGTTAAATACTCCTTAATAAATTAATAATTCAAAGAACTTAAATTTTATCTCATTTTAATGATTATTCAAATAAAAATAACCTAAAAATCAAATTAATAGGACTTCATCTTCGTCTTCATGAAGCCATTCATAAAAGCAATCATTAATAATACACATAAATTTAGCAACACAATGATATTCCCTAACATAATCAGGTTAATAAGACATAAAACAATATTCCCTTACAAAACAAATTAAAGTATTACTTGAATTAGACAATTTATACTTGTATGATTATATTATATTGCTTACAAAAGGCATAAGCAACCTAGCTCAAAGTACCTAACACCAAGTCACCAACAGAAACTTACAAACCAACATAAATCCTAAAAGGTCCCAAAATCATAACTTTAACAATTCAGCAAACGATGAGAGAAGATGATGGAGTAACATCATGCAACAAAGGAGGAGCAATCCAAAGGAGCAAATCTACAGAAGGTCACTTGCGATAGCCAACTAGTGTAGAGCAGATGTTAGACGGTGATGGAGAACCAAAAGGCAACGATAGGGAAAGCAGAGTACAATTGAGCAAAGAATAAGGAGAGTAAATGAGTGAAAGTGAGAGTTAGAAGGTTACAATAGTAGAACAGAGAAGAGAGAGGTTGTGAGAGGTAGATTAGGTGGTCAAGGTGGAGGTAGTGATTTAGGTTTTTTTTATAATTAATTCCTTGAAAATTTGCAATTTAACCTTAAAAATTCATTGGTATTGTTGGTACCAATTAGTACCATCCATAATGACTAGTATTTGAAACTAGCATGGTATCAATATATTTTGTATCGTTTTTTAGCTGGTACTAACTGGTACGATACAAAATTTGTTTCCCTAATATGAGTACAAGAAGGCTTAGGTATTCTTGACAAAAACACTCCAACACTAACAAGGTGTTTGGTTCACCTGCATAAATAGATAAGGAATGAAATAAATAAGGAATAAAATGATGATTCTTTATGAATAGAATAGATGAGAAATTTATAGAATATGTATTATTTAGTTTTGTCTATTCCTAAAAATTTCTAATAATGATATAATGCCAATGTTTGGTTTGAAAACATAAATTTAGAATAACAACAAAATAACTAACAAAAAGATCTAAATATCCATAATTGATTCATTCATGCCCTTGATATTATTCAATGGCTAACTTAATTCTAGGTTCCAATTTGGAAAATATTCTCTTCCTTTTACCCTCAAAATTTATTAGCAACCATATAGTGCCTTATGATAACTAGTCAACAAAGTAAGTTAAAGAGAAAGAGTGAAAGCCACCTCCTCCAAGCAGTCGAGCCATTCCTTCCTCAGCTTAACAAAGACTACGGGCTCTCTTATATCTTCCTCATCGTCATCAATCCTCAACGCCTTCTTCAAATCCCTAACTTCTTTAGCGACAATTCTTAGACAGCCATTTTTAACTGCATATTACACTCCTCTAAGCCTTTGGATAATTCCAACGATTACCCATAACAATCTGAGCAATTCCCTCTTTACTCTCACCTCCTCATTTTCCCACTCATCTTAGTCATGATATCCCTAATCTCAACATCGATGGGAGTGTCGAAAATTGAGTGAAGAAGATTAGAAACAATGCGATCAATGTGGTCGGCCTGAGAAACAACGTCGTTGTAGAGAGAGAAGAGGGAGGAGAAATAAGAGCAGCGAGAGAGGAGGTAGTTTTGGACCTTGGATTTGATATGGAGGGAGCGGGGGTTAAGGCAGGTGATAAGGAGGTAGAGATCGAGGGACAAGAGCTGGGAGGTTGGGTTAGAGATGTCGTTAGTGGAGAGAAGCTCTGGGATGTTGATGTAGTCGAAAAGAGCATCCCTGTTGGATCAAGCGAAACCAAGAGACAAGGTGGTTGGTAATCTTCTAAAGACCTCTTTTTTTTTTGGATTACATTAGGTATCCCAGTTTAGCCGGACTAATCCTAAGCCTTTAAGATCCCAACCCAAGAGCCCTAGAGGATGTAAATCTGGAACTCCAAGATCCCTTAGGTTCTTACGTAGCCTGTACACTTCTGCGCACAAGGAGTCGTCACATACTTGATTGGTCGACTGCTAATTCATCGCTGGCCCCACTCAGTATCAGGTTCCCAGCAGCCCTCGGGTTCCCTAGTAGCTTCAACTCCCACACTGCCGCTAGAAGCGAGACGTCCGTAATTGATCCAATCAAGGAGCTTTTTGCCTAGGGGCTAGAGGATCATCAATAGGACAAATTTCTCATTTCTCCTCCTTTGGCGTGACTCGAACTCAAGACCTTCTATAAAGGAGAGTCTTAAGTGAGAAGGTTAAGCCATTAGGCCACTCCTCTTCTTACATCAAAATAAAATAAGAAATGACCAAACGTAAAAACGGAAAGGATATTTTTGTCAACATGTTCTTAGTTTTGTTCCTAATTCACGTGGAATAAATAAAGATAGGAAATGATAAGTTTACTTTTTTCCCAAATTTAAAGCATAAAGATGTAACTTGGATTATATATTATATATGCTTTCTTCAACCAAACAAGAGAATAACATATTATTAAAATTTTCAGTGATAGAACAATCATTTCATTCAGCAAAATATCGCGCAAGTCCATAAAGCTAAGGAGTATTAAGTATGTAAGAAAATCACTAATTGAACTTAATAAAAGTCATCATGAGAACTTACTTTGGAATATCTCCCTTTTATAAGCAAATCCTTTTTTAAAGTAAAGTTTGACTTAAACTATGTTTAGTAAAATTGAATCTAACCTTTACTACTTGGTTTTAAATTAAGACTTTACCTTTGAATTCAACTTACTTTTTTTTAAAGTGATAGGAACTTTTATGTAATTGCGAAGTACATAGATTTATAAAAAAATTAACTAATGTATTTAATCAATTTAAACTCATCCATACACTTCTTAGAAGTGCATCGGAATTACATTATCATTTATATCTTTATGTGTTATCACGTCTTCTATGTTATTATCCTATTTATCTATTAAATCTCTTAGTTTATTAAAAAGATTAGACATAACATAAACAAAATAAGAAAAAGACAAAATAAAAGGACTCAAGTTATGGAATCTACTTAAATGACCAAATATATTATTTTCTTATTAAATTAAAATCATAATTTTAAATTGATTTTGGAGCTTGATCCAATGAATGTGCACGGATGCTTTAATATCGGTTAAAACTAAAACACAAAGCACTTTCATCTCTTTGTTTAATTTTCTAATTAATTCGGAATGATAATTTGATTTTGTATAACGAAATTAAACTGCTTTTTATTTCTGTATCGCGAGCTTGACCCGAATTTGGTCCGGTATCCTTCTCTTCAAAACGACACCAACATTAAAATCCTAAATATATAACGCATCTGAGAAATTCTTCTGCCTGTCCTCCCGTCGACTGCCCTGCCCTAACTAGTAACTTAGTCAGCTCCTGACGTGTGTACCGTCGCCCTCAGTCTTCTCCGCCCCTCGCCTGGTCGTAGCCGTTGCCCTAAGTCCTCTCCCCCGTCTCCTCCAGCCTCCAGGTTATCATAGGTGGCAACTTTGATTTTTGTTCTCGGCATCCCTTGAAGCTGCATATTTTCAATAGATGGAAAATCTTATATGTAAATTCATATTTTCTTCGCTATCCCAATTTGCATGATAAATTGATACGTTTACATTCATAGAATCACCAAAGAGCTGCTGCCTCCCCCACCAAATCTCCTATTGTCTTGTTTCTACAATTGATTTCTCTTGTATTTGGGTTTTATTGTTTTTCTTTTAGTCATAACAAATCAAGGTTGAAACATTTTGTTGGGGCTTTGTATTACAAGTTCAGGAACATAAAAGAATGGACAGGAATGAGAAGGAGTAACACACGTGCCACCTAAAGCATAACCAAAAATACTGAATAGAGACATCCAAGGAAAAGTTCCCAGAATTCTGTTTAAGGTTTGAGGTCTCGGTTCCATCGACCAATTTTATTTCTCTGATTTTCAAGTGTGTCTGGCTTTTGCTTTTGAGGTTTGTATAATACTGTTTTGTTTGTCCGCACTTGTTATGCTCTTGTTTATGAGGCTCCCTAGCTGTTCTATGATATACATTTTGATGTTTAGTTTTTGGGTGTTTGTTTTTGTTATCTAAACTTGTTTCGTTTAAGGGTTCAGAAGAGTCACAGGTAACGGTTTTGTAAAGTTCTTGAATGGAGATTCATTTCTGAATGGTGGCTGATCCCCGTTCAAGTAATTCAGTCATTGTCTTGATTCCTTTATTTTATGTCGAGTCCAGTTGTTGTGTTTGTGAGATTTTTTTTTTCCCCTCACTTGCCCACAAATGTGAGAAATCATCACTTATGGCCTTCCATTTTTTTTGTATGCATAGGATTTCCGTTTTTTTTTTCTGATACTGTATTCTTTGGGTTCTGGAAACCAGGTTCCCTTCTGGATCTTCTGAGCTTTAGCGCATGAGTTGTTTTTAAATGTTTCAGTATTTCTTGATCTTTTCAGACTTTTCAGGTTTACAGCTTACAAATGGTCATTTTGGGCTTTTCAGGCCGGGCCTGGCCCAATCATTATTCGTGCTTTTTGAAATGTTGTTCATATTATCATAAAATGCATTTTTAAAGTTATTTGATTGCAATAGAACAATACTTTCTTTTCTGCACTGATCTGGTGACTTGGATATACTGGCCACACTCCCCATTAGGCGGCATTAGATTTTTGAATTGAAGATGAATTGATAAAAATTCATATAACAACATATTGTTTTTCTAAGCACGGTCAAATATTTATGAAAACAATGGGCTTGTTGATTGGAAGTACTAATGAAATTTTTGTGCATGTATATTGATCGAAGATCACATAAATACCCTTAATTTTGTGTAATTACTTTTTGTTTGCAACCTCATTCCATTTTAAACTACGGCTCGACCATGATATGATACAGCACTGTGTTGTTGTTTTACAAACTGTTCATGATTCATGTTAAATGAACCTATTTCTCTTTCAGTGCATGTGACCATGCATTTCTTCTCTACATGCGTCAAAGACCATATTGCTGTGCTTTGACTATTTGTGCTAACTCATTCTCTCTATCTTTCTTCCTTCATCAGTCTCCATGTCCATTTTTTTGCTTATTCCGTCTGCTTCCGTTGCTGCTTTGTTTTTCTTAATGCTTAAGCAGAATGAAAGTCAAAGTAATATCACGCTCTACAGATGAATTCACTCGAGAGCGCAGTCAAGATCTCCAGGTTCAAATTCTTTCCTGTAAATGCTTGTGTGTGGATATTCTTATGTTTATTTTTCCTTTCTTTTTAGTTTCTATCCTTTTTTTTTTTAATGCTCAATGTCTTTTTCCTTTCATAAAAACAAAACAGAGAGTGTTTCGGAATTTTGATCCAAACCTCCGTTCCCAAGAGAAGGCCATCGAGTATGTGCGGGCAGTTAACGCAGCCAAATTGGATAAGGTAATTGTCAAGGTTCTATGGTATGCATTTTGGGTGAATTCTTTTTTATTTTTTAACGAAAAGATTCCATAGTTAGGGGGATGAATTTAATCTGTGTTTTTGTTTAGTTTGAAAATTTTAAAAGTATGTTCTGTTTTCTTTGATTTGGGTAAACATGTAAGATATTTGCAAGGCCTTTTATCGGAGCAATGGATGGCCATATTGATGCAGTGTCATGTATGGCTAAGAACCCCAATTACTTGAAAGGGATATTTTCAGGTTCTATGGATGGAGGTACTTGCTTATGTTTACTAGTTATGTTCTGTTAAAGCTTGTGTAATGTTATAGTCAAGTAATGCACCTAAGTGGATACTCTTTTAGCTATTTACTCTCTGATAACTTTGTGAAATTACAGATATCCGTCTCTGGGATATGGCATCCAGGTAATATTATGATCTGCTTTCTTGGAATTTAGGGTTTGAGTTTTCTCATCCAATATTTTATTCATGTGCATGCCTTTGAAGTATCATTTGATGGGAAAAGATAGTTGACAGTGATCTGTTTTTTGTGTGCTGGATGCCTGGATCTTTGGTGTTTTTTGATTTTTGTTATGAACTGAAAAATAAAATGTGGTCCGTTTATCAACTAGGTTAACCTAGACAGTAGTAGAGCTGAACGTCCCTTAATTCTGTATTTACTAAGGTGAATTGTTTTTGATGTGGCTGTATATCTGTACTTCCTGTATTTTAAAGGAGACAATTCCCAAAAGATCTTGATATGGAGTTCACTGGCTAAATGTCATAAAAGTTATATCAATATCCTTGTATCATAGATAATTAAAAGATTTTTTTTCCTGTGCTCTTGTAAATGATGTTTACATAAATTACTATAAACAGACGAACAGTTTGTCGGTTTCCGGGTCATCAAGGTGCTATTCGTGGCTTGACAGTATCTACAGATGGGAGAACTCTAGTATCTTGTGGAACTGATTGCACGTAAGGCACATTATCTTTGGAATCTAGTTTGCAAAACTGAAAATTATTGTACTTTTCAACTACAATAAAATTTATTAATCCCACACATATTATCTTGTAATCTGGAGACCGTTTGTTCAGTGTCAGGCTTTGGGATGTTCCGGTTGCTACTCTTATGGAATCTGATGGCTCTGATCGTTCAGTGAGACCTTAAGTTTTATATTAGAAATTTTTCTTCCTGATGGCTCTTCGTAGAAGTGTAACAAATTCATGTTTTTGTTTTCAGCCACAAGCAGTTTATACTGGGAAGAATTCATTTTGGTAAAAATACTAAAACATTTGGAAATGTTGTGATTTATTCTATTTGGTATGCATACTTTGAGGCTGTTTGGATTTGTTTTTCTCTGTTACAATTTTTGGTTTTAGTTTCCCAATTTTATTTTTTAATTAAAAACAAAAATCTGTTTACTTATTAGTATCAATGTAATTACACTTTTATTACTGACCATAGTAAAATGTTACATAAGATTGGAGAGATTAATTTTATGAATTAATTATGTAATTAATTTTATTTTAATTTTCTTATATAATTATTTTTAAAATATTAATATTAAATTCTCATTTTTATTAAAAATGAATAATTAAAAAATAAGAAATTTATAAAAATTTTATTTATAATCTAATATATATTTATTAATATATAATGAATTTTATTATGTATAATTTAATATTTAAATTTGAAAATTATTTATTTAATAAATAATTACTTTTAAAAATTTATAATATTTAATTAAATAGTTATCAAATTTAATTTTTAAAATAACACTCTTTAAAATTTTAAATTGATTATAAAATAATATATAATTATATCTTATGATAGTAATTAAAATAATTATTAGATAATGTTTATTTAGCTAATAACAAAATCAAATTATAAAAAGACGAAAATAATTTTTTATAATTTTAATCAGTTATGAAATTAGAAAGAAATTGAAACAAAAAACTCGAGTAAACAAAATTTTTCTTAACCTAATTTGAAAATAAAAATAGAAAACCGAAAATAGAAGTGTAACCAAACAAGCCTTGTATATGGGTTTCTTCTGTTTATTCGTAATCTGACTTACTACTTTCAGGAATGTTGATCACCAGTGGGAAGGTGATCTCTTTGCCACAGCTGGTGCCCAAGTAGATATTTGGAATCATAACAGGTTTCAATCTCATTCAGTTTCAATTTTCCCTTCCGCATACAAGTTCGATTGTATCTAAGTTCTCCCTGTCCTAACAAGGTCTCAGCCAGTAAATAGTTTTGCATGGGGGACAGACACAGTAATATCTGTTAGATTTAATCCTGGAGAGCCAAATCTCTTAGCAGCATCAGCAAGGTAAACATATTTTAATGGATTGATTTTCTAACTCCACCTGTTGTATGCTGTTGTTTCCAATAGGTGAAATCTCAGTAATTTGTTTCTGTGCCTTACATTTAGGCATCAGCCCTCAGGAAACTAGGTGAATTTGGATTCTGAACTTAGTTGCATATATGATTTCACCTATTAGAACTTAGCAACAGTATGTCTTTCTTGATTGATTGAACAGTAAGGACGTGTGCTTTATGATTTTTCTTTTTGACCAGATACCTTAGGTTTTGGAGTGAGGATAATATCTTGTAGTAGTCACAATTTAATTCTGAATTTCCTGTCTTTTTACTGCACATTTCATTGCTTTCAAATAACCAATTTTTTTTTGTATATGAAGTCAAAAAGCTCTATCATCTTTGGTTTTCATAGATTATTGTGTTATACAAGAGAATTAATGTGATGCTTCATGATTATGAATTGTATAATCTGTATGTGAAATTTGAGGTCACACTTAAGAAACTGTAATTGTCTCTGAAACTAGTGGTTTCCTTTCCACAGTGATCGCAGTATAATCCTGTATGACTTACGCTTGCAGTCTCCAGCGAGGAAAGTTATTATGAGGGTAATTTGAAACTCTACTTGAAACCTAAATTGCACTTTTAACTTTGTTGAGCTGCATTGCTTTTTCCTTAGGCGCCTGGTGAATTAACTTTTTATTGGTCATGATGTTGGCTCTTGGTTCGGAAACATGTAAACCGATTACTCTAATGCACCTAATTCTGACCGATCAAGAATATTCATAAGGTCATCATAGTGAACAATAGTCTGGGACTACCCTTCTTACAGGGTCTGGGATGTATTTGAGTGTACACAGCCTTGCAAATACATTCATGGTACTTTTTCTATGATTTGAGACCTTGATTACTGTTGACAATGGATGATCGCTTTATAGTTAGACCAAGTTTCATAGTTCAAAAGGCCCTCATATGCCACTGTTGAAATTGATGAAGTTAATAATTTAAATGTTAGTATCAACTGTACAACTTTCAGAAAAAAAGTGTGAACTAATTCCTGATGTCAATTTGAAAGTTGTTTCCTCTCACAAGACTTAGCCGGCTTCTCGTCCATGAAATGACTAAAATTAAATCAAAGATGCAAGTGCCACGTTGTTGAATTAATGGGACTCATTTAGAGCAATTGCCCTTTTTACATGCCTTTGGGGGAGCCTATGAATCTGGAATTACATGGAATTTGTGATGTTGCATAATTGTATCTGATAAAGGTGTAGAGAGGCCTGTGAATCTGGAATAAATGGAATCCGTCACTCGACATAATTGCATTCCAACTTCTTATCAGTTTCTTGAAGCATGTCATACATATTCTTCTTCCATTGGAAGTTCATATTATTGTTTTCTCTGACAGATTTGAATGGTATTTGCTTGTTGCAGACAAAAACCAATTCTATATGTTGGAATCCTATGGAACCTATGAACTTCACTGCTGTAAGAACTTTGATCAAACACACTTCACTTGTGTCATGAACAGCCATATAATCGATTTTTTATTCTTCTTTCCCTATTATGATTTTCTGAAATTGTTAAGTATGATTTTATGATTGAAGTTTAGTTGAACATCCTTAAATCATGAGCTTATGGTTCAAAACATTACTTGCGGGATGAATTTGCAATCAGGAAACTATAAATACTACTACTGTGACACAGGATCAAGTTATATCTCTTTCATATGATCCTAATAAGCTGAAGGAGGAGGATTTCATGTCAATCCAGTTTACTTATTATACTACTACTGTGACATAGGGATCAAGTTATAACTCCTCCATATGATCTTAATAAGGTGAAGGAGGAGGGTTTCATGTCAATCCAGTTTACTTATTATGTCAATGATGCTGCAGGCCAATGAGGATTGCAATTGCTATAGTTATGATGCTAGGAAATTGGACGAAGCCAAGTGTGTGCACAAAGATCATGTTTCTGCAGTGTAAGATGGCTGATGTGCAACATTCAGACCCTACACTTATGTTAATGGATTTTTCTCATTTTAACCATCTGTCTGGAAATTATATTCGTGACATTTTTCCTTTCTAGGATGGATATTGACTACTCACCAACTGGTCGGGAATTCGTGACGGGATCTTATGATAGAACAGTGAGTGTCCAAAGCTGTTGCTTACTCACCTGTTTTATTTTCTTATTAAAATGAGCTTTAACTTCTTAAAAACTGATTTCTGCAGGTTAGAATTTTCCAGTATAATGGTGGTCACAGCCGGGAAATCTATCATACTAAGAGAATGCAAAGGTGTGATTGGTTTTGTGCTTAGATGGAAGAACTTCTGTACTCTGCCTCATTTATATTGATTGAATTTGGCATTTAAAGTCATTTCAATTACCTTGTTTTGGTAACTAGCATTTTAATCTGATTTGTCTGTAAACCTTTAACTAGGGATGGCAATGGGCCAGACACGTCAATTCTTTTAAAATAAAAAATATAGAACAACTTATTTTTTTAATTGGGTCCAGGTCTAGGTTATCCAAACCTAGGCCTATCCGAGGCCCAACTCTTCTACTTAAAATAATTGGACCTCGAGCCAGTTTGGGCCTTGGCGTGACCCATTGATTGGTCCATTAAAAACAACTAAATTTAGGCCTATAGATCAGGAATTGCCATCCCTACCATTAACTTACAATATGAGGACCTTTATCTAATCTGACACTCTTGATTTGCCCAAGGTTCGAATTATCTTCATGATAGTAATCTTTTCTTTTGACTTAATTGTATGCCTTTACAGGGTATTCTGTGTCAAATTCAGCTGTGATGCAAGTTACGTTATTTCAGGCAGCGATGATACCAACCTTAGACTGTGGAAGGCTAAAGCCTCGGAGCAGTTGGGAGTTGTAAGACTCTTGTTCTCTTTGTTAATGGATTTTCCCCAATTCACTTGTGCTCATGTTCCAATATAATCATGACCTTCAAGTGGTTATAAACAGCTCTACTTCACTTCTTACGCTGTCATGGTAGCAAAAACTGCTATCGAGTAAAATATCCATATCATGATCTACTTGGTCCATACCATGGATCATTGAGATAGAATTTTGTAGTGATTCTTGAACTGACAAGAATTTTTGTAATGATTTCTTGAACTGACATGGCTGTATGTTATCATTTATCTTGCAGCTTCTTCCTAGGGAAAAGAAAAGGCATGAATATCACGAGGCTATTAAGTGCCGCTATAAACACCTTCCTGAGGTCAAACGTATTATTAGGTAAAGTGATTTTGGCTTTAGCTGTGTTATTTTACAAATATTGAACTGTTGGACCAATAGTCAGGCTTTGAGAGACTGCTAATAAAGGATCATGGACTATTGTTTTCTATGGGTTTCAACATGTTTTTGGGTTATTGCAGGCATAGGCATTTACCTAAACCTATATACAAAGCTGGCATCACCTTACGTGAGATGACTGAAGCTGAGAGGAGGAAAGAAGAAAGAAGAAAAGCGCACAGCGCT
Source organism: Erythroxylum flavicans (assembly GCA_027576715.1). Taxonomy (NCBI): domain Eukaryota; kingdom Viridiplantae; phylum Streptophyta; class Magnoliopsida; order Malpighiales; family Erythroxylaceae; genus Erythroxylum; species Erythroxylum flavicans. The sequence continues at coordinate 12,842,568 of JANZXP010000007.1, read as the reverse complement.
CCCGGAAGCATTGTGAAAGAACCATTGCGTAAAAGAAGGATCATCAAAGAAGTTGAGTGAGGGGTTGCTATGTAAACTGCTGCCTTTTGTCACTCCCTGATTGGATGTTCTTATCTGGATGGCACCAGTCAGTCACCGGTTGTTATAAAAGTTTTTCCAAGTTCGGCAGTCCCATTGAAGTTGGGATGGTGAAGAATACGGCCATTTCATAGTATGGATGCTTGGCTGGGTTCTTTGTAATCACTTAAATTTTGACGAACAATCATTATGGATATCATTCCATTTTTTTAAGTGCATTTTAATTTCTAACTTTTTCACTAATCTTAACGTTTTAGAATATACAAAATAAATTTTAAAAGATTTTATAAAGTAACGCAATAAACTTTATGAGTCGGACGTCGTATTCATATTCAATTGTGCAGATTTATGTTCAAGTCACTTTCACCAAAGGTCATGGTAGATTTCATCCAATGATTTTTGCTATAATGAATGCGGGTTTGGTGGAACCCGGTTAACATAATGAAACAGGAGAGAAGAAGAGCCCGGTTAAGATGAATAATTGTTAGAAGTGAAGAAATCGTGGCAAAGTAACAAGAAATGGGCTTCCTTCAAGAAGTAGCCGCCTTAAGCCCTGCTTGAGTCTAAATCCCTCTGTTTTTGTATCACCTGACGCATTCAAATTGGGGAAATTAGGGTTTAGTAAATTTGGGAGTTACTGAAATTATGGACCATATTATGTCGGATTAATTGTTTTCGTGACAGTGGGGTCTTAAAAACTGAAATTCCAAATAAAAAAATTTTGATGGAGGAATTAATTTTTTTAAACTTAAGAGCTTTTATAGTCTTAAAATGTAAATATAATTATCATGTAATTTTACTTGAAATCAATCAAATAGATACACAAGTAGTGCAAAGCTAATTATTTTAAATAATTTTTGTAGGATTGATACCGCTGCTAAAAAAGATAAACTTTTGCAATAGTTTTATATGTTCAAATTTTATTTATAGAGAATAAGAGAAATATATTCTTTTTAATGTCATTTTTTATAATAAACTAATAATTATTATCACTCATTGCAAAAATTGTATTTTAGTGTATAATTTTTCATAAACATTATCTTATTGTCATAATAGTAATAAATTTAGACATAAAGATCTTTTTTCTAATTTTAACTTTGCTTTAATTAATTAAGTCAATTAAATAATTTAAAAGTAATATTAATTTAAAACACATAATAATTAAGGGTTTTCTTAAATATTTTTGAAGAAAATTTTATCTTTTGTTTAAAAATTAAATAATGGTTAGAAAGAATATTCGACATGCAATTGCTAATTCCATCGGATAGGTTAAAAACTCCAAAGTTAATATTGATAGATTAGTTTTACAATAGGTTTATCTAAGTAGGTTGGTAATTGAAGTTACAGGAAAATGTTTACTTTAGTAGGTGCTATCGTCACCCAACCACTTGTATTCATTTTATGATGTAATTAACATTAAAGTTATAGGGAATGAGACGCGCAAATCAAACTAAACTACAAACACCTTATTTTATTTTATTTGAAAAATGTCAATATTATAAGGTTTGGAGTAATTGATATTTGTATTTACAGCTGAGCTTTACATTTATACAAAGGAAGATTACATTTGAACGTAATCGTATCTTGTGAGGATCTCAAGGGATAGACCTGTATAACAACTAGAATAAGATTTCCAGCTAACTATGATCTATCCTTATCATGCCCCCTTAAGTTGTAAGGGGGTGGGAATTCACGTAGATGTTGAAACCTGGCCTTAGACAAAGGTTTGGTAAGAATGTCTACACATTGATCAAAGGAGCAAACATAATGTACCTGAAGTTCCTTCTCGTGGACTTTGTCTCGCACAAAATGAAAATCCCTTCAATGTGCTTGGTTTTGGAGTGAAAAATCAGATTGGCAGTCAAGTATGTGGCACTTAAGTTGTCAAACTAGATTGTTGGAATGGCTTGTGGACAACCCAATTCAAGGAGCAGAGTTTTGATCCACAGAGTTTCTGAGTTGTCAATGGCAATTGCACGGTATTCAGCTTCCGTTGATGAGGGGAAAGAGATCTTTGTTTCTTCGCAAATCAGTTAACTATATTATTGCCTAAAAAGACAGCAAACCTTGTGGTTGATTTTCGATCATCAACAGATCCTCCCCAATCAGCATCACAGAAACTGTTAATTTGCATTCCTGAAGCTTTGAAGAGAAAGATACGATAACGAGATGTAACCTGTAGGTAACGAAGAATTCGTTTAACAGCAGACCAGTGGACAGAGGATGGAGCATGCATAAATTGTGCTACATGATTGAAAACAAAGGCAATCTTAGGGCGAGTAAAGGTCAAGTATTGTAAACCACCTACAATAGAACGATACTCAGTGAAGTTAAGATGGGGTTCGCTCGAATGAATGCTTAATCGGTCAATGGTAGCAGCAGGAGTGGAGACGGGATTGCAGCTACCTATATTGGCCTTCGCAAATAGTTCTAGAATGTATTTATGTTGATGAAGAAAAAGACCATCCTTAGACCATTGTGCTTCAATTCCTAGAAAGTAGTTTAAGGATCTAAGATTACGGATTGAAAAATATTATTCAAGCTGACCAATTAGATGCTGAATATATTGAGGGTCATTGCCTGTGATAAGAAGGCCTTTAACATAAATGAGGCAATAGATCCTTTGAGAGCCTTATCGCCGAATGTATAGCGAGACATCGGATTTGGAACCAACAAAACCAAGTTGTAGCAACACATCAGCTAATTTTTTGAACAACATTTTGGGGGCTTGTTTAAGTCTATATAAGGACTTGTGTAATGGATAGATGTGGTGCGGGTAGAGAGGTTTAACTAAGCCACTTGGTTGTGCCATATAAACTTCTTCAGTAAGATCCCTATGGAAGAAAGCATTGGAGACCTCAAGTTGATTGATACACCATCCTGAAGACACTGTAAGAGAAAGAACCACTCGAATCATAGTGGGTTTAACCACTGGACCATACGTCTCATTGTATCGATTCCTATCTTTGATGGAAGCCCTTTACAACTAACCTTGCTTTAAAAAGCTCAATAGAGCCATCTGGGTGTCGTTTGATCTTGAACACCTACTTAGAACGAATGATATTGTGATGGGGTTGAGGGGATACGAGTTGCCAAGTGCCATTAGCCAGCTGAGCATTGAACTCCTTTGCCATTGCTTCACACCAAGCAAGGTGTTTGAGGGCCTCTGTAAAGTAGTTGGGCTCAGAGACAGAATGAAGGGCACTGTGAAAGGTTTTGGGTTTTAAGCTGCCTGTTTGTGCTCTTGTGATCATGGGGTGACTTTTGTTTGGGTTGTAGAGAACTGGTGAATCAGAAGAGGCCAGAGAGTCAGCTGGAGAAACAATAAGTGTAGGGAAACTATACCGACTGAGATCAACAACAAGAGAGCGTACGGAGTCGTGGTATACTAGAGGAGAGCAAGAGTTGTCGATATTTGGGGCAGAGGATGAGGGAGGAACCGTGGTAATGGGGAGCACATTTGAGTGTGGCTCAGGGAAAGTGGCATTAGGTAATGTTGGATGTGATGGAGAGGCAGGGATAGGTGGGGCTGGCTGATGGACAATGGGATGTATTGTATTGGTGGCATAAGGAGGCTGTAGTTCTAGTGAGGATAACACCGGTGGCAAAGAGGATAATGGATATGTAGCAGCTACATCGTGATGTTGGACTTGTTGTGTCTCATCATTCAACATAGCAAATAGAAATTTATACTCATCAAAAAGCACATCATGTGAGATATAAAGCTTGTTAGAGACTAAATCAAAGCATTTCTATCCTTTATAAATCCGACTATACCCCAAAAAAATACATGGACAAGACCGTGGAGCAAGCTTATTTTTAGCATAAGGTCGTATCCAAGGGTAGCAAAGGCACCCAAAAATTTTAAGGTGATTGGAGTCAGACAAGTTGCCAAATAATTGTTTAAAAGGGGATTTATTTTGAAGTAAAGGAGTAAGAAGTCGATTAATTAAATAGATGGCTATATCAAAGGCAACACTCCAATAAGTATTAGGCATTTTGGCATGGTTTAAGAGACTTAAGCTGGTCTTGACAATATGACAGTGTTTTACATTCAGCACACCTATTTTGTTAGAGTTTATATGGACAAGAAACTCTATGATGGATGCCATTATTAGATAAATATTTAGAGAGACTTTGATATTCCACCCCCTCTACCAAGTCGGATTGAAAGGATTGAATAAAACTGTTAAAGAAAAATTCAACCAGAGAGTGAAATTGGATAAACACACTTAACAGTTTAGATTTATATTTAACAAAGTATACCCATGAGTACTTGCTGTAATGATCAAAAAACAAGACGTAATAGTTGTACCCATCAAAGGAAGGTATCGGTGCAGGACCCCATAATTAGAATAGATCAATTCAAGAGGGCGAGTGGCTTTATAAGATGAATTAGGAAAGAGAAAATGATGTATTTTGCTAAGAGCACGTGCATGGCAAATAGAATCAGGAGAAGAGCGAGAAAAAGAAATATTATTATTGTCTAAGAAGGTTTCAAGCGAAGCATGTCCTAAGTGAGCATGCCAGACATCAAAGCTGGTCCTATTTGCATTTGTTGAATAACAAACAGGATGAACTAAGGGAAAATGATATAAACCATGACTACTTGGGCTTTTGAACAGCACCTTCTTCTTTGTCAAGTCCTTAATGACGAAGTGATAAGTAAAAAATTCAAAGAAAATGTTGTTAGACTTGGTAAGGGAATTGACAGATAATAGATTATCAGAAGCTGAAGGTACGCAAAGAATATCACAAAATTTTAGAGTACAATTATCAGCAGAAAAATTAGAATGACCAATATGAGAAATAGGGAGAGAAGAGCCATTACCAAGTGTAACTTATTCAGGAACATGATATTCTGAATGAATATTCAGATTCTCCAACTGCGATGTTAAATGATGAGTAGCGCTAGTGTCCACAATCCGAGGTTGGGTGGAGGAGTTGGTAGTAGTGGAAAGATTGGAAGCGGGTTTAGATAAGAAGCGTTGCTCTTTATTTAGCTTCAGAGAAGGACAAACTCTTGCAATGTGACTGAAGCCTTAATAGTTCTGACAGACGAGTGTGCTGCTATCTAAAGGCACCGAGATCTTATCAGAGGAGGAGACAGAATACCTACCACGGCCACGAGTGCCCCGTCCTTGACCTTGAAACTTATGGTTCTGATGATGTGAGTAGTGGACAGCCGGTTGAATGATTTCGGCTTGAACTTCCATCGCCAATTATCGTTCCTCAGAGAGAAGTAGACCATAAAAGTCATCAAATTGAATTGATTCCATTCGTGCTTCCAGAGCATGAGTAAAAGGTTAGTATGCCTGTCCAAGGCCAATAAGAACATATTTAACAAGATCATAGTCTGAACCAGGATGACCCAAGGCTGAAAGTTGATCCGAAATGCTTTTAGCTTTTTGAATGTAAGTTGGAATACTATCATTCTCCCGACGTAGGGAATGAAGCTGTAACTTCAAGCTCTGAATGTGAGGACGAAATCCAGAAAAGTAAGCTGCAACTAGCTTATCCCAAGCTTCTTTGGTAGTTGTTGCCCCTACAACTTGTGGCAAGATAGATTCAGAAACTAAAGCCACAATACAGCTGAGGACTTGTTGATCTCTTTGTTCCCATAGTGTAAACATAGGATTCAGAACATGGTTATCCAGAAATTGTGGAGGAGGAAACTCACCACCATCAATGTGACCAGCTAAGCGACACCCTTTAAGCATTGGGATTAATAGGGTTCTCCAGAGCAAAAAATTAGATGATGTGAGTTTAAGAGGCAATTGATGAGAAGTATTGGGAGAGAAGGACAATGCAGAAGACAAGTCATTTGTGGAAGGTAATGCTGGGTTTGTCGACATTGTCTAGAATGGGTGGTAAAACCTCTTTGAAGCTATAATACCATATAAGGTTTGGAGTAATTGATATCTGTATTTATAGTTGAGCTTTACATTTATACAGGGGAAGATTACATTTAAATGTAATTGTATCTTGAGAGGATCTCAAGGGATAGACCGTATAACAATTAGAATAAGATCTCCATCTAACTATGATTTATCTATGTTTTATCCTTATCAAATATATTATGTCACAGAGGGCATCAAAAAGCAGGAATATAATAAAACAACATTGTGTTCAAATAGCTATGTACCAAAATGATAACAAAACGCTATTCATTAGAAAAATCTTGAAAATTAAACAAGGCAAGATAATTCGTATTGATTTTAATCTTATTTATAAAGAAGAGGACAACAAATGTTCCTCGCTAATTCTTATCTTTAATTATTTTATTAACTAATAAACAAAACATAAAACTTGGATTACTAATCATATAAGAGTTAAGAAAATAGCTAATACCTACTCTTATACTGCACACGTTAAATTCTAGGATCAATAAAATAAAACAACAATTATTTATATGTAAAAATTTATATATTTTTTAAATTTAACTTACGAGTAAAATTCAATAATCATAACCCCATTCATAATTAAAATTGACATTTTGCCTCTTTCTTCCGGTAATAATAATTCTAATAAATTTACTTTAAATAAGATAAAAATCTATTATTTTCTAAAATTCTTTAAGATTAATCAATAAAAGTTCAGGTGGTACATTACTAATGAAAAATACAATAACAACAATCATAATTAAAAAATCAAATTCAATAGTGATTAAACAATAAGATGACTATCGTTTTACTTAACTATAAGCATCTTTAAGAATGTGATGTTTGATTAAAGCAGATTGTGAATCCATTTGAGACAAGTCACTTAAATATGTTATATTTAGATATAGATGGAACTTCTAATTGCTAGGAAGAATAATATGATGTTATTAACAACATTAATATATTGCATTAAAAATTTTCCAAGACAATAATGATAAAATATGCAATATGGAATTTAAACCCAACTTATTGTAGGAGTTAATTTAAGGAATGGAGTGCCTTTATTGCTTAATGGAAGTGATTTAATAACAATAACAACAACAAACTAGTGTAAGTCCCATTAATACATGGAGTTTGGATATTATGTTCCTATCTCTCGTTAATCATCCAATTTTATGGTGAATTCGTTGCAAGCTTAAATCCTAAGTCGATGTATGACTACTTCTCTTTTTATTTGTATTACATAGGTTGCATCAAATTTCTTTTGATTTGAAGAATCATAGAAGTGTCTCATATGTATTAGAGAGATATTGACTTGTTTCCTTTTGCATAATATTTTCTTAGAGTTCACATTATGACTCCTATTCGTTTAGGATTAGTTTCCAAATATTCTATATTGATCAAATATGAACCATGTAAATCATCTAGGTTGTAAACTTATGTCTCCATGCACAACTATAGTTGGTAATCATGGTTTACCTGAGAATGTTTCATTCCTTAACTTCTTAGTGTATTATCTACTCTAGTTGCTACACATCTATGATGATCTCTTTCTAGAGAAACTTGATTACTTGTGGCATCAAAATTATAACTAAGTTGGCTTTTCTATATCTTAATGTGCCTTTGTTTATGATATACAAACTATTTGTATTTGTTCTATTCTTGTGGCTATAGATCGACATTATTTGTTTATTACAACCTGATTTGAGTCTTTGATCGCTTTAGGCAAATGGTAAGGAAAGTGTTGATGACTATTACAAAACTTGTAACACTAAAGTAGTGATTGCAAATTTGAAGAAGGCATGAAATTTTCTAAGGAATTGCAAAACAGCAATTATCATTGCATGGGTAACTTTCATGTCATAATAGGCACCTTCTCTCTTAACGATGAACATAGCACAACACAAAAAGGCTTCTCTAGTTATGAAAGTGAAGTTGGAAACTCTCAAAGTTGCCTCTTTTTTTATTTTTTTCTTAAACAACAAGCTCCTTTTTTTGTGAACTATTAGTTGATATGGCAAGTCATAATCTTATTTATGTTTATATCTGTTGCTTTTTATTTTACATAAAGTTTAAATTTTGGAGACTTTATATGACATTATATATTTATCTTGCCAGTATCCTAGTATAAATATAAAAGGTAGTTGTGATTTATTTCCAATTAATTGGATTTTTATGCATGGTAAGGTTTAGACCTGATGGTGTTTTTATGTAATGTATGATTTTTAGTGATCATGTCAACCTTATAGGTATTCTATATATCAAAAGGCTTGGATGTTTACTTCCTTACTTATTATTTCCTTTTGATACCTTTTGGAGATAGTTCAGATGAAGAACCAACAAAGTGGCTATCATTTGATGGCCATAAGTGATTATCTTTACTTAATAAAAATTTATTTTATAAAAACAATAGTTTTATTATTTATAATAGTGATGACTATTAATGTCCATCAAATAATGGGCACCAAAATTTTTTCCTTTTGATAATAGTTTCCTTTATTATATGACAATTACTAGGAGTTCTAATAAGTTCTCCTTCCTCTTCTTTACTTATATCTTAGGCTTCCTATCTCATGGCCTAATTATAAAGCTACAATTTTGCTTTTGTCCTATTATGATCTACATTTCAATACTTTCAGTAATAATACACTTTTATCATATTATGTCATCTTAAGAATACAATTAAATCATACAAATGATGGACTTTTTATGCACTCCCTCCCACTGTGTGTTAGATATAAATCATATTATTAAATAAAAGTGAACATATTATTAAATAAAAATGAACTTATGGTTGCGTGAATTTTAAGCTTGAAGTGTTATTTTCACTTCTTGATGTTTTAAAATGCCATTTTATAGAAAATACCATTAAAAAAGTGATGAGACTAATGCCATGAATAGAAGTGGTATAAATTACAAGTCATGTTTAAATCAATTAGAGAATTGTCATCAATTTTGGACAAACTATTGAAGTATCATAAATTTCCATGGTTTGATTTGACATTCTTCTTCTTCTTACAAATACTCTTCCTATTTTAGGCATTGTAAGTTCTCCAACACGATCAGTTGTTTATCTGAGCAAGATGCATTCTGTCTAAAGGATCTCCTTGCTTATTTTTAGATGGATTCTTGTAAATTCAGAGTCTCAATATGGATAAATAATGAATTGATCAAACTTCATCATCTAAATTCACTTTGTCAAGCTGCATATAACTGGTTAAGATTGCTTCAAATCAATCATCCAAATTTCCAATTTTTTGCTTCACTTGGTATATACAATTGGTGAAAGTTATGGATGACTTTTATGCTATACAAAGTAAATCCATAAGATGTCCTTATTAAACTAAGTTCATCTACTTACGAACTCATCTTGATTATTAAGTGTGCTTGCTTGGGCAGTATATCCTTTTCATGTTCCTATTACTTTGGCAAGAATAAAAAGAGAGACTGAAGAAATCCATAATAGAAGTTATTTAATGAATGAAAAATATCAAGAACTCTATGACGAATGATTAAATGCCTTAATGTTAGAGACAACTAAAGAAGCCTAAAGGTTTGCAACTGAAAAAAGGCAAATAGGGATACATATAGAGACAATGCATAAGAATTAGTTTACATAAAAGTCTAAGATCCTTTTTGTGTTCTTTATTGTACCAATTAGCCTATGAATAATTTGGTGTCTTTTATTCACTAGTCAGTAAAAAATACAGTTAGGGTTTGGTACTCATAATATATCTTTGAGTAACTACGATATAGATGATTTAATAAAAATTATATATTACTATATGATGATATGTATGTATTGGCTTATTATATATCAGTGTAATGTTTTAATTAATAAATAGTTCAATACACAAACATTTTGTTTACCTATTATCTTCAATATGATACTCTGAACCGTATTCCATAAATTCACTCAATACTCAATTAGTCATGGTCAGTCTTATTATTTCTTTTTCAGATCTCCATCACCCTTTGTTTTTCATGCTCACTACAAAGAACATTTTATCCTAGAAAACTCAATTTATTCCTATTCTTAATTACCAAAATATTAATAATTTCATTAATATAACTTCCCTTTCTCCACAAAAAAAAATAACTTCCACAACTATATCACTAGAAAAACTTCCAAATCCTACATATTAGGCATAGTTTTAATATGACCAAATGCTTCTTTCTTTGTTGTTATCTTCTTTAACAGAAGAAATATTTTTTTTAAATTGGATTATCCATTTTATTCCAAGTATGGTAAGCTTTACAAATGTTCAGGCTTTGTTTCACAAAAATGACAGCTATTAATAAATGTAAAGTTTCAAGAGTTTAAAAAATGGCTTATCTGTAATTGAATATCTTTAGTGTGACAAACCTATTATAGATGAGCTAGCATCAGATGATCACGAAATCACTCCAATTGAATTTAAAGATATAATCTATCACAATATTGGAAGGTGATTATCATAGTATTATCATGAAAATCTCTGACCTAATCCAATTCCCTTTCATGAATTGCATGGATAGTTATTTGCTCATAAAACTCTTTTACAATGCTTAATTAACTCTTTAATAGCCAATTTAGTGTCTAAATCCCAATCTAAAATAAAAACAACATTACTTTTTACTCTACCAGCTTATAAAATGTTTTCATCTTTTAACCACAATAAAAGGCCAAAAGGACCATACAAAATTTATGGTTTGTGAAATCATATAGCTGAAAAATCTCGTAAACATTATACTTTTAAACAATCATTTAATCCACATGTAAATATAGTCTCTTTAACATTATAGTGTACTAAATATTGACATTATTCCATAATTTTCAGATACTACTACAAATTATTATGTTACTCCAGATATGCAAATTTAAACATGAAATATATATGACTACAAGGGTACTAATTACCTTCAAGTCGGAAATAGCGAAGGTTTGAATATTTATCATATTACAATAGTTCTTTACCTTATGCTGATGAAAAATTATGCTTATGTAATATTTTACATATCTCTAACATTGTCAAAAACTTATTATTTGTTCGTAAATTCACTATTAATAATAAATATTTCTTTGGTTTTTGACCTTCTCATTTTTTTCATTTAAGATTATATAACTCGATAACTTCACTCATAAGAACCAAGTGGGCAAGGAACTTAGGCTCTTTGTCTACCATTAAATAAGAGGCATGTATTAACCTTTAAAAAACTTATAATAGACAATTGACTGTATTATTCACAAGCTAATGAAGGAATTTGATTTTCCTTCTTGTATAAATAAATATTCATATATTTATTCATCTTGTCTATTAGAAAACTAGCCCGTCTTCCTTTAACATCTATTTTGCATTCTAGTAAAAACAAATCCTTTTATATTGTCCATTTTAATACCTAAAGACCTACTTCTATACTCTTTTGTTTAGGCTATCGATATATTACTCTTTTTTATTTATGACTTCAGTTGTTATACTTGGTTTATTTTCTTAAGACATAAAAGTAACTTGTATCATTTCTTAAGTATACTTTTAAAATGGATTAAGATATTTCATTTTGATTAGGGAAGGGAATATCAAAAAATGAAATGAATATTTTCAAGTTTTGGGCATAACTCATCATATTTCTTGTCTATACACCAACAAACAAAATGGTATTGCCAAAAAAAATCATTCCTTAACTGCAACTATTAAACTTTCAAAGCTTAATTTAAAACTAAATATTCTTCCTTCATCCATGCTAAATCATATATCAAATAGCGAGAAGCAATGGATGTTGGAATTAATACCCTTTCTTACCAATAACGCTTGTGAGGAGACACCCCTTCTCCTAAGTTACGAGGCTATTTTTCCAAGTTCCTTAAAGATAGTGGTTTACGCCCCTAAAAGTAATTAAATTTAAGTGCCCTTCTAGTTTGGTTGTTTGACTAGTTTACATCTTATCCATATCGTCTCCCTATAGTTCTCAATATCTTATATTTACGCTTAGGCACCTTAGGTAGGGAACATTCTTTCTTTTGAATGGGAGAAGAACTAGAGAAAAAATCTAAATAAATTACTAGATGATTCTGGTCTCCTAAGAAAGAGTATACAAATGAATACAAAATTATTATTTTTAGATGTCTCAATTTCTAAAATTTAGTACCTAGGCATCATTGGCAATAAATAAAATTTTTAGAATAAAAGAAAATGAGATGGTAGTTTTGATAAGTAGAAATTCTAGTATATTTTACACCCTTATTTTATATTATTTACATAGCACATTTGGGTTAAATTATTGCATTTTTAATTAATTATTTAAGTTATTTAATTTTATATTTTATTTCTTGAAACCCTTATTCTCTTTGTTTATGATTTCCTACGCTTAGTTGATTCTAATTGTTAAATTTAGTTTAGAGATGCAAGTTGAATATTTCGTTATTAATTTTTTAAATTAATTGACTTATTATCAAGTTAATTTAATAACTTATACAATCTATTAATTCTTTGATTTCTAATTCATGTTCTTTATATGATTGAAGACGTCCTATTATCAAGTTAATTTAATAACTTATATAATGTATTAATTCTTTGATTTCTAATACATGTTTTTTATATGATTGGAGACATCCTTGATTATGCGAATGTGATTCTTAAAGCACTAATTCATAACACGTTGTATGATTTAGAATTTATTTATTCTTTAATGTGCCTAAGTTGGGATTGAGCTGGTTCGATTATAAAATTGAAGGGAGACAAGTAGGAGCTAGCTGGTTAATTTTATACGCTTAACCTGTTAAATAACTTAGATGATCCAAGTGTATCAAATTATATGGCTAAACTAAAATTGAAACATGCTTGTTCATGTGTAAATATTAGAATAGATTTATATATCATTTCTTTTATTCCTGGATTTGATTTGGTTTGTTATAAGCATCAATAACTTAGCGTAATTCATAGGCTTCCATAATTATAATTGTTTTAGTTTTGGATTTCTTTTATATTTTAGGTTATTGATAAAGTTAATATTCTATGTAAAGTTAGTTGTATGAATATTGACAACCTAAATTAGTTGAGATAATGTTATCTTGAAGCAAACCAAACAAGTTCCAATGCAAACCAAATTAATTAGTTTGTTCAAAAACTACAAACAATATTTCTTGTACATGACTTAGGAGCTATACATTATTTTTGGGGGTTGAAGTTCAACATCTTGCACATGGAATGTGACTTTCCTATCAAAAATATATTATTGACAAATTAGACCATATGAGGATGTTTAGTAGTAAGCTATAAGCTAGATCAATGACCATTAGCTCACCACTGAACAAATATTCGACTCAGTATACTCTTATGTGAAAAACTATCACAAAGTTATAGATGCCTTAAGTACATTATTCTTACACATTTTGAAATTGCATTATTAGCAAATAAATTATTTCAATTCATGCATTATTCAAATGAAGATCATTGGAAAGCAGTCAAATGATTCTTATGATATTTACTTAACACAACTAATTTTGGACTATTTATTTCAAAAGATTATGATTGTAATCTATAATGCTTTATGAATAGTGAATGAATAGATATCTATACGATACGAGATCTACTAATGTATATACACTTATCTGGGTAAAAATTTAATTTCTTAGACAATCAGAGAACAACATAAAATTGCTAGGTCATCTATTGTAAGTGAGTATCAAGCATTAGCAAATGCTCTAATGGAATTAACGTGGCCATATTACTTATTAGGTGAACTTAGATTTCTTTCTTGAACACCAACTACTTTATGGTGTGACAATATTAAAGCAATAAGCTTAACTTTAAATCTATTCTTTTTCATTCTTGAACTAAATATAATGAATTAAATTATCACTTTGGTCATGAGTAATCTTAAAATAAGTTAGTTCGAATCAAGCTTGGGTTGAATGGTATTGGCTCATACTGTGTAAACCTGATTGTAATTAGGCTCCAAGTAACTCAAAGTCCACCCATGTCGTTCGTAATCCAGTATGACCTGTTCCAATCCATTCAATTGTCATCATCATCAACATATAAGAAACCCAACTCTTCGACAACCAAACATTGGTCCTAGTCTAGTTCCATGGAAAGGTTAATGTTTTAGATGAGTGAGGAGAAAAGTTTAAACAAAAAACAACATGTAACAAGAACTTATACACTGTACTATTTCAAAGGCTTTGAACAACAATTTGGACCATTGAATGCAAGTAGAAATCAAGAATGTCAATTATCTTGAGACTTTCTTGGTCATGGAATGCACATAGCTTTAACAACAACTGAAACATACAAAGGTTTAAAAACACACAGTCACACAAAGAAATAGAGAAGAGATTAGAGAGAACAGAAAAGAAGAGAAGATGCAATTTGCATCTAGTTTTTCAAACATATATACTTAGGCTTTAACCCAAGTCAACCAAAAATTTGAATTGTTTTAAAAAAAAGATTGAGCCCATTTTGAGACTTGATTAACATAAATCAAGTTTATTGACTTCGAGTTGCGTAGGGTCGAACTGAACCGAGCTTGGACTTTATTACCATCCTTGTTCAAGAGTTAATAGTATTGGAAAAGGTTCACGTAATATTATTTCATATGATGGTCAACTTGCTGATATATTTACAAAATCACTTTTCAAAAATTATTTGAAAAATAACGAGACAAGCTACGTGTATCGTAAACACAAACAACAACTTTACAGGAGCTAATAAAAATATTGATAATATCATAAATTTTTTTAAATATTGTTTTTAATTTAAACTTTAAAGTAATCTTATTAATAATTTAAAGTGTGACTTTTATTTTTTCATGTTCTCTTTATATGTATGTATACCTATGTAATATTTTACTAACTATTATCTTCAATATCTCTCTTTGCTTTTGTAACCTTTTTATCTCTCAACCTCTAGCTCTAACAGACTTGCTCCTCTTCTCGGCTAGGATGTAGAGCTCAAAGCATTTAATTGTTCACCTTTAGGCCCCTCTGACTTGCTCCTCTAGCTCATTCTCTCTTCCTCTTAAACCTTTGCAAATCCACCATTCGCTTTCTCCATCGTTGTTCCTGCTCCTCCTGTTCAAGGGCATTGCTGTCTTTTGCTCCTCTAACCTTTTTTCCCGCCCCTTATACTTACCATTTTTCTATACGAACTTTTCTGCTATAGATTCTGCTATGCTACTACCTTACCTAAACTAGCTAATATGACTGCATTAACCCCTCCCAATTTCTCTGAATTTCCCCCTTTACCCTCTTGTTTTTCACCTTATTCCTCTTCTGAACACCCAAGCCCCCAAGATATGCCACAGGCTATCCCAAATCAAATTATCCCAATTCCAACCCTAAACATTCCTAACCCTCACTCCCCCTCATCCTCCTCCTTCATTAAATCTCCTGCACTCCTCCCTCAGATTCACCCTCGAACCATCCCAAGTTACTCAAAATAGCAAATGAGATTCAGAACTTTGTAGAGAAAAGGAAAACCTAGAAGCGGGTGGTAGGGGAAAGCTCAGAATCCTCTCTTTTTTACAGCCCCCCAGTTGAAATAGACGAAAAGGTGATAGTGGCCCCAAGTTTTGACATCTTGCAGTTGGGTGCAAAATCTTGGGAAGCTCCAATTGTAGGTTTCTTCATGGATAATGCCCACCTTTTTTGTAATACAAGCATGTGTTCAGAGAAATTGAAAAGAAAGAGGCATTCAAGAGGTAATGTTAACTGAAAATGACAACAATATTATTACATTTAGTGCAAAAGCAGAGGCTCTAAAAGTAATAGAGGAAGGTCTATGGCACATTTCACAGCTTCCTTTATTCCTCCATAATTGACAACTTGGTATAGAATATTGTGGATGTTCACCCATAGTGGAATCTTCTTAACTTTGATTTTTTCTTATTCTATACCAAGTTATCAATGGAGTATTAGACCACCAAAGGACTAAGCTTGTTAGCTAGCTACTTGGGAAAACCAATATGTATAGATGAGAATACAACACTGAGGAAGCGGGTTGGCTATGCTAGATTGTGTATGAGTATGGACATTTCAAAGGAGATGAAAGATTATATCCCCATTTTAAGATTGGTTGATGGTAATTCCCTCAAGGAGGATAAAGTTATTGTAACCTACTATCGAAAATCTTCTTTACAACTTCAGGGTAAAACATGGAAACCAATAAGGAAAGTTTTGTTAGGGGAGATTATGGAGAGTTGATGGGGATTGAGGGGAATAAAAATGATGGAAAACTCGATACTGATGGTCTTGAGTCACAGAAAAGGTTACCAGAGGATCAGGGATAGGTAATGTAGCACCCCACTCTCGCAAGACCCGAACCTGACATCGTTGATGATATCCGAGTCCGTGTCCCACGAGGGTGGCGTGCTAATGCACTCAGTCATTCAAAAGTCATGTAAATTTTTTTAAAAAACATAACATGCAGAATACATACTCAAATTGGCCCCACATTCATTCATCATCATTTTCAACTAGCGCAAATTTTCAATAGTCATTCGGGCCCTTC
>JANZXP010000007.1:12780721-12820865 GCA_027576715.1 Erythroxylum flavicans | reverse complement strand
TATATTTAGTTGAGCGTAAATTAGATTAAAAAACAAAAAAAATATTTTTTATGGTTTTTATTATTTTTACAAACTGGAAGAGTCAAAACTAAAAATAGAAATTAAAAATTCAAGAAAACAGATTTTTATTAAAAATAAAAATAAAAATAAAAATAGAAACAAATAAACCCTGAATTTTTGTCTAACATATAGACAAAGATCGACTAGTAGTTGAGTGAGTTTTTGTCTATCAATAAATAAACCTCTAACTCTTTATTAAAAATTATTAAATTTATTCTGAGCGTAAATTAGATTAAAAACAAAAAATATATTTTTATGATTTTTATTATTTTTACAAACTGGAATAATCAAAACTAAAAATAGAAATTAAAAATTCAAGTAAACAAATTTTTATTAAAAATAAAAATAAAAATAAAAATAAAAATAAATATACCTGCAATTTTAGTCTAATATATAAACAAAGATCGTCTATTATTTGAGTGACTTTTTGTCTATCAATAAATAAATCTCTAAATCTTTACTAAAAGGTATCCTTTATACACCTTTGAATCTTTGCTAGAACGTCTCTTTTACCTGGACTAAAACCCCGTTTTCATTTTTAAAAAATTTACAATATTTCATCATTGCATAAACATAAATCGAGTTGTGGAAATTCAACAAAATCTTCAATTGGACAGTCAAGTTTTATGTTTTATTTTAGTAATTAAAATTATTTTATATGAAAGAAATTTGTCTGGCTTTAAAATAGTAATTCATTTTGTCACATCATTATTATTCAAGAAGAAACATAAGCCTTAATTACTGAGATGTCCAAATCCATAATAGGAGTTTAGTTTATTTTGTAAATTTTAAATAAAAGTCCTTGAATTATTATTTTTTACTCATTGATTGTGTAAATTTATATTATAGACACTAAATTGGTTTGATGTTTAGGAACTAATTTCTTACGGATAGTGAGTATTCTATCAAATGCATATTCTGAATATTGATGGATCGAACATAATAAGTAAAATCTTCTTCTAGTTACAACAGATATTAAGATTGCCATAAAACATGTTATTTTAGCAGATCTAGAATATTTTTCTACACATATTTCAATTAAAAAAATCTATAGGCCAGGTAATGTAATGGGACTGCCCTCAAGGTTGGAAGAATATTTGAAAAACCAGAGGGGATAGTAGCTTCGCAAACTTTCCAGTTTTACCGTAGACGTCTTTAGCACAAACGAAAAGAAAAACAATAAAAAGTAAAATAACAAATAACATCAGAAATTTGGTAACGCTATTTGACAATCATTGCCTACATCTGCAGCGCCTTCGTCCAATTTAATAACTTCCACCCAAGTATAATAGATTTACTCAAGATTTTATTGAGCCGACACTACTTAACCTTTGACACTGTCTCTCAACCTCACTTCCCATAAAAGAATTTCACACCCAATAGTATGACCGTCTCGTACTAACCTCAACAGAGAATTTTCTCAATCAATCTTTTAACGAAAGAACAATAAACGAATAACTCAAGTGATCAATCAACTAAGAACAAAACAATATACTTGAGATAAAAGAGAAGAACGACTTTCCGAAAGGTTCAGCTCCACACAAGCAAATAGAGTCTCACTTCACTGTCGATTTTAGGACTCCCACACAAGACGCACATCTTGCCAAGATACACATCAATTAAAGATAGAACTCTATAACAACTAGAAGATTATCACTAGTAGCTTTTTCAATCTAATTCATTATCTAATTAATATTTTATATATTCAATTAATAAATAAGATGACAAAACTAAATAAAAGATATATAACATATATCTTAACACCATTCATAGTAGTCTAAAAATTTGTGTTTAGGTTCGGAGTAAACCCGAAGCTTAATTGAGCTTGAGACTAGCTTGTAGTTTGAGTTTGATTTCAATCAAGTTTGAGTGACCAGAAGTTTAAAATCTTTTAAATTTAAAATAATATCATTTCATTGGATATATTTGAGTTTCAAAATGAACCAAATTGAGTAGCTTAATTCTAAGACACAAAATTTTTAAAAAGCCCAACCTTAGTTTGACAATTGATCAATTCTAATTAGACAACTCATTTTGGGCCGAATTGGATCAGATTGAACAAAAATTATTATCCCTAGTAGTTATCAAACGGATTGTTTTTAATTCTATGAGTGAAATATGTTTGGGAAATTTTTTTAAACAAAAAGTGTATTTTGAACTTTAACATTTACAGTATAATATAACTTGAACTATAATATTTTAGAACGTTAAAATTGAACCTTTAAATTTTCAAAATATTCAGAACAGATCTTAAGTGGACGGAAAATTTGATGGAGTTAATTCCTTGTTAATTAAATGTTAGGTCAACACTAACCCAACATTATTTTTATCTTTTAAATAAAATGTAAGTCTCACAACGTGATATTTAGCCAGCGGGAACTTAATTCCGTTAAATATTTTATTCATTTAGGGTTTGTTTTTGAATGTTTTGAAACCGTTGAGTCTCAATTTGAACACTTTAAAATATTAGGCCTATTTTATATTTTATTATAAATATTGAAGTTAAAATGCATTTTTAGTCAAATTTCCCAAGCAGACTTTTGATACTTAGAGGTAAGGCAACAAATTATTTACTCACAGAAACAGAGGTACTATCATGCCATTTCCAGAACTTGAAGGGCCCATTAGCAACTGAAATATTTCTCAAGTTTGTCCCTTTTATAGTAATTTAATCAAATTCCATAAGTAAAACAAATTAAAGAAGAAGAGTTTAAAAGCTTCAGGCAGGTGGATCCCCCCTTCGTTTACCAAGAAATAAATAAACAGCGAAACGCACAACGTACCAGAGTAAAACGGCAAAGAAAATAGAAAAGTAAAATGTTTCTAGAAAAAACAAAAAGAATAGAGGAGGTAGCCGTTGGGATACAGATTCAAATCAAAACCCAAATGGTCACATTTCAGCTTTTCGTTTCATAAAGAACAAGAACAAACTGCACTCTTTTTCCATCTCTATCTTTCTCCGTCTCTCAAGCGCTCCAGTTTCTCTTTTTAGATCTGTTTCTTCTTCTTTCATTGGATCTGATATTTTCGGATCATATCTGGGTGAGTAAGTGCTCTCATTTCCTTTCTGATTTATGCTTTCTAAATGTCGAACCATAACATGAACAGAAAATGAAGGCAGCATAAGTTTCCTTTTCTGTCCGGATTCAGATTCGTTTTCGTTTAGATTGTAGTATCTATTGTGAGTATGATTTTAATTGAAGTTGTTAATTGAATTTCAAAGATCGATTCGTTCTCTTTTGCGTCATAACAATTTAATTTGTAGATATGGGAAATGATCTCAAGTGATACTAAATTTAGGATTTCTTGTTAGTTATCTGAACAAATTCATGCATTAGTAAAGCTACGATTTTTAATCATTAATTGGCTTACTCTTGTCTTCAATGGCATTATAATCAATAGGTCAGTCACTATAAGATGACAAGAACACCTGGAACTCCGGCTTCGAGGATTGATAAGACACCGGTTTCGACACCTGGTGGACCCAAATCTAAGGAAGAGAAGATCGTAGTTACTGTAAGATTGAGGCCTCTAAACAAGAAGGAGCAGTTGGCCAAAGACCAAGTAGCATGGGAGTGTGTGGATGATAATACCATTGTCTCCAGGCCGCCGCCCCCTCACGACCGTACAGCTCAACCAGCCTCTTTCACCTTTGGTAAGTTTGCCCTCTGGGTTGAATTGGATTCATTTTGTTTTCCGGTGTTGATTTAAATAATAGATTGCTTTTTTTGACAGATAAAGTTTTTGGCCCGGCTTGTTTAACCGAAACTGTGTACGAGGATGGAGTTAAGAATGTTGCGTTGTCTGCTTTGATGGGCATAAATGGTGACCTAATAATCCATGTTTACATGTGAATATCTCTATCTGATTCTGCACTTCCAGTGGAATTAATTATTGATTAATGTTTGTTACAGCTACCATCTTTGCCTATGGTCAAACTAGCAGCGGCAAGACATACACGATGAGAGGGATAACTGAGAAAGCTGTTAACGACATCTATAACCACATAATACTTGTAAGCTTACCACTTTTTTCCTCAAATCATTAATAAAAGCCTATTATTCTATGTTTTAAACCTATTTTTCGTTTTGTCTTTTGACTTCAGACTCCAGAGCGAGATTTTACAATCAAGATTTCTGGACTAGAAATCTATAATGAAAATGTTAGGGACCTGTTAAATTCAGAATCTGGTCGCAATCTCAAGCTTCTAGATGATCCAGAGGTATTGTTTTGCCAACTTCAGTCCACAAATAAGAATGGACTACTCGTACTCTTCCGAATGTTTTTCTATTATCTACTGAATCACTTGCCACATGCAGAAAGGTACTGTGGTTGAGAAGTTGGTGGAAGAGACGGCAAGTAATGATCAGCACTTAAGGCATCTAATAAGCATATGTGAAGGTAATTTGATGGCGTGCTTGGCTGAATTTTCCTTTTCAAATATGTGCCGATAAGAAATTTGATCAATGTATTTCTGGTTCGGTTGTAGCCCAGAGGCAAGTTGGTGAAACTGCCCTTAATGATACTAGCTCACGGTCACACCAAATCATAAGGCTGGTAAGATTCGTGGGCATGTTTTCGATTGATTTATGCTAGCATACTTTGACCGCAGAAACATGGATGTAAATTGCATTTTTGTTGTTCAAGCAGACAATACAAAGTACTCTCCGTGAAAATTCAGATTGTGTGAGGTCTTATGTTGCAAGTCTGGTAAGAAATTGGAAGTTATATTTCCATCCATCATTTTTCCTCATGAACCATCCATATTAGTCAAGTGATTCTTACAAGATTACTCTTCTTGGAAATCAATTGTTCACAGAATTTTGTAGATTTAGCTGGAAGTGAAAGAGCCTCTCAAACACATGCAGATGGTGCTAGGCTGAGGGAAGGTTGCCATATTAATCTTAGTTTGATGACCTTGACAACTGTAATCAGAAAGCTAAGGTGAGAAGTGATTTAGGCTAGTCTTTCATGTTTAGCAAATATTTGATGACCTCCAGAATAGTCTTGCCTTTTGTATTTACTCTTAAGATTATCTTGAATTGATTGTGGATAATTTCCAGTGTTGGGAAACGAACTGGTCATATACCTTATCGAGACTCAAAGCTGACTCGCATACTGCAGCACTCGCTCGGTGGGAATGCACGAACTGCCATCATATGTACTTTAAGTCCAGCACTGACTCATGTTGAACAATCACGAAACACACTATTCTTTGCCACGAGAGCGAAGGAAGTAACTAATAATGCCCAAGTTAACATGGTATCAATCTATTGTTTCTAAAACTGTTTGATAGATCTCCCTTCTAACATCAAGTGACAACTTAAATATTGAACTTCTCATCATTTCTCCTGTTTCCTTTAAACAAAATTTGCCCAGGTTGTTTCGGACAAGCAATTGGTGAAACATCTGCAGAAGGAAGTAGCAAGGCTGGAAGCAGAGCTACGCACCCCTGATCCTTCGAAGGAAAAAGACATGAAAATACAGCAGGTAAGTTTCCGTGTAGGGTTTCCGAGTGAAGACTAGCATCCGTGGTAATGTTAATAAACTGCTTATTTGAATGTAATTGTCGCTATGTCTAGATGGAGATGGAAATTGAAGAACTTAGGCGGCAGAGGGACATGGCACAATGTCAAGTGGACGAGTTACGTCGAAAACTTGAAGAGGATCAGCAAGCTTCAAGCACTTTGAAATCACCACGACCATCAGTGAAGAAATGTCTTTCTTATTCTGATGCATTGTTTCCGAAACTTGACGGAAAGGAGTTAGGTCAGTGTGATAAAAGGAGAAAAACCATATTACGGCAGTCTATGAGGCAATCATCAGCTGCGCCATTCACTCTCATGCATGAAATTCGCAAACTTGAACACCTTCAGGAGCAACTTGGAGCAGAAGCTAACCGAGCTCTTGAAGTATTACAGAAAGAGGTGGCCTGCCATAGGTTAGGTAACCAAGATGCAGCGGAGACAATTGCCAAGCTGCAAGCAGAAATAAGAGATATGCGTTCCATCCAACCGCTTCCAAAAGAAGTTGAAATGGAAAATGTCATAGCCCCTAACAAAAGTGTTAGCGCCAACCTTAAGGAAGAGATAACAAGACTCCACTCACAAGGTAGCACAATCGCCAACCTTGAAGAGCAACTGGAAAACGTACAGAAATCTATAGACAAGTTAGTAATGTCCCTTCCAAGCAATAATGTAGAGTCCAACCGTGAAGCAACTCCAAAATCAAAGAACCAACCAAAAAAGAAAAAGATACTTCCCCTTGTTTCAAGTAATGGTGCCAATCGGCAAACTTTCATAAGGTCTCCTTGTTCACCTCTATCTACTTCTCGACAAATTGTGGATACTGATATTGAAAATCGAGCTCCAGAGAATGATGACATTGTATCTAGCGAGACCTTGCCAGAATCTGAGAAAGAAACTCCTACAAAAACTGAAGAAGGTGGAGATGTACCATTGAAAGAAGGCACCGGCTATAGGCGATCAAGTTCAGTGAACATGAAGAAAATGCAGAAGATGTTCCAAAATGCAGCAGAAGAGAATGTCAGAAGCATACGGG
Organism: Erythroxylum flavicans; assembly: GCA_027576715.1. Classification (NCBI taxonomy): domain Eukaryota; kingdom Viridiplantae; phylum Streptophyta; class Magnoliopsida; order Malpighiales; family Erythroxylaceae; genus Erythroxylum; species Erythroxylum flavicans. The sequence goes on along the minus strand of JANZXP010000007.1, from coordinate 12,814,244 downwards.
CCTATGTGACTGAACTGAAAGAACGTGTTGCAAAACTGCAATACCAGAAGCAACTACTTGTTTGTCAGGTATAATAGTTTATATTCTTGAATTGAAGCAGAAGATTTCCAATGCTTATCACCATAACGCTCAGTTTGTTTTGTTTTAAAATTTCCTATTAATGATAAAATACCTTCTGTACGTATGCTCTTTTAGGTCCTTGAACTGGAAGCAAACGAGGCAGCTGGATATAATCCAGAGGAAGAAGACATTATGAATGAGCCAGGGGAGCCCCCTGTCTCATGGCAATTAATTTTTAAGGAGCAAAGGCAGCAGATCATTGAGTTATGGGATGTGTGCTATGTATCCATTATTCATAGGACACAGTTTTATTTATTATTTAAAGGGGATCCTGCTGATCAAATATACATGGAAGTGGAGCTCAGACGCTTGACCTGGTTGCAACAGCATTTGACAGAACTCGGCGATGCAAGCCCAGCTCGTGTTGGAGATGAGCCAACAGTTTCCCTATCATCAAGGTTCTCTCTTTTTACTTCTCAACTTAACCGGGAAAGACAGCTCTCTTTGTTTTCTTTCAGTTCTTTCGAGTAATGAAAGGATCATCTATTTATTATATTTACTTGCAGTATTAGGGCATTGAAACGTGAAAGGGAATTCCTTGCCAAGAGGCTGACGTCGCGCTTGACTGTAGAAGAGAGAGAGCTATTATATCTTAAATGGGATGTCCCACTTGAGGGAAAGCAGAGGAAGCTGCAATTCATATGTAAACTTTGGACAGATCCCCACGACGCGAAGCACATTCAAGAGAGTGCTGAGATTGTAGCAAAGCTTGTAGGATTCTGTGAAGGAGGAAACATGTCGAAGGAGATGTTTGAACTCAATTTTGCAGTTCCTACTGATAAGAGACCATGGATCATGGGCTGGAACCCAATTTCAAACCTGCTAAATTTATGAGAATTGCATTTTCTGTACATGTAAATCAATTTTGGAGTTCCTCTCCAAATGTTTGATGCTGAATTTCCGTCATAATGCTTTGGGATACTTTCATAATGAATTTTGCGTTATCATTTCAATAAGAATTGATACCTATTAACTCCATGAGGTAGCAAAGTTCATTTATTTATTTGAAGGTTGGATCTTGGTACAGCATCTTATTTCACTCCAATTAACGGGATGTTGTAGGTTTGGTAATCTGATGAATGAGATTGTGAGCTCTAGTAATTCTGCATCAGTGTGTGAGGAAAGAATAGAGCTTATGAGGATGTAATAACGATCCAACGGGATTAGAGATTATAGCAGTAGTTCCTAGGTTCTAACCGCAATATTTGGGTGTGAATGATTCAATAGAGGTTGGTGCTTATCCCAACAATTATACATATGATAAACCACACCAAAGTTCCAATATTGTTGCCATGTGACCATGACTACACATTTATTTACGGATTCTTATCAAACTATTGCTCCACAAGGAGTACCATATATATCATACATGCCACACCCAAATATAAAGAAAATCTAATTTATGATCCAAATGTGGGAGAATCTAAGAGCAGCGGCAAGATAAAGCTTTGGTGATGACGACTTAGCATTTGGGGTACGGAGTTCCACAGGTGGATGCAACCTTCCTGGCATTTGGGGAGTCGACAAACTTCTTGAGTCTTGGGTCGTTAAGGTACTGGCAAAGACACGGCTTCTGTTCCTTGATCTTGTCGCAACACAGCTGAGATGGGGGAGAATTTGAAGTTATAGCAGTAACACAAGGGCTCAGTTGAGTTGGGTTGCATGTCACTGCCAGTGTCACTTGTATTTCGGCTGCCATTATCAGCATCAAAAACAGAGTGCAAATTGCCACATATGAGCCCTTCATTTTCACTGCACAATAAATGGACTAGCTTCGGTGTGCGCTTAGGGAGAGATAGAGAAGTGGGTTTATGGTACATTAAGCTTTCTCTGTGGTCTCACTTTATAGATGATGGAAAGTGGAAAAGAATAGGGAATTTGGAATTTCTCAATTAATGGTCAAGGTCACTATTAAGGAAAACAATAGAAGAAAACTCAAGCTTAGTGGTCCACTCATTTGTCCTAATGAAATCCTTCCTACCCACTTCGTAAGGGAGAATGATAGGAGTAAGAGGATGCAGCTCTCGGCCATTGTTTTAGGATAAACCAACTTTGCTTTCCTTGCACTTTTGTATCTCATTGTTTACACACCTTTTCAAGTATCAGATCTTCAAGAGGAGGAAATCCAGTTTCATTAAGGATATCAACAAGATTTCACATCTACCTAGGGCCAGTTCTACTAATGATTGAAGATATCTCTCTAGTTGGTATCTATCTCCACTTTGTCCTCCATATTGATGCTATTGTTGATTTCACTAGTCAATAGGTGAGAATGTGGAATATTGACTTTTTTTTTTCTCTTCTTGATTTTTAGATTAGTGGAACCCTTCATTTATCAAATGCATCATGCATGCTTAGTATCATTAATCATTACACCGGATATGGATAGTGCTTCACGCATCTACTTTTCTATTTCTTATAACCTCGGTCATATCACGGCAATTAGTCAACATTTTTACCGTATTTCCAACTTTCTATATACCAAAAAAAATTTACAAACTAAATCATCATCTTTAGTTTCCATTTCTTGAATGGTTTCTTTGATGAATTATTGCAAGACATAAGGTCTCCTTTTGTTAGACAAGATTTAAAGTTAACCTAGTATGTTAATAAGCTATTCAAACCATAAACAACCTTAAATCAGTTGTATTTTTTAATTTTAAAAATCATATATTTGATTTAATTTTCAGTTTTGTTCTAAACTGAACCAAAACAAACCAATATAATTAAATATACTTTATTAATATGATTAATTTAAGTTATTTTAATTTTTAATACATTTCTTTTTATTAAAAAACTCCAAACAATGGTGATACTGTTTAAGCAAATAACATCTTTTAAATACTTCACTCAATTTCTCTATTGTTTTTTGTTAATTCTTGTTAAAATTTAATTTAATAAAAGTAGAGAAATTTATGTTTAAAATCCTTATTTACTTAAATTTCTTAATTTTCATACTTAACAAATGTTTAGATGTTTTCTAATCAGTTATTTTCTAATATTTCATATTTAATAATATATAAATTCGACAACATTTTTCATGTTAAATATAAAAAATTTGTACTATAATTATTCAGTTAACTAAAAATTTTATTTTGTAAATATTTTTAAATTTTATGGAATTATGACTAAAATTCTTACTTTTCTATATATAACTCACTCGTATATTAAAATATTAGTCTATAAAAATTTAAAAATATTATTATACTTTTATATACTTTTAGTGATATTAAAACCAAAAATTATTAAACCATTCTAAACCACCACAAAAAACTAAATTTATTTAGGCAGACTTGGGTTAGTTTGATTTAAATACAAAAATTAATATATAAATTAATTGATTTATAATTTTTATAGAAATCACCTCAAACCACCCACTCTACTCATCCCTAAATGCGCCAATTACTCACAACTCTAAACCCATCCCTGCCACCACCACCATTGCACCCACCTCAATATAGATTTAAACCCCACCCCTTGCCCCTTCTTTCACTTAACCATCCTCTTACAGAACAGTCAATAGAACACATGCCTATATCAACATCAACTAAAAACAACCAGAACCCACAAAAACCTAATAATCAAACATGGACATAGGTGATCAACACTAAATTGTAATGCACTCCTCCTTCTAAAATTAGTGAGCACAAAGCAGTATGCCCTCTAATAAAAGTCTTGAAGGTTGGAGCACTAAGATGGAGTACAACAATTATAGTCTACTTTATGGAAAGAAGATTCCCATTTCCTATAATGAGGGCATAAGCTTTTTTGAACTAGAAATAGTACGGACTTACTGAAGTACTAGTGAATGAAGAAGAAACCATCAGATTTGCCAACTCAAAGGTAATTGCATTCGATCCTTGGAATATACATAACAACCCTATTTTTCTACAAAATTGGAGACCAAGTTTAGTGTTGGAAGAAATTAGAATGTATAACACACTTATTTGGATGTCCATTCATAAGGTACCACTAGAATAGTGGACTATAGAAGGGTTAAGTTATCTAGCTAGCTTTGTAGGCAAACTAATGTACCTAGACCAGGTTATAGCAAAAATCAAAAGAATAAACTATGCAAGGGTGTGTGTTCTCATGGAGATAGTGAGGGATCTCCTAGGAGAAATTCCCATAATGAGACTCAATGAAGACACGGAAGTAGTTGAGGATATGGTGAAGGTGTCATATGCCTAGAAGCCTGAGGCCCAAATTAAAAAACTTTGGAAACCCATTGGGAGAGCTTCCAAAATTGGAGAATATAATGAGTTAACTATAAGATTGGGTCAGGAGGAATTTGATATCTTACCTAGTGAGAAGGATAAAGAAGAAAATAATAACAACACATCAGGTCTGGATGCAGACAACATTAACATAGTAAAGCACAACTAGGAAACTATTGAATTTTGCAACATTTGATAGAAGGAAGTCCAATAAGAAGAAGAAAATTCTTCTTCTAATAAGGGAACATGATAATAGTAGCATGGAGTGTTAACAGGGTTAAATACCTTTGCAAAACAGCTTGACATCAAAAAAGTAATTCATGATTTCAAGCTTGACATTTTGGGCCTTTTGGAAACAAGGATTAAGAAGGAAAAATGCTCCATTTTTGATATTTTGTCTACTAAATAGGGGTGATAAATAATTTTTACTCCCTCTATAATAGGAGAATTCTAATCCTATGCAATAAGGACAAGGTAGAAGTTCAAAGTGTTGGTAACAATAAACAACCTTTTTAAACGAAATTTAGGTGTAGAAAAACATGATGTCTTTTATACATGACTTTAATCACAATTCTCAAAGAAAAGAGTTATGGAATAAACGAAGATCTCTAGCAACCAAGTAGTCACCATGGTTGTTGTTTGAAGACTTTAACACAATACTTAAATTTGAAGAAGCAGAGGGTAACATTAGCAATATAAATCATAGTGACGATTTTAGGAGATGTGTATATAGTATAGATGTCCAAGACCTCCCCCAAGGTAGTGACTTTTTTACTGGGACAAATAAATAGAAAAAAACACTTGCTTATAAGACAGAAGATGGATGGATCCATGGCAAACATAGAATGGTTTCAGAAATATCCAAAATCTTATGCTCTATACCATAATCCCAATTGTTTAGAACACACGCCAATAGTTGTCCATACTGTAGAGCATTCAGGGAAAAGGATGTCCTTATTTATATTCAACAACTTCTTAGCTGATCTGCATGGGTTTAAAGAAGCTGATTCAAAAGTGTGAAACAGGGAAGTGTATGGCACTAAATAGTAAATATGCGTAAGGAAGATACAAGTGATAATGGAGGAACTTAAATTCTTATATAGTGAAAGAATTGGGAATACAAAACAGATACTTATGAGGGCCAAAGAGCTAAAAACGGTTGAAACTAACTTGTATAAGGATCTAATAGACGACACATTGTAGGATCTGGAGAAATAAGCCATGTCCAGATACTCTGAATATCTCTTCATAGAATACTTAATTTGAAACAAAAAGCCAAACAAGAGTGGTTAATTGAGAGGGAAAAAAACACAACATTCTTTCACTAAAAGATCATTTTAAGGATAGCCTCTAATAAAATCATTTCCCTAGTCAACATAAATATAACAAAAAATAAGAAAGAGGTGGAAAAATTCATCATCAAAATAATAGGCAACCCCTCTAAAGTTATATCAATAGAACAATTCATTAGGAAGGTATTACAAGATCACCTCACAGAAGTGGAAAGCAACTTATTAGTTAAACTAGTGACTGGGGAGAGGTAGAGGAAGTTTTAAAGGGCCTAAAAATTGATGGTATGAATGCATTTTTCTATTAGAAAACTTAGAGATTGACAGGAAAGATGGTGTATGAGGCCTTAGAGGAAATTTTCAAGAATGGGAAATTACTGTCAGAACTTAATTAACAGACGTCTTTTATGTATAATACTCAAAGGGAATACATAAAGGATTCAGAGATTTTTGCCCTATAGCATGTCGTAATTTTGTTGACAAAATTATAGCGAAGGTGCTCTCAAAGAGAATGAAAAGAGTGCTTCCTAAGCACACAAAACTGCAATAGGGTGTATTCATTTCAAGAAGCCAGATAGGAGATAATATCCTAATAGTTCTAGAAATTATAAGGAATTACACAAAGAAAAAAGGGATAAAAATTGCACAATAAAAGCAGATTTCAGAAAAGCCTATAACTCACGAGATTGGAATTTTATCGTCAATTACCTGAAAGCCTACAAATTTCCTATAATTTTCATAAGATGGATTGAATAGTGCATAACCAGAGTCTCTTATAATATGCTATTCAATGGAAACCATCCAACAAAATTATAGGGCAAAAGGCTTACATCAAGGGGATCCCATTTCTCCATTCCTATTCTCCATAGTTATGGAATTTCTAAATAAGCTCTTAAATAGGGCAATAGAAAGAAGCCCCTTATTTAAATTTAGGGATCTTAAACCTCAACTTTATAGGTGCCTTGCTATTATTCTCTAAAGCTAATCATCATTTCATTACCTCGCTCTTTACAACTCTAAGAATACTTATAAAGTATCAAAGCTAGAAGTTAATAATTAAAAGAGTGGAATATACATATCAACTAATGCACTACAAAATGCTTAATGGATCTCCAATGTTACAAGTATAAAGTTACTTCAATCACCATTTACCTATCTTTACATCCCTATAAACTCTGCAAAGCATAAATTATTAGAGTTTAAACCATTAAAGAAGAAGATCAGAAGTAGAATTCAAAATTGGAGTGCTAACAGCATATTAATGGCAGGTCAACTACAATTGATTGATTATATCCTATCTTTTATCAACATTTACTAAGCCTCTCATTTAGTATTACTAATCATAGTAATAAAATCCATAAATAAAATCATGAGTTGAATTTTATAGAGTGGAAATGGGAAAGGCAAAAACAAAGCAAGTATTAAATGGAGTAATATTTGTAAGCCTAGAAAACAGGGAGGACTAGGCCTTATACTTATCAAAGTATTCAATGACACGATGTTAGTAAGAAGAGTTTGGAGACTAATTAGAAAGGAAGATTCCTTATGGGTGAATTAGGTGTGGTGGGAATACATAATCAAGAAATATTTGGAATGACAAAATGCTAAATTAGGGATCAACTATATAAAGAAAGATTATAGAGATAACCGATATAGTCAAACCTCATATAAGATACAAGATGGGAGATAGAAAAGATACTAGCTTTTGGTTTGACAGATGGTTGGAGGTAGGGGTCTCACATGAACAACCACAATTCTAAGGGTTGAAATAACATTTCCTTAAAGAGACCACTGTTCAATAAGGCCTTAATAACAAGGAGATCATGCATAGGATGATCCCAGATACAGTGTGGAAGACGCACCTGCTCAACACTAATCTATTTGCTGATAAGGATAAAGTAACCTAGAATAGAACTCATAATGGTCAATTCACAAACAAAATAACAAGAAACCTATTATGGGGGACAAATAATAGGGTGGGTTGGTATGATTTGGCATAGGGTAATAGAATTCTCTTGAGGGTAAATTTAATCCTTTGGTTATCCATCTGTGGACAAATACCTATAGTGGACATACTCAATAGCTGCATGACAGTTCCTATTAGGTTTATATTGTTTAGAAATGATAGTGAATCGACTAGTCATATCCTATTTACCTATTAATACATAAACAACATATGGAAGGAGATCACATTTAGATGAGGAGCAAATAATTTAGTAGACAAATTGGTAGATGTAATATAATGAAGCATGCAATGGATAAGAGTATAGAGTAGTAATAGGGCATGTGTTTTTAGGGGTGGTGATAGCTTACCTAGTTAGGGGAATCTAGGAAGAGAGAAACTGTCAAATCTTCTTTGATATAGCTACATCTTGCACATCCCTCATCGTGATCCTCATCGACAACATCAGAATGCACATTGAAGTATATTTAAAAGAGAGAAAATTGGATAAAGAGATTAAACAAGTATGGAGATTACCTTGAACAGAAGCGACCCTATAGAGTAATAAGATATAGACTTTAGTGAGGACCAGTTAATGTCACGATACACACATGGTGGCTACAAAGCCAACAATGAGACAAGTGGTAATGTAAGGGGAAAAGTTTATTTTGGGAATACCTCACCCATGCACTGTTTAAGTTTAATTAAAATTAACATATTACTATAATTTATTTATTTTCTTCACAAAAGACAAGATTTCGATTCCTTAATGTGTACTTATAGAAATTGAAACTTAAGAGCTATCAGATTATGAAGACTTGATTTTAAGGAAGAAGCCTGAATCATAATGTTTATTGTCTATATAATACTATAAGATATTTGTAATCTCTTTTGTTCAATTCATATTTTATATAATCACAGTAGTGATATAATTTTTTAAAATGAAAATTTCATTAACTCTAAAAGAGTTACAATAATGTACCATAGAATGTCATTAGGTTTAGATAGAAAGAGACAAGTAACCGATACATTTTTGTCTATAGACTTACAACAATATAAATCTAAAACTAGTCTCCATCTTCTTCTCAATGTTGCATTTATTTTCTCTAAGGCTTGAGTTTGTAAAATCTCCCTAATCTAGAAAAAACAAAATGAGCTAACTCATATTTATCTACTCTAGTTCCATTGAATAACCTCCTATTCCTTTCTCTCCAAATAGAGTAAACTGAGCAATTTATAGCCAAATTCATATCAGTATGGTCTCCACCCTTATTTTTGAAAAGTTTATAGGACCAAACAATTATGTCGAGCCACTCTTGGTGAGAACATTGCAATCCCATTACTTATAGCATTCTGCTCCAAATGACATTGGTATTATCACATTTAAAGAATAGGTGATTAGTAGACTCACTTTGTTAATTGCATAGCGTACATATCTGCTATGTGGCTCCAATTAATCTATCTTTAGTTTTCAACTTGAGCCTTGTTGCAAGCAAGTTACAAAGGAGGCCTTAGGCACCCAAGATCCTTTTTATACAATATAGTTCCAATCAACTCTAGGATGATGATGAGTAATGGGTTTAAGATCGCTTTGATTAGTGAAATCTCTGCCTTTGCTAGGCATTCAATGGAAACTATCATCTCTAGAAGTGTTGAGGTAGTAATCAGGCAAAGATTATCTAACTCTTTTAACACCTCTAAAATCAATGAGCCAATTATTTTGTTGAATAATAACTTTCACCTAAGACTGAGTAGGAATTTTATTGATGAAAGAGAAACTTCCTCTTTTAGAATCAGAGGGCTATGTAAAGACCAATTATTAAACCAAAACCAACAAGAAAGATCATTCCTTATTTACTAAATACGTATTATGCACCTTTTGATAAATAATAACTTTAAAGATGCTACAGTTGATATTTATAATTATAGTGAACCAAGCAAAATTTTGGATTTATCTTTGATTTTCACACTTCATTATTTTATATTTTCTTATGATATCAAAATTAAGTTATTATCCTTTATCATCAATAACATGATCAAAACCTTAATGTTGCATATATGTTTGGGAATAGTTTTTCTACTTAATCATTTTAGTCCAAGTATGTACACTAAACTTGTTCGAGAATTCAATTGAATTCCTTTTGTCATAATTAATACAAATTATTATTTGCATTATCAAATATAATTTTGGATATCAACTACCCAGATTTTAATCAATTTATTCGACTATTTAATTAATCATTTCCATAAGTAAAATAATCAATACTCTTAGACATTATGAGATATTATGCAACCTATTATGTTAGCTTCGTAATTTACAAATTTATAATAATTTCAATGTTGAATATATGATTTTGTAGATCGTGTGACAGATGTACGATATTTTTCTGTAGAACTAAGAATGTTATATACAGTGTTAGATATAGACATCTGCATCCGTATATTTAATGACCATCTAGTCCTAATCTTTACATTCATAGACTTTATATCCTTCTTTTTTTTCATTCTTTCTCATTATGTTACATTTCTACAACTAATAGTTGGCTGCATTATCGTACTTTTACATCTCTATGTCGACTAGATATATAGTAAATTTTGCACTCAAAAGAGTTAGATAACATATCAATATAGAAATATTGGATGCTATGCATATCATCATCATTATCACCGAAATGTGTTGACAAAGGGTTGGTGTGAACCTAACCCTTCCACCTCCAGAACAAATAATGGAACCTACATGCTATCACCCACTAATCATGGAATGCTACTTAAATAACTTTTTATTGAGCAACGACAATTGTTGAGCTAATTTCCCACTTACTACAGTGTGTCTTTCCGTGATGATTATCCCTTTTCACACTTCGTTCCTGTTGCTTCCATGTGACGTCTTCCATTATTTGACAGTTTACCACAAGCTTTACACCGTGTGTAGATGGAAGGAAAAGTACCCACCGTAAAATCGATTAGGAAAAGAAATAAGAAGAATGATTTGTTCAGATTAAGCTTGACTACAAGGTTGGATTCCATCTAAATGAAAGTTTGAATTGACCAACCCAACTCAATTTGATTAAGCCTGAATTTTTATTTTTCAAAACTTGATCAAATTCAAATTTTTTAGTCACCCCAAAACTTCGTCAAGTTCAGGTTATGTCCACTTTGTTGATAAAGTAGAACTATATCTGATCCTGTTTGCATCAAAATAAAAACAAAACTCTTTCATTTGATTTCTGAAAGTCAATATTTTTTAATTATATAACTTGATTACTGCACAAATATGATAAGTGAATATCGTTTCTTTCGAACCATTTCTGAAATTGGTTTATCACAATCATCATAGTCGCATACATGTCTAACCTTTAACATTATTCATGTGAATTTATTGAGAGAACTTTAGAAGTATTGTTGGGAGGGGTTGGGAGGGTTAGATAGGAAGCAACTCTTTTAGAGGCTGAGCCAATTTATAATAGGATAAAAATCTTTTAATAATTTAATTGAAATAAATTATTAATTTCAATAAAATTTTAATTAGAATAACAATTAATTCTAACTAATTTTTAATAATCTCATTGAAATAAAATCTTAATTTCAACTAAATTTTAATTAAAATTATAATCAATTTTAACTAAATACAACTTAGGCTTAAATAAGATCCAATATCTCATATTAATTCTTATTTATTAAATATCTTGTATTTAATCATAAAGATTTTTAAATTTTATAATCAAATCCAACTTGATTAAAATACATTTTTTAATCTTCAATTATTGTTTGTATGTGACCCGTTAGGTTCATAAATATGTTGGTAATAGATATAAATTTTAACATTAAATTATAATTAGGATTAGATAAATTAATCTTCTTTATATCTTTAATTCTCTAATTGAATAGTTTATATATATATATATATATATATATATATATATCAATATTGACAGTTAACAATGCATCATAATCATCAAAATATTAGAAATACTAAAGTGGTTTGACTAACTTTTTCATGTATGATTTGTTATATAATTTAATCTTTTTATTACACAACGTTCTAAGTAGACATAAAGAATGAAATTGTTGTCAACTCTATTTAAATCTAATCACATTAGCCTCTATTAATTAATTTTAGAAACTATTTTACAAAGTATTATTTCACCTTGACTAAGAATTTTCTAAATCAATATTAATCAAGAAAAATGGAACATTCTTCCTAATGACTTCAGGCTGAGAAATCTCATTTTAATCTTTCAACAACTTCTATATAGTTTATGTTATATCCAATGACTATTGATTGAGCTATGTTTGACAAGAGTAGGCCATAAGTAGTATTAGAATATAACACTCCCTACATAAGATACTTTAAAGATCTCAAGTCAAATGATCACAAGGAGAATTTCTAAAACATATAAGTAATGCCTTAAATGGAATTCTCATATAAGGTCATTTTAGTGAACTTATTTTCTAACAAGTATCCACATGCTTGTCTAAGTATCTTCATACTTTGGTGTATAATATTGCCTAGTCATAAGAAACAAACACAATACGTGCTAATCTTTTATGTTATATTAATGTCTAGTTCTAATAGAGCAATAACTAGGAATAATTTAGGAACACTACATAAATACAATATGAATCTTATAATTATAATCTTATCATAATTTTATTTGTAATTTACATTTATCTCAGGAACTTTATCTTATACATCCATTAATTAAATGAATATGAATATGATAAAGAATTTCTTTAAGTAATTATTCAAGAAGGAAGGACAAAGTTCATACAAGGCTCTTAGAATGATTTAGTCTCACTCATCTACTCATTATAATTTAAAGTAAGACATTCTAATCCAATTAGAAAATTATTTATAATTTAATAAAAATATTTTTTCCTTAATTAAAAACTATTTCTAATTTAAATTTTATTTATTTATTTATCCTCTTTCTGGTTTGTTTGGTTTTACTTATCTATCCTTTCTTTTATCTCTATTTTATTCCTTATTTTATTTTTATTTCTTTATTTTATTATGACTTTGAATTTATTTATTCTTATTGCTATTTTTATGTAGTTATTTGCTTATAATTTTGGCTTTTGTTTTCTTCAGTCAATTCTCAAATTTTTCCTTTTCTTTTTTCTTTTCCCATGGGTATATCGAAAATAATATCTCTACTAGTTAAGAGTAAGGCTATATATCCTAAATCTTGCATTGCAGTGGGATTTCTATTGAGCTATTGTTATTGTTTTGTAAAAAGAATTACTTTCAAAATTAAATAAAAATATTTTAAATTTAATTAAGAAAGCCATTTTATTATTGATTTGGATATTATTTTCTTAAATAATTAAAAGCAATCATTCTTTTATAAATTATAAAACTATTTTTAAAACTGTTAAAGCTCATTTTCTTAATTAAAAAATACAAATGTTTCCATAGTAGATCAATTCATTAAGATTATGCCCAAATTCTCTCTAATGGTGAAGAGGGAACAAATTATCCTTTTATTTCTATTGTGAAATGTTTTTAAAATGTTCATGCAATACACATACAAGGATTGAACAATTGATTATTCAACTTTCTTATATATTTGTTATAAAAGAGGTGGAGTAAAATGTATGTATAGCGAAAGTTCATTTATTAGTATTGAATCAAATAAATTAGTCCCGACATTGAGTAGGGGCAGGTTGCAGGTGGGGCACCTTCCCAAGGCCCACATTCACTAGACCCTGAGAATATCAAATTCTAAAAATTTTGTGTGTTTTGTTTCTTAAAATACTAGGTTACCATTGTGTGGGCCCCACATTAACATTTATTTCTCTTTTACCGTAAGCCCCACTCTCAACTTTCATTCCATTGCTTTACAGTGTTTTATTAAAAATTATTAATTCTCATTCCAACGTTTTTATTAAATCTCATTTAGTACTTGCTAGAAAGAAATAGAAGAGACAAAATATTTAGCATATCTCTTGCTGTGTTTAAAAAATTAATGTTAAATTTCTGCAATTATAAATTCTTTTGAAATATTTAGGTATATTTTTTCTACTCAAAATTTTTTATTTCTATCAACATATAAATAAAAAATACTTAACTCAAATATTAGCAGCAAAAAAATTTCACGATTCTAAATTTTAAATTTTGAGTGATATTTTAAAGTCCCTAATTTTATTTATCTATTTTTAGTTTATTAAATATTTGAATATCTGAGTGATAATTCATTGTAATATTTGTGGTTCATCTATTTGTAACTTTTTTTATTATAAATTCCTAAATTTATTATATTTTAAAAAATAGTTTTTATTTTGTATATTATTACTTAAGTTTCACAAAAATTATTCTTTTTTATTTTATTTATATTTATTTAAACTAACATAATCTTAAATTTGTTTTAAATTTTAAAAAATATAATAAAATTATTTGAAAATTAAATAATATCATAAATAGTTGATATGATAGTATATTTATCTAATTGCTTGACAGAATAATATTCAATCATTTCCACACTTGCAAAAAAGGATAATATTTGACTTGATAAATTTAGAATAGTTAATAACTTAGAATATAATTTACTATATTTTCTCTTAAGTATGTTAATTTCTTGTATTTTTAGAAATTAATTTCTTATATTGAGTCATTTATATATAGATATTAAGTTTTAATAATAAAAATATGCTTTTAAAGTTTACATATGTATATATTGTCGATTTATTGGGATCTTCATTTTTTCCTTTCAGCCAGGCCTGTAAAATGTGAAGAACGACCAAGAACTAAATACACTTTTAACACTTGTTCCATTTTTAGTTCTTAAATTGTTTTGAAAAGTAAATAAATATATTAATGAGGATATCAATGGATAAAGCCATACAAATTCTGACTGTTTACGTGAGCCCGAGGCCGTCTTTCAATACAACGGCAATTTCTTACCCAAATTAGTGGACTTAAATAGTCAAACGACAAAAAACGACGGCGCTTAATAGCTTAGCCAAAATATCATTCTCACGACCGAAGTAGACTCTAGAAGAATCTAGGTGGTATTTCGCTCCTTGATTATCCACCAACGCATAGGAGGGTTCCAAACTAGGAAGCAGGAAGGTCGTTTAAAAACATCAGATTCCTCTTCTTCCGGATTGCTTGCTATTGCATGTTCATCTAAGGCCATCTTCGAATATTCTACAAAAATATTACGCCAAATTTAGTATAAAAGAGAATATTTTAAGAATCTTTTTATATCAAATTTGGTATTATTCCAACCACTATATACTAAATTTGGTGATCAAGTATTTTCAAAGAATATTCCACAATAATTTAGTTATTAACTAAATTAATTTATATTTATACAATGATTTATTTATTATTTATTATTTGTTTATAAAAATTAAAATAAAATCATTATTCTTAATTAATTAATATATACTTTACATTAAATTAATATTATTTAACATATATAATTAATATTATTGCAACAACAAATTAATAACATACATAAATATAATATTTTTATTTCACATTTAGCTTCTAACCCTCTTAATTATCATATCATTCCCACAAATGTTCAATCAGTACATTACGAAGTTCATAATGAGCTTCTTTATCTTTAGTTTGCTTATATCTAGCAAGGAATTCTTGAAATATAATTGTATTGTCTCTAGTAATATTAATTTCAGAAGCTGGCGTTTCGCTCCAATCTTGTATGACCGCTTGGGTATCATGTTCGTCCTTAATGATAATATTGTGCATTATAATGCATGCTCACATGATATCATAGAATATGGATTATTTTTAAAAATGTGCCAGTCCCTTGATAATTGAAAATTATGATTGGAGAAATCTAAATGCACGCTCAACATCCTTTTTACATGCTTCTTGCAATTTCGCGAATAACTTCCTTTTTAGGCCTTGGGGATCATGAATAATTTGTACCAAGATAGACCATTTTGGATAAATACTATTAGCTAAATAATATTCAGTATCAAACACTTTTCCTCGAATAATATAATGAGTAGAAGGTGTTATACCTTTGACAAGGTATGTGAACAATTGAGATGCCTCAAACACATTAATGTCATTATTTGACCCTGACAAACCAAAATGTGCATGCCATATCCACAAATCATAATCAGCTACAGTTTCAAGAATAATAGTTGGGAATTCACTACGTCCACTATATTGTCCTGCCCAAGCCGTTGGACAGTTTTGCCATGTCCAGTGCATGCAATCTAAGTTTACTAGCATCCTTGAAAAATAACGTTCTTTATTAATTTTAATCAGTTTTGCAACATCGTTAGCATCCGATGCTTTTAGATAACACTCTCCAAAGACCTCCACAATGACTCAACAAAACCTTTTTGTACTTTTAATTGCAATTGATTCTCCAATTTTAATGTATTCAACAGTTGAATCAGCTGATACATCATATGCCAACATTCGAAATTCTGTTGTTACTTTTTGTAAACTAGACAATCTTAGTTTACTAAATCCATCTCTCCGTTACATAAGGTAGTCGTCATGACCTTCAAAAACACCAAAATAGTTTGTAGGAATAAATTCTGACTCATTCAAAATCGCCTACGAAACATTGCTGCATTATATCTTGGATTTTTCACAAAATAATCATCCCATAATCTTTGATCTATTACAGCACGGTCATGATAAATTACTTTATGACCAGGGATTGAGCCTTTGTGTTTTGGCTAGTTCACTATATTGTTTATATAGTAATCCATTGCAAGGTTGTTATTAGTATATGCAGATAGTAATGCTTTGTTTTTGCTAATCCACAGAACTGAGATCCAATTCTTTCTCTAATGATGAGGATGAAGATGAAGATGATATATGAAAAGTACTAGTATTAGTACTCATGGTTGTAGATAAATATGGTGAAGGGTTCAATGAAGAATTTACTAGTGATTCATTTCCTTATATAGTAAATAATCCAAGACAAGATAAGGAATCTCTCAGCCTTTCATTAGTATTCTTATCTTCTCCATACAATATCCAAGATAAGATAAGGAATCTCTACAAAAAAAAATCTAACTTTATCTCTTCCCAACTGTTGGATTAGATTGCATTCATCTTAACTGCTCATTAGTATTCTTATCCTTTCCACACAATATCCAAGATAAGAAAAGGAATCTCTGCAAAAAAATCTAATTCTATCTCTTCCCAACCATTGGATTAGATTGCATTCATCTCAACCGTTCATTAATATTCGGATCTTGTCCACATAATATCCAAGACAAGAAAAGGAATCTTTACAAAAAATCTAACTCTATCTCTTCCCAACCGTTAGATTAGATTGCATTAATCTCAACTGTTCATTAGTATTCTTATCCTTTCTGTACAATATCCAAGACAAGATAAGAAATCTTTGTAAAAAAATCTAACTCTATCTCTTCCCAACCATTGGATTAGATCGCATTCATCTCAACCGTTCATTAGTATTCTTTTCTTTTCTACACAATATCCAAGACAAGATAAGGAATCTCTGCAAAAACTTTAACTCTATCTCTTCTTAACCGTTGGATTAGATTGCATTAGTCTTAACCGTTCATTAGCATTCTTATCATTTCCACACAATATCTAAGACAAGATAAGGAATTTCTGCAAAAAAACTAACTCTATCTCTTCCCAGCCGTTGGATTAGATTGCATTCATCTCCTAAGTTCATTAGTATTCTTATCCTTTCCACACAATATCTAAGACAAGATAAGGAATATTTTCAAAAAATCTAACTCTATCTCTTCCAAACCGTTGGATTAGATTGCCTTCATCTTAACCGTTCATTAGTATTCTTATCTTTCTCACACAATATCCAAGACAAGATAAGGAATCTTTGCAAAAAATTTAACTCTATCTCTTCCCAACTATTGGATTAGATTGCATTCATCTCAACCGTTCATTAGCATTATTATCCTTTCTACACAATATCCAAGAAAAGATCAAAAATCTCTGCAAAAAATCTAACTCTATCTTTTCGCAACTGTTGGATTATATTGCATTCATCTCAACTATTCATTAGTATTCTTATCCTTTCCACACAATATCTAAGACAAGATAAGGAATCTCTGCAAAAAATCTAACTCTATCTCTTCCTAGCCATTGGATTAAATTGCTTTCATGTCAATCGTTATTCTTATCCTTTCCACTCAATATCTAAGATAAGATAAGGAATCTTTTCAAAAAAATCTAACTCTATATCTTCCCAACCATTGGATTAGATTACATTCATCTCAACCGTTCATTAATATTCTTATCTTTTTCACACAATATCCAAGACAAAATAAGGAATCTCTGAAAAAATCTAACTCTATGTCTTCTCAACTATTGGATTAGATTGCATTCATCTCAACCGTTCATAAGTATTTTTATCATTTCTACACAATATCCAAGACAAGATAAGGTATCTCTGCAAAAAATCTAACTCTATCTCTCGCAACCGTTGGATTAGATTGCATTCATTTCAATAGTCCATCAGTATTCTTATCCTTTCCATATAATATCCAAGACAAGATAAAGAATCTCTGCAAAAAATCTAACTCTATCTCTTCCCAACCATTGGATTAGATTGCATTCATCTTAACTGTTTTTTTTAATTCTTATTTCTTTCACACAACATGTCTATAAATAGTTGATTTGTTCTACTAAATTGAATAGCACTCTTTGAAACTTATCCAAAAAATGAAAAACTCAAATTTTGGTGTAAAGCGTTCAAATACCTCTCGAAATATATCATATTCAGTTGAAGAAGATCGAGTCCTATGCTATGTATATCTTAATGTTTCACAAGAACCAATCACTGTTAGAGATCAATCTATGACTTATTTTTCATCTCATATCGCAACTGAGAACCATCAAATGCTTCTGAATCATATCACCACTGTTTGACCTTGGAGATCTTTACAAGTTCGATGTCAGACCATAATGACAGCTGTTGGAAAATTCAGAGGATGTGTTTAACAAATTGAAAACTTGAATCCAAGTGGTGCTTCTGAACAAGATATTGTAAGTACATTATTTATTTTTTTCTTAGTATGAATTGAAATACGTTTGATTTATACCCTAAAATCTAACTTAAGTTACATTGTTGTCTTTCAGTTCGAGAAAGCAAAAGATTTACTTGTTCAAGATCCAAAATTTCAAAAAGGTTTCAAATTTGAGCATGTGTGGCCAATCCTAAAAAATATGGAGAAATATGTTATACTAGCAAAGAGAAAGCGTCGAGTCATTGCAAACAATCTAAGTGCAATGAAATTTCATCGTCCTAATCCCAAAAATTAGATAGTCAATAGGATCATCATCATTTTGTATTGATTTAAATAATGATTTTGAATTTGAAGATGAATTTACTAAAAGAAATGATGAAGTTGATCGTCCTATTGGGAGGAAGAAAGAAAAAATGAAAAAGGAACAAAATGAGAAATTGAAAAAACTTTTTATGCCTATGAATAAAGAAGTCAAAGGAATGTTTCATGAAAATCAATTTCTTCTAAAAAAATTATGACCTTTAGTTATTACGAGCTCAAAATGAGGCAAAAAATTAGAGCTATGACAAAGTCGGGAACATAATAAAATTTTATGCAAAGATTTGGATTCCATCAAAGATCTAGTGATGTGTGAGGCTTTCAGAAATGAACAAATGAAAATTTATGCAAAAAGAGCTCAAGAAGGAGAACCTCAAGGAGGAGCTGGCTCATCTAATGGCTTTAGTCAATATTTTGATTTTGGAGGAAATGAGAATGACCTTCCAAACTATTAATTATTTATGTTAAGTTAATATTCTCAAGTGCTTTAGATTTACTTTTAATTTCGTTGTTGTAATTTTAGTTTGATTGTAATCTCGAGTCTGGTTATAATTGTAATTTATTTTAGTTTAGTTGTAATTTCAAATATTTTCATTGAGTTTTAATTTTTAAATCAACGTTGTGGTTTAAGCTTATGTACCTTTTATTTCAAATTTACTTTTTATTCTTAAAATATTTTATTAATGAATTTATTACACTTATAAATAAGAATTATAAATACATATTAAAAATAAATTTAATATTATATTCAATATTAGTGTCATTTTAAATGTCTCAATTAGATCTTTGTAATGATATTTTTTATGTATAAGTAATATATAATTTAAATTTAATTACTTAGTAAATTATGTAAATAAGTCAAATTGTGAGAAGGACATAAAAGGAATATGTAACTAAAAAAATGGTCAAAGATGTCATTTTACAACTTTTGGTGCATGAATAGTAACACATCAAATTTGGTGTGTTGCTATTCATTACACCAAAATGGTGTACAATTTTAGTGTGTTCCTTGGAGTGAATTTATGTGGTGTTTTGGTGTGTTCGTTGGAGATAGCCTAATGAAAGGGGTAGCTTGCCCTTAATATTTCTTCCACAGATCCGCATGTATGCCTCTCTTCTATAATTAATTACTCCATCTGGTTTTTAATTCATGATCCCCATTTTGTCTATGTTTACCATATAGCACGATAGGTACTTCTGAATTATAATACTCATATAATATTCCATCTATTTTTCGCAAAAATGATAAGGGAGTTTTTTATTAATAAGTATTGAGATGTTCCTGGATGACTAGGAGAAGATTAGTGTTAAAGAATTTCGAGGAGGTAGTTTGATCTCTAAATGTCATATTGTTGCGTTCGTCCCATATTTTTAAGGACAATACGATAATATAATAATTTGAAACATCCATTTCTTTTCGTTATTTCTATGGTCCAGTTTGATACACCATTCTATTATCTCCTTCCACGTGTCATTGGTTCTTTTGGTTTGCATCTTTGTATGACATGCATCCAAGCTTTCCTTGTGTAAGGATGCTTAAAGAAGAGGAGATCCATTGTCTCCATAGCCCTTTGACATAGGATGCATTAGTCAAGAATGAGTATAAATCTTGATAATTTGTCAATTATTGGGGGTATATTTTTAATTGCCAACCCTAGTGTTTAGCTACCCATGGGAGGGAGAATTTAATCAACACTAATTTTTTCCATGTTACTCCTAGTTCCTCATAATAGTATAGCTGATTATTAGCTTCTTGATCATCTTATTAGTTGGCACACTAAAATCTGACCATGTTAGCTTAAAGTTTATTATTAATGATTTTCATGATAACCTCATAATATTTCAAAATTCAAATTGGATTTATTTCCTTGCACAATTAACGGTGTAATTCTCAAAAGAAAATAAAATCATAGGATAAATGCTTCCTTTCTTGTAGGAACCTTCCTAATGAGCTTACCTTATTTATTGCATAGTATCCGGAAGAATCTTGTTACCATTGGAGTTATTTCCTTTTATTGTTAACGGGTTAATTCTCAAAAGGAAATAAAATCATACGAAATACGCTTCCTTTCTTGCAGGAACCTTTTTTATGAACTTATCTTATTAGAAATGGTTTATCTGAAAGGATCCTACTAATTATGAAGGTTATATATTAGCCCCGTGATTTTGGCAAAGATGACATCGAAGTTATTTAGTTTTAAATCCATCTAATTAACTAAGGATTCAAGTGAAGCATCCGCTAGTTGAAAGAAATGCCTACTTAAGGAAGAGCCACTGCTTTTACAAAAAGAGATCAGACTCTTGAAATACATCTATAGCATTAATTCTCTTGAAAGTGATATCATTGTCAAATCTCTTGTGTTTTAGAAAGTGAAAATTCTTTTTGAGAGAGATCATTAAAGCTTATATCGAGCAAATTACATTATCATCTGTTGAGAGCTTGTAGAGGCTAGCTAAATACTACTAGTTTGAAAAGTTGGAGAACCTTGAAAAATATGTACTCATGAGCTTGAAGAGGCTAGTCAAATTACTACTTAGGATTTTAGTGAAACACCTAAGTTGGATACTTGGGGACTGAACGTAGGCTTGGGTTATAAGCTGAACCAATATAAATCGATTTCATCATTCCTCTCTCTCTTGTTAAATTTTAAATTTTCGCAGTATATTGTTTATGTTTTCATTTTTACAAGAGGCTCCTTCACTTTTATAATAGATTCCTTCTGTTTTCAACTTGCAAAAGGTTTTTTTTTTCAGTTTTAACAGGCACATTCTATTTTAAATTGTTTTAACAGGATTTATTATTTAGTAGGCTCTTGTCGTTTAACAGGGTTCCATCGTTTAACATGCTTATATTGTTTTAAAATTTTAACAAGCCCCTGTCTTTATACGAATTGAAAGTAACTTGTAAATTTTTTTAAGTCTCACACAATTCACCCTCCTCTTATGTGTGTTTGCTTTATCATTTGATATCAAATCTAGGTTTCACATTTTTGTGTTTTAGAGCATGTGATAGATTATGGCAAACATATTGAGAAGTTTTGAAGGATAATCCATCTATAGGCCTCCTTACTTCAATGGAAACAACTACTCTTATTAGAAAGACAGAATGACCATATATCTACAATTTGTAGATATCGAAGTCTAGCAAGCCATCAGAGTTAGAGCTACATTTCTTACTACTGATAATGTAGAAGCATGCACTGATGCTGATAGATGCACAACTAAACACTAACGCAAAACATCATCTGATATGTATGTTGTCTCTAGAAAAATATGAAAAGATATCTTATTACTCAACAACAAAAGAAATGTGGGATAAACTTTAACTTACCTTTGAAGGAATGAATGAGGTAAAGAAACATAGAATAAGCTTTTTAGTGCATTAATATGAAACTATTGGCATGAAATAAGGAGAAACCATAGATGAATTCTTTGGACAATTCAAAAACATCATCACGACCTTAAAGAACTTAGGAAAGATATATCCCAATGATGATCTCACAACGAAGATTCTAAGGTCACTACCAAAGGAATAGAGACCTAAAGTGATAGCTCTAGAAACTACAAAGGATCTAGACACTATTTCACTCGATAGGCTACGAGGAAACTTGATGATCCATGAAACTGTGCTTAGACGAGATAAAGGATCCTCCTACAGAAGGAATGATACTAAAAGTAGCCTAGTCAAATGAGGATTTTGAAAGCTTTGAAGAAGAAGAGCTTGAAGAAGTCAGCAACGTCTGTCTTATGGCTAAATCAAAGAAGATGAGGTATATTATTCTAGCTCTGATATTGAAGTTAATGAATTAAAAATGCATATCATGAATTATATGATCAATACAAAAGGTTGATAGTGAAGTTTTTCAAAAAAGTTGAGAAGTCCAAGATTAATGATGCATCTATAAAGAGTAAGATAAAATCAGTGAAATCTGCATATGAGAAATTGGTGATCAAGAATATGTATCTTGAGGTTGATTATAAGCAAAAGTTCTCTAAAAAGTAAGTTCTGGAAGAAAGAGTGGCTAAGTTGGAAAATACGTTACTCAAAAATGATTCTGAAAAGGTGAGATAGTTAGAAGAAAAAATTGCCACCTTAGAACTTAAGAAAGAGAAAAGTGCTGGAAATATCTTATATCTAGAAAAAGATCTAACAAATTTCTTTGATGGAAGGAAAAACCTTGATGTAGCGCTTGGTAGTGGTAAATGTGTTTTTGATAAGGCCAAAATAGGATACAATGAAAACAACATCAGGCCATACAAGTACTTCTTTGTAAAATCTAGTTGTAGCTATAGCTAAAACAACAGGAACATGATACACAGTAGAAATTATATCAATTCTCATTCATCTATTCTATGCTTCTACTGTGGTAAACATGTTCATATTAGTCATTCTTGTAACTTTCATAGAATGAGAAAATTATCTCAAATGTATGTTTGGAGACCGAAAGGTTAAACTACTAACCTAAAAGGGCTCAAAAAATTTAGGTACCTAAAATAAGGTAATACTTTCTACAGATATGCTTCAAAATGGAGACAAGAGAAAATCAATGAATAGTTGATAGTGGGTGTTAGAGACATATGATAGGTGAAATATCACATTTCAACTTACATTGAAAGAAAAATGGAGTTTTGTAGAAAAATTTAGATTAAAAAAGGGGTACTGCATTTCATCAATTCAAAGCAATCATGGAAGAAAATTTGAAGATTTCTGTGACAAAAATGGTAAGTTGGTAAGAAACAAAACTAGACTTATAGCTCAAGGTTATAATCAACAGGAAGGTATTGATTTTGATGAGACTTATGCACCTGTTGCTAGGTTAGATTCGATTAGAATTCTGCTTGCTTTCTCTTGTTATAGAAATTTTAAGTTATTCCAAATGGATGTCAAAAGTGCCTTCTAAAGCCCTGTATGGTCTAAAGCAAGCTTCTCAAGCATGGTATAAAAGGTTAAGTAATTTTGTACTTAAGAATAACTTTGAAAGAGGAAAGGTAGATAAAACTTTATTTATTAAGAGAAAGGATAATGATTTACTTATAGTACAAATATATGTTGATGACATAATATTTAGTACTACTAATCCATCATTCTACGAAAAATTCTTAACTTTAATCCAGGGGGAGATATATATATTTTTATAATGACAAAAGGGGAGAGTTAAGAGTTAATGATATATTTTCGCCTTGCATGATTTTGAGCATGACATGTTATATATCTCTTCAATAACTTTGTCGCTACTTTTTTTGCCTAATTCATTCGTTTCCTTTTACTTTTTGATAATGACAAAGGGGAAGAATTAAGATGACAATATATTTTGTTGAAAGATGTATGATATAGTTGCGTGACTTTTACTTACATGATTTGTGAGCATGATGAATCTATGATATATGTTACTAACTAAATATGTGAAGTTTTAATCTATGATTTGTTAACTATAGGCTTCTTACTAGGAAAGCAAAGGCTCTTTCTAATAAGTAAGAACTTATAAAGTCGATAGGTATTTTTCGAAACCCTTCATTATTAGTTGAATTTTGAAAATATATCTGTTATTATTTGTCATCATAAAAAAGGAGAAGATTGTTAGTTTAAGGTTTATTATTAATGATTTTGATGATAACCTCATAATATTTCAAAATTTAATTTGGGTTTATTTCCTTGTATAATTAACCGTCTAATTCTCAAAAGAAAATAAAATCATAGGATAAATACTTCCTTTCTTGTAGGAACCTTCCTAATGAACTTACCTTTTTTATTTCACAGTATTCGGAAGAATCTTTTTATCATTAGAGTTATTTCCTTTTATTGTTAACTGGTTAATTCTCAAAAGGAAATAAAATCATACAAAATACGCTTCCTTTCTTGTAGGAATCTTCTTTATGAGCTTACCTTATTAGAAATGGTTCATCCGAAATGATCCTACTAATTATGAAGGTCGTATATTAGCCCCGTGAATACTGGAAGATTTTTGGCAAAGATAACATCGAAGTTATTTAGATTTAAATCCATCCAGTTAACTAAGGATTCAAGTGAAGCAATGGCTAGTTGAAAGAAATGCCTACTTAACAAAGAGCTACTTCTTTTGCGAAAAGAGATCAGACTCTTGAAATACATCTATAGAATCAATTCTCTTGAAAGTGATATCAATGTTAAATCTCTTGTGCTTTAGAAAGTGAAAATTCTTTTTGAGAGAGATCATTGAAGCTCATATCGAGCAAATTACATTTTAATCTATTGAGAGCTTATAGAGGCTAGCTAAATACCACTAGTTTGGAAGGTTAGAAAACCTTAAAAAATATGTACTCGTGAGCTTGAAGAGGCTCCAAAAATTACTACTTGGGATTTTAGTGAAACAATCAAGTTGAATACTCAGGGACTGGATGTAGGCTTGGGTTATAAGCCGAACCAGTATAAATCGACTATGTCATTCCTCTCTCTCTCTCTTTTTAAAATTTAAATTTCCACAGTATATTATTTTTTTTCATTTTTGTAAGAAGCTCCTTCACTTTTAGAATAGGCTTCTTCATTTTCAAGCTGTAAGAGGTTCTTTTCAGTTTTAACAGGCACCTTCTTTTTTAAATTATTTTAATAGGATTTATCGTTTAGCATATTCCTGTCTTTTAATAGGGTTCTATTGTCTGAAAGGCTCCTATTGTTTTTAAATTTTAAGGGGCCCCTATCTTTATACAAATTGAAAGTAACTTGCAAATTCTTTTAAAGTAACACACAATTCACCCTCCTTTTGTGTGTGTTTTCTTTATCAGACGCTTCATATATTATTGAATCTTGTTTTATAGAATTTAGCGTACAATTTCTCAGAAATTATAACAAACTTGAATCAAGATTTACCAATGTATCTAGATTAGAGAGTGCCTGGGATACGGTAACCTTTTATTGATTCACTACCTTAAGAGTTTGCAGCTCCTGTAATTTGTTAAGTATCCTATAATGAGACCATTTATTCCTCTAGAAGGAGATTTTCTTCCCATCTCCAAATTTATAATAAATGTTCTCTTTAATCTCATCCATGGTCCCAAAGATATTTACCAT
The DNA here is from genome assembly GCA_027576715.1 of Erythroxylum flavicans. Classification (NCBI taxonomy): domain Eukaryota; kingdom Viridiplantae; phylum Streptophyta; class Magnoliopsida; order Malpighiales; family Erythroxylaceae; genus Erythroxylum; species Erythroxylum flavicans. The sequence continues at coordinate 12,788,351 of JANZXP010000007.1, read as the reverse complement.
GATTTTTAAGCATTTTTTTGGCAGGTTAGACTAAAAAAATAACGTCCTCTTATATAGTAAATATTCACCCATCTAACCCATAAAGAGTATTCCTCCCTTATTAATCTCTACACCCCATTTACTAGCATAGATCTATTGATATCCTCAATGGGGATGAGATCCAGACCCAATTGACTTCTAGGAACATAAATTTATTTTCATTGTACACTTTCCTTGTATGTGTCCTCTAGACCACCACCCTAGAGGAATCTTCTAAAAGTCCTCTCCATCTACTTTATTATGGTCTTAGTAATAACCAAATATGAAGCCTAATAGATGCTTAAGGAACTTAGGTATAAGGATATTAATTATACTTTTCCTGCTAGAGATAACCACTTTGATATCCAGCTCAATATCTCTAATTTTATCCAGGATAGGTTTGTATTATAAAATCAGTGGTTTGTTACATGAGATGGGGATCATCAGGTATTATAGTGGTAATTTTTGTATCCTGATTCTTATTATGCTGCATAATCATGTACTTTGGGAAGTTGCTTTGTATGACAAAAACATACCACTTTTTCATTATAGATTTTCTTTCCTAATATTTTGTTAAACATTTTGATGCCTGTAACAAGTTTTAAGACAAAATTATCATAAACTCTTAAGAAGAGGAATAGGTCATCCACAAAACTTAGAAACATTTAGTCATTTCCACTACCCTTACTAATAACTTATTAAGGGTTTTTATAGATAGGGTAAATGGATAAGGAGAAATTAGATCTCCTTGCTGAGCCCTTTATAGGTTATAGTTAACTTTGATGGTTCTTTATTAACTAGAATGTTAAAGAAGACCTTTATGACGCATTGTTCTATCCTTTGTGTAAAGTTAACATGGAATATTTTTTCAATACATTTAAGATGAAACTCTAGTCTAATGTGTCATAGGCCTTTTGAAAGTCTATCTTAAGGTCACAATTCCTATTGCTCCATTTCCTTATGTAGATATTTTGCAATTCTTGTACGAAAAGAATGTTATCACTAATTTATCTACCTGGGATGAGTGCTCCTACTAATGGGTTACATAATTAATCATGTTTATGTTCATTCTTTATGCTAATATCCTTGATATTATCTTTTTAATAGAATTACAACATGCAATAGGTTTGTAATTTTGTACTAAATTATGCTATTTTCCTTTAGGAAACAACGTTATAAATGTCTTGTTAATCTCTTTCAGGAGTTTCCATCTTTAAAAAAGTTCCTTAGTTGCCTCCTTAGCAGTTCCCCATATTAGATTCCATGTTTTCTAGAAGAAATACACATTCATCCCATCAAGGCCAAGGGCTTTTTGGGGATTAAAAGACTGTGAACTATTCTTAATTTCACATCTAATAACTTGCTAAGATAGGATATTTACTTCCTTAATAGTTAATTGATCCTGTATTATCTCTTTAAATAGTTATACTAAGGAAGTAATATCTGAGATGTGTCTATTATACTTGAGAAGAAATTGAAAAATTCCTTCATGATTATATCTTGCCCTATGATAATGGAATTACACATATTAAGGGAGGTGATCTTATTTGTGGCTTTTCTTATCGTAATCTATTTATGAAAGAAACTATAATCCCTATCTGCCTTTATTGGCATTGTTATTCTTGATCTCTACCTCATTATAGATATTTCAAACTCTAATACTTATGTGTAGTATGAGAGGGGCCATTTTTCCCTCTATTACAATAGCCCATTAGTAGGATTTTGATATAATTCAGACTGAGCTTGAGTCAGTTTTTGGTTGGATAAGTCTAGAAGATGTTTTACACTTCCTGTTATTACCTTATGTAGTTTCTTCCGTTCCTCCTTGATGTTCTATAACTTCCTAGTATATTGGAATTGTTTTGTTCCCATACAGTTCCCTTAAAGTCCTCTATTAATTACATCCTCAAAGTCCTCCACTGTAGTTAGACAATTGTTAAATCTAAATGATATCTTCATTGGCCTATTAGAATTTAAGACAATAATAATGCATGGTGAGTGATCGAATATTAGTGAGTTAGGTAAAAAGGATATACTATTTGGGTAGTTTTTCATCCACTATAAGTTCACCATATATTTGTCCAACTTCTTCCTTAGGTTCCACTTTCCTTTTTGTCTATTGATCTAGGTGTAGAGATTTCCTTCATATAGGACATTAAATAGTCAAGTATCTCAAATGCATATTCTAAGATCCTCAATAAAATTTATTTCACATACATTCCCCTTTGCCTCATTTAGATCTTTTGTTACATTAAATTCTCCAATTGCTAGCTAAGATTCTTAGGTATTAACTCCCAAGATCCTGAGCTTAATCTATAGATCTACTCTTTAGAAATTATGTTTAAATCCATATGTCATTGATATGTTATCCTCCCATGGTCTTGTATTGACCTTGCCTTAATATGTATCATTTGATTAAAATTTTAGGCATTCAAAATTTACTTCCTTAACATTTTAGAGAAGTAGTATTCTCCAATTGAGATGATAATTATAATAATCTATCATCTTTTATTTATTTTACAAAGATTAAGGTGCAATTCTCAGTCTTAATCCTTGACTAAAAAATGCAAAAATACTCGACTTATTATCATATATGAAATTTCTAACTACTAGATGTTTTATGGGGGAATTTATACCCCTTACATTCCAAGCAACAATCTTTATGATCCATTAGTCGAAGAGGTTGCCCTCTTCTTCTTAATGTTTTTCCTTTTATAGTCTGAGATTTTGAATTCATCTTATATAAGTTGCTTCTTGTTTAATGGATGCTTTTAGATAATAACATTGTCTATTGATTCTTTTGCTTGTTTAATTTTCTGCTCTAATTGGTCCTATTATGTTGAGACATCCTTTACCTTTTGAATAGGCAGTATTTCATTTTGGCTTGATTTATTGGATTGTTAGAATGTATAGGTGTGTTCATTGTCTAGTCCTCTAAGTCTATTTCACCTATCAATTCTTAAAACCCCTAATTTTGAATATCCTTCCCTTAGGTCTCTATAGCTTAGTTATCTTTTGTTTGGGTTTCCATGTATAAATAACTTTAATTGTATCTTGCACTTCCACCAATTCCATATTTAAGTTAAACTTTTTTATAGGTATCTCCTCATGTAAATCCTTCATGGTATCAACAAGCACATATATTCAAACATAGTTTATGCATTTGATTTTATCAGTTAATTGGTCAAAGCATAAAGGTTTACCTATATAGCTTGCAATATGACTCAATCCATTAGTAGTTCAGTACTCTAGTGGAATTCCTGTATATAGATCCATATAGGAATGTTTTTTTGATCTTATTTCTTCTTTATCTATTTCAGGTTTCCAGGTTTGTAGTAGTAGGGGCTTATTTAGCACATGCTAGGGGTTGGCCTCAAACACTCTTGTAGCCAATTCCTTGGTAGTAAATTTTAAGAAAAAGATGTCATCTTCATAAACTAAAATCTCCAAAGGATCATACGCTCTCCAGTTTGTAGATATCCAAGTCATCATCATAGGGTAAGACATCCTCTTATCTATAAGGAATCTAACCAATTTAGAGCTCAAATGTGCAAATCCCTTTCTCAACACCTTAACAGGAGGGGATACTATCTGCTACCCTAAAATTCTACTTAAGGGTGAGTATGATAACTTTGTTTCATATATAACATCACTTACTACTTAAGTCCAAGACAACTCAGCCTAAGGTTATGCGGGATCTGCTAGAGGCTGCTGTGAAAAGATGAGGTTTATGTGTTCCAGGGATGATTTTGGGGTTAGGAGAGGGAATTTATTTAGGGAACATCTCCATTATCTGAGGATTGAGCCATATTAGACAAAGGAGGATGACAATGTTAAGAAACAATAGGTACAGTGATAAACCAAGAGTACTTTAGGAAAGTCCCTATTTTATATGTGGAAGAGTTAGTTAGGCGATGTGGAGGTGTTTTGAGGGTAGAAGAAACAATAATGTAGGCTAGAACAGAAAGGGTAAAAGTTGAGGTGTAGGAAGACGATGGTAGTAGAAGGAGCTTGAAGATGTAACGACAAGCTTTGGACTCCATAGTGTCTCTCTCTACTATATGATTAGTAATTCATTTTGGACTTTAATTTAAAGAGTCTAATTGACTAATTTTAATATAATTAAAAATAATTAATTATAGTTTTAGAAAACAACTTCACAAAATTTTAAATTAGGAATCAATTTAATCATTAATCTTCATTAGATTAAAAAATAATTGATTTAATATTTTAATTGATTTTGAATTTAAAAATTTTTAAATTATGTCTTAAATTTGTGTTAAACTAGGAATATGTTATTTCACACTTAAAATAACTTTATTTAATCTTAAAATTCCTTTAATTATAAAACTAAATAAGTTAGCCCTTTCCAAGTTTAAGTTTAGACAATCCTATTACCAAACATATTTAATCTAAATATAGAATACATAATTGTTGTTGCCAAACATACCTTACTCAAGTCTTAGGTTTATGATATTCAACTTCCAAATGCCTTTATCATTGGTTTAGGTTACATTAACCTTGTAACCAAACAAGTAATGTATGTTTCATAAGAAAACCCTAACACTTAAAATAAACTTTAGTCGCCCATTTAAAATAGTTGCATTTGCCAATATCTTCTTTAGTCACTTGCTTTGTCATATCTTTGACAACAATATATGACTTCTTTGACTAACAATAGTTCCACATGTACATGAGATGGTTCATCATAACTATCGTAAGTGCCCAGTGTCTGACCTCTAGTAGTATCTATGCGAACATATTAAGAGAAATCTATAAGTGTTATAAGGAGGGATATACAATAAATGTTAGCTCATTTAGAGCTGAAGTTTATTTACAATATGGTATGAACTTTTTAGTAATTAATTAAAATAAAATCTTAAATTCAATTAAACTTTAATTAGAATTACAGTAAATTCTAATAGAATACCAATTGAGCTCAAATAAGATCCAATATCTAATAATGGTCCTCATTTATTAAACATATTATATTTATCTTAAAGTTTATAAAACTTTACAATTAAATTCAACTTGATTAAATTACTTTCTTCTCTCTTTAACAATTCTCTATGTGTGATCTACTAGGTTCTTAAATATATTTGTAATGGATAAAAATTATGACCTTAAATCCTATTTAGGACTTTAGAAATTAAAATTTTTAATTTGTCTTTAATTCTCTAATTAAATAATTTATATACATAAATCAAGATTGACATTTAAAAATGTGTTATGACCACTAAGTATTAGGAAAGTTAAAGTGGTTTTAACTAATCTTTTCACGCATGATTTTTTCGTATAATTCAATCATTTTATTACACAATGTTTCGATTAGAAATAAAGTATGAAATTACTATCTACTCTATTTGAATCTAATCGTATTAGTTTTCCACTATTACTAGTTGATTGTAAACTATTTTACAAAGTATACTTTCATCCTGGCTAATGATATACTAAATCAATACTAATAGAGAATAATAAAACATTATTTCCTTTAGGTGATGAATCTTATAGTAATCTCTCAACTATCTCCATATAGTTTATATTATATCCAATGACTACCAATTAAGCTACCTTTGACATAAATGAGTCATAAGTAGTATCAAAATATAACAATCCTTATAGGAGTGATACTTTGGTGATCTTAAATCAAATGACTACTTGTACAATCATCACAATAAAAATTTCTATAAACATACAAGTAATGTTCTAAATATAATTCTCATATAGGGTTAGTTTAGTAAACTTGTACTTCAACAAGTACTCATATATTTGTTTAAATATCTCTATATTAGTTTATAAGATCGATTACTTCCTTCGTAAGATTATGTTACTTCTTTCTTACAAAGGAAGTAATAATCTTACGAAAGAAGTAGTCGATTTTATAGACTAATATAGAGATATTTAAACAAATATCTAATCTCAATAGAAGCGTAATTGAGAACAATTTATGAATAATACAAAATGAAATACAAATCTTATAATTACATTCTCATCAATAGTAATGTACATTTATTCCAAAAATTTTATATTATATATTAATTAATTAAATGAATATATATATATATAACTTTGAAAATATATAAATTAATCATAAATATGGAATGTTATAACAAAATAAAAAATTTTACGCTTCCCTAGTTACCTCCTTTAGTTATAATCCTTTTAATTTCGTACTTTATACACATAAATGATTGTTATTTTTTGTTCAATAGAAAATTATTATTATTATTTAATAACTTTGAACTTTCACATTTATATGATATAAATTCAACTCAAGTCAGTCTTATATTCAATTAATTTTCTTTTGAATTAAAAATCATAAATGTGCAATAAGATGATTATAGAAAAAATTCCTTATAATAGTATAGTGGCAAGTTTTGAATAAAATATTTAAATTAGATATTTTTATTCATTTTCACTGTAAATATATTAATATATAATAAAAATTAAAATGATCCCATATTTTGATAAGATAAAACAAAAACAATTTAAGATTTTAAAAATAAATATAATAATTATTTAGTAAATGACATATATAATATATGAATTAAAAATTTTAGAACTTTTTGTTTAAAAGTACTTTCTTCATTTATCACTTAAGAAAAAACATACTATTAATTTTATTACAGAGAAAAAACAGATTTGTTTACCTCTTTTAAAAAATTAACGGCAGGTTTATGATATTTCCATCGCAACTCCGTTGATTAGTAACGGGAAAACAATTTCTAAAGGGCTGGTTAACCCTAACTACATTTGCCAAGATGAGTTCCCCTCTCTAAGTGACTTGATGGAAAAGGTCATATCTGGAGCTATAAGCTCAACTCATGGACAAGATAGTGTGAAAAGAGATAAGGATTCACCCTTGGGAGCATAATGCAGAATTGGACCACGACTAGACGGGGAAAAAAAAAAGGTTGAAGACACTATTTATGGAGAACGTAAAGACGCTAATTTGCTAGAGATACTAGAGTAGGTCCCGTGGCATATTTGGGGACAACTGCCATTCTTGCATAAGTGGAAAATGAGGATGCAGCTGGAAAAGGGGTAACTCGGGTACGATCAAAGTGTACCCTCTGTGGTTCAATTTCCGCAATGCACCATTAGCGTACTAAAAAGTAGATTGATTGTGTTATATTGGAAGCTTTATAGTGAAACCATTGTGTCGGGACTCCTAAACAGCTAGATTGGATAAATTATTTTATTCTAGAGTGTGTGTAGAGCCAAAGAAAGGGGATGAACTCTCTTATGTACTGCCAGCAATGTTTCAGATCTTGTACCATATCGGTCGACAATAAAGGTGAATAGTATCGGATTTAAATATTAGTTGATATTGGTCAATACCGGTTGGTACTAATCGGTATTATAAATACCGGTCAAATATTAGTCGATATCGAAAATTTTAAAAAATATAGAGACTAAATTGTAAAATTTTCAAATTTTTTATAAAATTTACCCTTCCATCCTCTCCCTCTCCCCACCCCCTATTTTTTTAAAAGCTTTTTTAATTTGTTATTTAGTTAAATTTTTATTGTGATTTTTTTAATTTTTATTTTAAAAATAAAATAAATATTTTATTACTAATAATAATTATACATTAAATAAAAATTAAAAA
>JANZXP010000007.1:12752136-12780621 GCA_027576715.1 Erythroxylum flavicans | reverse complement strand
AATGCTTTTTAATGTAATCAAAATTTAACTTCAATCAATTACAAAAATCTCTTTAAATTAATAAATATTAATTTATCAGTTAATTAATATCTCTATAAAATAATAAAATATCATGATCCCAACAATATTAATTTATAGAGGTTTTACATAGGCTACTAAATGGTAAAGAAGCATTTTGGACAAAATGTGTTCATGAATATTACTTAAATGGAATCATTTTTTGGCAATTGAGCATAAATAAGGATAAGAGAGCAACTTTTCCCCCTGATAAAAAACCATATTGCGAATGGTAATAAAACAACTTTTTGGTTCAATAACTAGACATATATCAATCTATTATTTACTAGAAGCTAGTGATGATGGGCAAGTTTTACAATTTATAAGCCTTCAAAATACTATAAGTGCACAGATATGTCGTGTTTTGTTGAATTGTTAACAAAGTCGTTTTAACCTTTATGCAGCGTCGTTTGCTTTAGAATGAGCTTGCTTTCTTGTTTTCTTAAATGAAGACCATTCCCTTTTGTAATTATTCTATTATTTCAATACAATTTAACTTTTAAAAAAATACTATAAGCGCACAAGTAATGAATTGTAGTACGTGGGTTATCGATCCTACGAGGAGTTGTGAACTAATCTAATCTTAAGATCTAATGCTTAAAAAATAAAACTGAACAGAAAAATAAACACGTGAAGGTGAGTGATAGAAAATTAATACGTGAAAGTAACACAAGAAATTGAATATTGAGCAACACCAAATTCAGAATGGGAAATCACACAAGAAAATTTACTTAAATTATGAGGGATTTATCCTATCATCAATGCTAACCTAATCACTTTTTTGTTATTGTTGTGTTGGTTCTAGACTATTATAAGATGGATTACTCTCTCGAGTTATAATAACTAAACCCTTATTAATAAACCTTAATTAAGTCGAGTTATCGAAATTGTAATCTCTTGATTGATTATCAGCTCATAACCTAATCATTTCTTAAGCCTTATAATAAAATATCGGGTCTAACACAGGATCTCTCTCTTTATAATTGTAGATTTGATTAATTGCGTGATCTATTAGATTATTTAAATCTCATTAATCAACCTAATTATTTCACATTTAATTCACTCTATTGATTTATTACCAAAGCATGAAGTTACAGCAATCAATCACAAATCGAAAGAACATAAAAGCAACTATATTAACATTGAATCAAGTTTAAATCCCTAAAGAAAAGTTTGAACATCGCCATCAATCTACAACCGATAAACATAATCATATTTATCTTAGACATTCAATGAAGAAAATGGAAAAGATGAACATAATGTCACTTGGATAGAACCGGGATGACTCTACAAGACAGCAACATTAGAAGCCCTCTCCTCTTCTTCCTCTTCTCTCTCTTCTTCTTCTTCTCTCCTCTTAAAATTTTTCCCAAAGTGGTAGAATGTAAACTCTCTTTTAAGGTCCTATTCTTTTCCTTTTATAGTATTTTCTAATTAGGGTAAACTTTAGGGTTTTTCTGAGCTCTAAAAGTCTGAAATGTCCCTGAAAAATGAAGTTTGATAAGTCGATGCATGTTGACTATCACGTAGACCATGATTACGGCCCTAAATTTACCTTCTGTCACGATCGTGGCGGATGATGCCACGACGATGGCTCCTTCATCTTGTTTCTGTCATGATTGTGACCCTAGGTTTTACTTTGGGCTTCCTCCGATTCTCCTCCGTTCTTCTATAATTGATCTGAAATACTAACAAACATGTCCAGGCACCTCAAATAGATAAAATTTAAGCTTAATGGCATACACTAACCCATAAAACACTCAAAACACAATCCTAACATAAACATGCACTAATTATTCAATTTAACAACTAAAGACATATTAAATACCCACTAAAACATCAAGTAATCTACCACTATCAACATCCCCACACTTAAACTTTTGCTCGTCCTTCAACAAACATAAAACAAACAAAGAAAAGCACCAAAACACAATATACACACATATGAATAATGGGACAATGACATTAAACTTTACGAAACAAATTTTACTACAAACACCATCTCTCAAGCTATTCTAACTTATTAACTTGTGAAGCTTCTGTCTAAGTACGTCAGATTAAATATACATACTAATCAAGACCTTAATGGCAAGTTTATTCACCCCTATTGCTTGCACATACATATTGATAACTATTCAATGAATCAAAATTGTAACTATCCCTAGGTAGGTTTTCATGAAAAATCAAGCTATTTACAAAGATTGGTAGGCTTATTTGACAAAATAATATTTTTATTGATTTGTATTGACATGAACCTAGTCTTTTTACACTAAGGCAAACATTTGTGAGGAATATCGTTCAAGTACTCAACTAGGTCATGTTTTTATTGAGCGGTTTGGTTGGAATGTCATTATAGTCTTTTGAAGTGAAGGTAAACATTTGTGATGAATGTCCCCTGATTACTTAGCTATATCATATTCTCAACTGGATATTAGCTCTATTTATATCCCGAAGGTCAACGAAATAGTTATTTAATTAAGATTTAAACCGTTTTCTTATTGCCTACTTCACTTCTCCTAGCTACTAATTTTCATGAAAAGATACTAACGATGTTACTTATTCTATTGGCCTAAAATTATAAATGAATGTGACAAATTCGTACAGTGAATAAACTAAACTATAATGAATGTAACAAAATTATAGGGTGAATAAACTAACATCATATCCTAATTAACATATATATTTAACCAAACAAACCTAGGTCACAATTACACAAGTTAATAAATCTTTGCAACCTAAAAGACTATGTTCAAAGCTAAATCAATTTTGTTAAGTCCTAGCCATTGACACATTCAAACAAATCACATCATGCAATTGTAAACAAAACTAACATGTAAAATTCACATTTAAATAAAAACATATAATTCATGTAACCCTCCTTACATTTGGATAAAACATTGTCCTCATTGTGAGAAGATCAAACAAATAATACAAAAGGTGGGAATACGAATAACGAAACATGAGAAACAAGAGAACAATTGAAAATAACAATAAAATAAAAGACAAGGGTTAGAGTATATAACCCTTCATGGCGATTGAGGTGGTGATGGACAAATTTTGATAGTGTTGAGATTAAATCTGCTTGACATTGAGAGTGTTTTCCTATCTTATAAGTGATCCAAAAGAGTAAGAGAATTAGTAATCTAACCCATTCGAACTCATTATGGAATTGAAAAAAATCTAATTACACAACAATTTAAATCTAACTACTAAATATGCTAATTTAGGCTCATTAACTAGACCTTGCATCCTTAGAAGTGTGTTCAATTGTTTGAAAGGAAGGAAATTAGTTCCTTTTCCTTAGAAATCACTCCTTTGAGATATGGTTTCCAACAATGCTTATGAACTTAAAGGTCTCCTTGTTTGAGTTTTCCAATTTAAGGACTCCATGAGAAAACACTTGGGTTACTGTAAAAGGTCCACTTTAGCACATTTAATTTTTCTTGAAAATAGTCTCAGCCTTGAATTGTATAGTATGATCGTATCCCCAACCTTGAAATCCTTTGGCCTCAAATGAGAATCACTCGACTTCTTCACCTTTTCTTTAAAAATTTTGGCATTTTCATATGCATTTTAGCAAAACTCGTCTAGTTTATTGAGTTGTAAAAGACTTTTCTCACCCGATTGCCTCCAACCAAAGTTTAGGACCTTCGTTTCCCAGAATGTGTGATGCTCTAATTCTACAAACAAATGACATGCTTTACCATAGACAAGTCTAAAGGGGGTAGTGTTGATTGGAGTTTTGAAAGCAATTTGATAAGCCCATAGGGCATCATCTAGTTTTAATGCCTAATACTTTCTTGAACTATTTACCATTTTTTTGGGTAAAATATGCTTAAGCTCTTAGTTTATAACCTCGACTTGTCCACTGGTCTATGGGTGGTAAGGGATGGAAATGAGATGGTGGACCATGTATCTTTTAAGGAGAGCTTCAAAAGATCTGTTGAAAAAGTGGCTCCTTTATCACTTATTATAGTTTTTGGCACCTCAAATCGATTAAATAATCTTTTTATAAACTTTTATGCAACATTCCCATCAATTGTTAGAGATACCGTGGCTTCAAGCCAGCAAATATGTGATCCATCTCTACTATAATGTACATGTTCCTTATAGAGGATGGGAAAGGTCCTATAAAGTTGATGTACCCTACATTGAAGACTTCAACTTCCAAAATGTTGGATAAAGGCATCTCGTCTCTTTTGGATATATTGCCTACTCTTTAACAGTGATCGCACTGTGATGAAAACTTAAGCGTCCTTGAACAAATGTGGCTAGTAAAATCCACATTCAAGTACTCGAGCTTCTGTTCGGTTTGCTACATAATGTCCATGTGTTAAGCTTCGTGACACTGTGTTAATATATTTATTTCTTCATCCAAAACTCATTGTCTTACCAAACCATCATCACATGTTTGATACAAGATTGGTTCATCCCATATAGATCTGGCGCATTCATACAAGAACCATTTCCTCTATTGATATGATAAATCAGAGGGGAGTTTACCATTGGCAACATAATTGGCGATATCAGCAAACCATGGTGTCGCTAGGTTGTTATGTAACATCAAGGTTTCATCAGGGAAATTCTCATTAATATGGTCACTTTGTTTACATTCCCCTCCTTCTAGACGTGATAAATGGTCTGCAACCACATTTTTTGTTCCCTTCTTATCTCATACTTCGATATCAAATTCCTATAAGAGGAGTACCCATCGAATTAACCTCGATTTCACCTCCTTTTTGTTAAAAATATATTTTAAAGAAGCACGATCAGTGAATATAATCACTTTTAACCCTATAACGCATGATTGAAACTTATCACATGCATACACCATAGTGAGTAATTCCTTTTTTGTGGTGTTGTAGTTAAGTTGGGGTATCGTGAGGGTCTTTCTTGCATAGTATATTGCATGCAACCTTTTGTCTTTTCTTTACCCCATTACGCAATTGATAGCTTAGTAGCTTGCATCACATATGACCTCAAATAGGAGTGTCTAGTCAAGTGCTATCAATATTTGGGTCTATGTTAATGCCCCCTTTAATTTATTAAATGCAGATAAATAGTCATCATCAAAAAGGAAGGGAATATCTTTGACTAACAAGTTTGTCAAGGGTCTTGCAATCTGCAAGAAATCTCAAATGAAGTGCTAGTAAATCCTATCATGACCTAGGAATCCTTGCACTCCCTTAACATTGATTGGAGGCGGGAGTTTCTCTATAAATTTTGTTTTCACCCTATCCTCTTCAAATTCATGGTGAAAAATTTTGTGCCTTAGCACTATTCCCTCCTTCACTATAAAGTGGTGCTTTTCCTAATTCAACACTAAGTGTGATTCTTCACATCTTTGAAGCACCCTATCTAAATTAGTTAGGCACATTTCAAAAGAATCTCCAAAAACTGAAAAATCATCCATGAAACTTCCATTATTTCCTCAATCATATCTACAAAGATAGATGTCATACACCTTTAAAATGTCACTGGGGCATTGCATAATCTAAAAGGCATTCGTCTATTTGCAAAGGTACTGTATGGACATATGAACATGGTCTTTTCTTGCTCATTGGGGTAGATGAATATTTTACTGTACCCCGAATAACCATCCATGAAGCAATAGAAAGAATGACTAGCCACTCTTTTCTATCATTTGATTTATGAATGGGAGAGGGAAATGATCCTTTTTGGTCACCTTATTGAGTTTATGATAATATATACACACTCTCCATCCCGTGACTATTTTTATTCAAGTTAATTCCCTATTTTTAGTCTCCATTATAGTTATTCTGCCCTTCTTTGGCATAGACTGAACTCGACTGACCCATTCACTGTCAGATATAGGATAAGTTATCCTAGCATCTAAAAGTTTAACTACTTCTTTCTTGATCACTTCTTTCATGTAAGGGTTCAACCTAATTTATTGTTCCCTCACCACCCTACATCCTTCGTCGAGGTTTATTAGATGCATATAAACATTAGGACTTATACCTTGAATGTCAGATATCTGCCATCCCATAGTCTTGATTCACTTCTTGGCAACTGCTACCACCTTACTCTCTTGATTCCCATACAATTAGTTAGAAATAATGGTGGGTAACATTTGACCTTTACCTAGAAAGGTATATATAAGATGTGTAGGTAGTGATTTAAGCTCTAAGGTAGGTGGTTTCTCCATAGAGGGTGGTATGGGAGCCAACTCCTCCATCTCATCCTCCCCTTTAGACTCAGCCTTGTTCATATTCTCAGTATCATTGTCTATCTCCACTTTAGTTGTCTTTACTTCTGCAACACAATTCTCTACTTGTTCTTGCATACTTGCATTCATAATTTCAATTTTCGTACACATGCTATTTTCCTTCGAATTCTCTATGGCCTTTTTCATATTAAATTCCACTTGATCTTCATCAATCTGAAGTGTTAATTTTCCTTTATGGACGTCAAATAATTCCTTTCCTGTGTTCATGAAAGATCGCCCAAGAATCAACGAACAATTCTTATCCTCTTCCAAGTTAAGAATCATAAAGTCCATAGGGATAATGAACTTATCCACTTGTATCATAACATCTTCCACCACTCCAAATGGTCTTTTAATAGATTGACTAGCTAACTAAATTAACATTGATGTTAGCATGACCTCACCGAGCCCTATTTTTTAAATATCGACAAAGGCATCAGGTTGATACTTGCTCCTAAATCACAGAGGCACTTTATGAATTCAAGGTCACCAACCACTCAGGGTATTATGAAACTCCCTAGATCTTTCAATTTGGATGGAATCTGACTAGTAATTAATGAACTACAGGTGCCAGTTAAAGTACCATTTGGTTCGCTTCCCACGTACGCTTCTTTGATAATATGTCCTTCAAAACGGTAGCATATTTGGGCAAGTGTTCCAAAGCCTTAATAAATGAAAGATTTATTTGCAGCATCTCTAGTTTTTCTACAAACTTTGCAAATTATGCATCTAATTAATTCTTTTACAGTCATTGAGGCTATGGAACTTTGAGTGGATATGCAGAGGAGTAACATAAGGAGGGTACTCGCTTATATTCACTTCTATCTCTTTTTCTTGATCTTTCTCAATAGGAGGAGGGGTTCCAACTTTCATATTTATGGGTGATTCCAGTTCTTTCCCACTTCAAAGTGTGATAGCTTTAAGTTGCTCCCTTGATTTTGCTTCAGAGGTGTTTAGGATATTCCCCACATTTCGTGCTAATAAGGCACTTACTAATTGGCTCATTTGAACTTCCAAATTATGGATAAAAAGAGGCATGATTCTTTGTTACGTGCTCAAATCTTTCTTCCAAATCTTTTTGATTATCATTTAGGCTTCCAAGCTTATCCAAAATCTTATCTAACTTAGAGTCTATTGAATTTGGTTTCTCCTATGGGAAATCAAGTGGCCCTTGAGGTCATAATTGACCTCCCACATTTTTTAATCAAGAGAAGTTATGGTAATTTTTCTACCCAGGGCTATACGTGTTCGAATAGGGATTGTTCCCTCCACCTATACCAAACTATGCGCTCATATAATTAAATTGTCGTGCTTCATCAAGAAACAATCAATGGTGTCATGGTTTATTTTCCCATACAGCTCCCATTATTTTTGAACAGCTTTAACAAGAGTTGAGGAAGAAGCCTTCATATTGTTTAGCTATTGAGTCAAGTTGTCAATCTTAACTTGCATTTCTATGAGTAGTTAAAGCTCCCTTGTCTTACAAATGGTGGGTTGTCTATTTCTGTCTGTTGCCTACAAACAACTATTACTGGGCATTTTTTTGAGCAACTCTTCTGCTTCATTAACAGTCTTTCACATAAGCGATCTACCCGATGTTGCATCTATGGTACCTTTTGTGGGTGGGTTGACTCCTTTTTTGAAATTTTGCAAAAGGAATTCATTTGGTAGCTTATGGTGTGGACACCTCCTTGTCAATTCCTTATATCTCTTCTATGCCTCGTAAAGTGATTCCCCATCACTCTGTTGGATGTTCGTAATTTCTTTTATCATCTTTGTCATCTTAGTGAGGGGAAAATAATTTTCTAGGAATACACATACCAATTGCTCCCATATTGTGACATTTACGGGGCTCAGCAAGTGATACCAAACTTTGGCTCTATCTCTCAGCGTGAATAGGAAAAGCCTCATTCTAACAACTTCTTTTGAGATCCCATGATATCGGAAGGTATCACATATTTCAAGGAAGTTTACAATATGTGCATTGGGATCTTCGTTGGTCATTTTATGAAATTGGACATTCATTTGCAATATGTTCAATAGGGCTGGTTTAATCTCAAAAGAAATAGGTTGAGCTGGTGGTTAGGTTACTCCTTAATTGGTAGTGTTGAATCCTAGTCTTATGAAGTCCATGAGGGTTCGCTGCTAGTTGCCTTAATGTCCTTGAATGAGCACTTACAAAAATTCTTCTACAATTAGTTCCTCTATTTCTTCTTCTTAAGGTTAAGCTCGTCGAATGACTTATTCTAAATGAGTGATGTCGAGTGCTAAGGTTTTCGTCATCTAACTTATACTTCGAGTAACTCTTATATTGATGCAATTACATTGACACATTAGAACTAAACTAATCTTACTACTCCCTAGCAACGGTGCCAAAAACTTGATGATGGGCAAGTTTTACAATTTATAAGTCCTCAAAATACTACAAGCGCATATGTCAGAAATTGTAGTATATGAGGTGTCGATCCCACGAGGAGTTGTGAATAAATCTAATCTTAATTTATCTAAGGTTTAAATAATTAATAAAATAAAAATAAAAACTAAACAGAAAATTTAACACGTGAAGGTGAGTGATAGAAAATTAATTCATGAAATTAACACAAGAAATTGAATATTGAGCAACACCAAATTCACAATGGGAAATCACACAAGAAAATTTACCAAATTATAAGAGAGGGATTTATCCTATCATCAACGCTAACCTAATCACTTTTGTGTTATTGTGGTGTCAGTTCTAGAATATTGTAGGTTCAATTACTCTCTCTGAAGTTATAATCACTATACCTTAATTAATAAACCTTAAATAAGTTGAGTTACCGAAACTGTAATCTCTCAATTAATTATCAGCTTATAACCTATTTAGTTCTTAAGGTTTCTAATAAACTACCGTGTCTCACACGAGATCTCTCTCCATACAATTGTTGAATTGATTAATTGTATGATCTATTAGATTATTTAACTCTCACTAAACAACCTAATCATTTTACATTTGATTCACTCTCTCGATTTATTACCGAAGAGTGAAGTTACAGTAATCAATTAAAACACACAATTGAAATAACAAAAAAATGACTATATTAACATTGAATCAAGTCTAAATCCCTAAAGAAAAAGTTAGAACATCATCATCAATTCACAACCCATAAAAATAATCATATTCATCTTACATATTCAATGAAGAAAATGACAAAGATGAACAAAATCTCACTTGGATAAAATCAGGATTACTTAAGAAGGCAGCGGCGTCGAAAGCCCTCTCCTCTTCTTCCTCTTCTCTCTCTTCTTCTTCTCTCCTCTTGAAGCTTTTCCTAAAGTGGCATAATGTAAGCTCCCTTTTAGGGTTATATTATTCTCCTTTGATAGTATTTTCTAATTAGGGCAAACCTGGGGTTTTCCTAGGTGTCAAAAGTTCGAAATATCCCTAAAAATGAAGTTCAGTAAGTCGATGTGTGTTCTCTATCGCACAGGCCATATTTACCTTCTGTCATGATCATGGTAGATGATGCCACGATCGTGACTCCTTCATCTTGCTGCAGTCATAAGTTTTTCACCTATTTTTTCAGTGCAATTATTCATAGGCTATTAGGTCCAAAATACAACCGATGATGCAAGCTTATTGGGGGAATATTCAAAATATCCTTCGTATGCTCCATATACATTATATAAAGGGAAAGAAACACTAGAATTCATAAATATATGGAGGTGGAGAACAATTTTGCAGCTGAAAAAAAAGGTAAGCTTGATAAGGCTAATTCTATGACACATAAGGATTAGGACAAAGCTAGTTTTAGGATGAGGAACTTATGGCATTTGTAAGGTTATAACTAGTGTAATTCTTATGATCCAAATTCTCTCTTGTATCCTCTTTTAGTCACTAAGGTAGCTAGTCTATTACATTGAGCCATTTTAATGTTGTACAAACTTAGGTTTTATTAATAAAATTCATTTATTTTTTGAAAATTATTTACTAAATAGAATGATTAACATGGCAAACAATACTAGTATTAAGTGAATTCAATACCACTCGTATAAACAAAATTTACCACTGCACATTTGAAATAAACAATAGCTTTAATGAAAAATGGGAACATCATCTCTGATGAAAAATCATACCTTATCTCAATATAAACTATTCTATTACTCTATCTATTTAATATCAAGTTTAAATAGAAAAAGTATCATCATTTATTATAGATAAGGAAGGCATCAAATTTTAAATGGGAATTTATTGAATGAATGGGAAGCATATTATTCCTTAATATAAACTATATCAATATTCAATACATCTAATACCATCTCTGAGTAAAAATTATACCTTGAATTAATAGAAATTATACTAGTACTCTATTTTTTCAATACCACACTTAGGTAAGAGAATATTAATAATTACATATAAGTAAGAAACTCTTTTAAATGGGAAAATATTAGCTAAATAGAAAGAATACCATATCTCAATACAAATTGTACTAGTACACAAAACATCTAATACTAGGACTTAAAGATAAAGTTACTAGGACTTATTTAAGATAAGTTACAACTTTAATGAAATGGAAAAACAATCTCTGGTTGCAAACCATACCATACTGAAATATAAACCATAATAGTATTCTATCTACTCAATACTAGATCTAGGTACAAAAACATACCTTTATTGATTACAAATAACTAAAACCTATACTTTTAAGTGGGAATAATATGACTGAGTGGAAAGAGCTTTATGGGTTAGTGTACATAATACCAACAAGTACATGCAATCCTATAGCTATAAACAATAGACTCCAAGACGCATTTAAAAAAGTTCACACCTCCCGTGCAAAATAGGAAGCATATGGTTAAGTTACAATAATAACAAGAATTAATGTGAGGGATACAGATTGATACACATCTATGCAATAAAATGTATAAAAAAAGGTTTTTGTCTAACTCAGTTAAATACACATTTCTGTGGTCATCCTTATAGCAAATTGAGTCCATTAGAGTCTTTGGTAAACATAAACAAATATATGATTGTTTGATCAAGCATGTTCTTAATGGAAATTTTAATAAGAATTATAAGTTACATGATTTCATACACAACTAGGTATAAATTTATATTTTTAAAGGTTTTGTCTAACACTGTTTTATACACAGATGTGCAGTTAACTTTATTTTTAATTAAAAACTTTAAGTAGAAATGTGAAGTACATAAAATTTTACAAATTGTGCACGAAACTGTGCCCATTATAGGCTTTTCGACATGATTTACTACATAGTTATATGGTCCATCATATTGTAGTATAAACTTTTGTAGGGACTAATACACAAGTTATGTTATGATATTATGTATAGAACATATTATTATGCTTTTATGGTCTATATTACAATATCAAATGGTGAAGATAATGTATGGGACATATAATAATGAATGGGCCTTTTTACTTGGAAGGGAGAAGATAGTTCATGATAATTGCCTGTAAGCCACGTTTAAAAATGGTAGCATAACTTTAAAAATTTACATATTGGTATCAGAACCTTACCAAAAGATATAATATGTATTTTAAACCTTGTATCGTCATTCCTAATTATAGTAATTAAAATGATACTCTTGATCATTCCATCATAAAAAATCATTATGTATAGTACTTATCCCACCCATGTTAAAATATATAAGTAATGAAAAAACTCATTTAGGCCCTTTAAAGCTCTTTAACCTATTTCGCTAATATTGTGCCTATCCATTATTTATAATGCACAAAACTAACCTAGATATTTTTATTTTTTACTCTTCCTTTGAAGTTTTTCCACCTATTTTTTTATATAAAAACCCATCATCTAAGTAGTGTATAATAGTAAGTGAAAGGTAAATAAAAAAAAGAGATAATGGTAGTAAAATTTTTGTTAAGTAAATTCCTTATCAAAGCTATGATTATGAAAAGGTATATATACCTACTAAAATTCTAACACCAATTCCTCAAATTGTTTTTCTATACATGTTGTCTTATCTAAAGAATATGATAGGTAAACAGACAAATCTTAAGGTTTGAAAGAAAGGAACTTTAGCTGTATAAATTCCAGATGAAAACCATGATTATGATAAGGAATGTATACACACCAAATCTCCTTCCTTTATATTTCAATATTTATACTTGTCAATGATGTTGCTTATGAAATAGAGTAATAATGAGAAAATAGAGAAGTGACTTTGATGGTGTAAATTCTTTGTCAAAATAATTTAGATTTCTTTCATTCATTTATAGTTCAATATTTATATAAATAGAGTAATATTGAGAAAATATAGAAGTAACTTTGATGGCGTAAATTCCTTATCAAAATAATTTAATTTTTCTTTTGTTGTTATAGATGTGGTTTAAAACTCGATAAAATGGTAATTGTTAAACATATTGGTGCAAGTGATTTGTTAAGATACACAATATTCCAAACTATTGAACATGTATATATTCCTTATGCTCATGGCATGCCAATAGAGAAAGAAATCCTTATATGAGTTATTATTAGAGGTATATTGCAATTAATCTTTCACAGCTAACATTGGCCAATTAATGTTAATGACATCAGTGTTAATATTGGTTTTGCCTAAACACACCCTAAATAATGAAGCCTATTAAAGGTTGCTTATATATGGCAAACATACTAGTAGCATATTGTATTATTTATGGAAATAAATTAAAGAAAAATAAGTTCTACATATTTCTTATAAGATAAATTGTTAATGTCTTCATTTTAAGCAGAAAAAATTGTGATTATATTCCAATATGAATAATTAAACATAAACATTTGTAAATGAATAATTATAAATTAAAAAATGCTAGAAGTTACAAATATTACACCTATGATAGTAGCATGTATTTAATTTTTGAACCATTAGCAATGGAACAATTTTTAATCAACTTTCATATAACATTGTAGTATATATTATTTAATTGTAAAAAGCATAATGAAAATTTTGATATAACTCTATGATGAAATCCTTTAAGTAATGAAGTCATCAAATATGTGGAAAAAAGAAGAATCTTTGCTTGTCTAAATAACATGTTTAGTGAATGATGGTAAATCATATTCTTGTTTAAAAACTTGAAATGGAAATGTCAAGTATATGGATTGGTACAAAACCATGCATTAAATTATGTCCAATAAAGGTTTTGCTTAGTATGGTCATCAACACAAACATATGGTGAATCATGATCTAATTTAAAAATTAGTAACCACTCATGCATAGGCCATGTTATGATATCATTCATGGTTCATGTAATAATGTTAGGAGATTATAATAATGTGTGGGACCTATCATAATCCATGGCCCTTTTACTTAGAAAAAGGAAGGGAGTTTATGATAAATTCCTTTAAAATATGTTTATAAATAGCGGTATAAGACTAGAGACTCAAACATAGGTGTTAGTTATATTAAGCCTTATAAAAAGACTTTACAATTAAAATGATAATCATAATTCTTCTCTTATAAAAATAATATATAATTGCATATCCTACTTACATGAGTAAGAAAAAAACTCATTTTGGCCCTCTAAACCCTTTTTAACTATTACTATGATATTGTGTATATCCACTATGTACAATCTATAATACATAACTCAAATCATTCATTATTTCCTTGATCCTTTTTCAACCATTTTTCATAAAAGAAACTTATAATTCCATAAGCATATAATACAGAGCAAAAGGCAATCAAGCAAATATTGAGATAATGGAGAAGAGAATTTTGGTAATTTATTTGTATGAATTCCTGGTTAAAAATATGTTTATATAACCATAAAACTTCCTCCCACCTTTCTTGAATGTTTTTGTCTATCCACATTGTCTCATGACTCTCATATGTAGATTAAGATTTTATTATATAGAAGAAATTTGTTCTAAAACTATCTTTTTCATGTATAAGAAAATATTATATAGAGGGAGTAGTTTAACTTTGGTTAGGTGCAATTTTAATCAAAACCATGATTATAATTAGAAATATAAACCCAACAAAGTTAGTTCCTGCACTCAATATTTCTATCTACCCACTGTATCCTCTTTGGAACATAGAATTACTGAGATGTGTCCTGATAGTTATAGGTGGCATTATATTTTAGTGTGTTTTTAGTTGTTAATTAGATTATTTGTGCTTGTTCAGGTTTAGAATTATGTTAGCCTGATTAAGTGTTTGTGTTTTTGGAGTGATATATGGTTTAGAGCATGTTATTGGGCTTTAATTTTTCATTTTTAAGCGTTTTGATGAGTTCATTAGTGTTTGAGACTAGGCAAAGAGACTGGAGAAGATTTGGAGAAAGCATAAAGGAGCCAAGGCCACAATTGTGACAGAAGCAACCAACACAGGCCATAATTATGATAGAAGCCAAACAGGAGCAAACCATGATCATGACTAACTAGCCATGATTATGACAGAAGCCAAATTTCAAGTGCCATGATTATGACTCATTAGCCACGATCGTGGCAGGCACGATAATAAACGCAAGGACTACTTCTAAACTCAATTTTTTAAGGTCATTTTACACATTTGGGTTTGGGTAAAACCTAGTTTTTACCCTAAAATGGAAAAAAGATATAAAAGGAAAAGACAGAAGCTTTAAAAGAGAGCCTCCATTTTGTTACATTGGGAAAGAAGCCAAGGAAGAAAAGAAAAGAGGAGAGAGGACGAGGGAGTTGCTGCTGCTGCCATTCTAGTCCACTTCAGGTTATGTTTCTCTTCCATCTTATTATTTCATTCATTTTGATGTATAAAATGGATGTGATGATGATGAATTTAGGTTTAAGGATGTTCTGAACTTTTTTAAGGATTTGTTTTTGAATCAATGTTAATTTGATTTCTTTTGATTTTAATGAGATGGGTACTGTGACTGTTTATTGTATTTAAATGCTTCAGTTATAAATCGAGAAAGTGAACTAATAGTAAAATGATTAGATTAGGTAATGAGAGTTAAAAAATCTAATAGATCACATAATCAATCAAATCATACGAAGAGAGATCTCGCGTAAGTATTAGAGTGCTTAAGATCTAATTGCATGTGTGGGTTGTTTGTTGATTGAGAGATTACAAATTCCATAATTCAATTCAATTGTGGTTTATGATTTATGGTTAAATGATTATAACTCAAGAGAAGGTAATCACCCTTTGAACTTGTAAGACCGATACTGGATTAACTCAAAAGTTATTAAGTTAACATTAGATGATAGGATAAATCCCTTTTCTCATAATTGGTTAAACTTCCTTATGCGAATTTCCAATTGTTGATTAGTTGTGCTCAATTTTGATTTCTTTGTGTTAATTTTACAATTTCATTTTCAATAAACCCATATTCAATTGATTAATTTCCTGCTCATTTTTTATTTTCATTTTAATTACACTTTTATACCTTAGACAAATTAGAATTTGATTAGTTCACTAATTCCTCGTAAGATTGATATCTCACATACTACGCTTATGACCAATGTGCTTATGAAATATTGAGGGTATTATAAGATTAAAACTTGCTTAACAAGTTTTTAGTACCGTTACCGAGGAATTAGTTAGGATTAGTTGAATTTTTTTAGTTTAGGATGAACAAAAAAGTTACTCAAAGTTCAAGTAGGATCATCAAAACATTAGAACTTGATATCGCCTGTTTAGAGTGAACAATCCAAAAGCAAGATATGAAGAAGAAATAGAAGAACCAATGGCATACAAATTCAATCAAGGAGGAAATCAAGGAAACCAACCTCTAACCCTTATGGATTTCATGAGATTAGGGTTAAACATTGCAAATTAAGGTATGACTTGACCACGAGTACAATCACCCTCATCCGAGATTAAGCCAACCTTGCTAAACATGTTGCAAACAAATGTGTAATTATATGAATTGACTAATGAAGATCTTGTTGCTCATATAGTTAACATCCTAAAAATATATGATACTTTCTGATATGATGAGATCTCAGAAGATGTCGTTAAGATGAGGCTCTTTCCTTTCACACTAAGGGATAGAGCTAAGGATTTTTATCATTCCCTAAGCCCTGTAAATGTCACAACTTAGGAGCAACAAATGCGTGCATTCATGGATAAAGCTAATCAAGGAAATCCCAAATTTCCTGCAAAGTGATGGAGAATCACTTTATAAGGTGTGGGAATGATATAATGATTTGCAGAGGAGGTGCCTTCACCATAATTTACTAAAGGAATTCTTGTTGTAAACCTTTGACAATGAAGTCCCTCCATCCATGCAAGGTACTATAAATGTGGCATCTGATGGATCTTTAATGAGGAATACAGTTGAAGAAGTAGAGGATTTGTTATAGGAAATGGTTAGTAACAGTTGTCTTCAGACAATGGATAGGATTAGACAACGTACAACCTTCCGAGAGCAAAAGGGAGTCATAGTTGTTAACCCAATAACAGAGATGCAAGCTAAGATTGGCAACTTAAACTAACAGTTGAATAACATAAAGACCTCCTCTTCAGCTACTATTAAAGCACTTCAGTAGAGATGTGAGTTGTGTGGACAAGACAATTATAACACCAACGATTCCTTTCTAATACAAAATAATAAACTTAAGCAGCTCAATTACATGGGAGAACTGCCACGAAAGTAAGAAGATCCATAAGATTTTTACATTCTATGTATTATTGGTAGTGTCAAAGTGGATAAGGATTTTGCATACTTAGAAGTCGGTATAAGTATGATGCCTTACACTTTGTTCAAAAGGATGGAGTTAGGTGAAATAATAACCATCAAGATGTGTGTTCAGATGGCTGATAGATCAATCCACCATCCTAGAGGTATAGTTAAGGATGTTCTAGTTAAGGTTGACAAGTTCACCTTTCCCACAAACTTCATAATATTAGACATTGAGGAAGATTTGGAGACATCAATTATCTTTGGACGACCATTTTTAGCTACCACCCAATCTCTTATAGATGTTGATAAAGTGAATTAACCCTAAGGGTGGGGGATGAGAGGGTGTCATTTAAAATGTCTAATGAAAAAAGGAATTCTTTCAAATTTGTGGACGGTATCAAGATAAGCAAGTCTTGTGAAAAGGTTTCGTAGAGTCATACTCACAAAGACTCACTTAAATAGCCACAAAATCAAAAGAATACTCAAAATAAGAAAATAAGGAGGAAAAGTGATAGGAAGCACGGTCCAGTAGCTCACTTACATTTAATGAAATCTATAATAGCGTTACCATTATACGACCTGTTTGAACAACCATGAGCAAAAGAGGTATGTCGAGTTAGTGACGGTAAGTTAAGCATTGCATGGGAGGTAACCCATGATTTTTAACATTGCATGTTTCATCTTTTGTATTAGATTAGGTTTCCAAATCTATTTTTGAGTGTTTTCGATACAAGTTGAACACCTTGAAGAAATCAAGCATAAGTATGACTTGAGTTTTCTTTGTCCTTCTCTTTCTCACAATGGAGGGAAATGGAGTGGAAGGAAAAACAATGAAGTGATGGTGCAAAATATAAGGTAGGAAAGGAATTCGGGAGTGACTTGGGGAAAAGAATTAAAAACGGGAAAAAAGCGTGAAAATTTCCAGCACCATGATCATGGCCTATTCTGTCCTTTTGTCACAATCATGGCCTGTAAGGAAGATGCAATAAATGTTGAACACATAAAAAGGTGGAATGAAGAAATGGCTAATGATCTTACGCCTATGCAACACTTATGGTCGTGAGAGCTATAGGTGACCGTGAGAAATTTTACACCATCGTGAGAGGTGTGTCACTCCCATGACACACTTTTCATAGGCATGATAGGCCACCTCACCTAAAAAACCCTAACTTTTTAATATAAAAGAAATGTTGTGTGACGTCATAGAGTATGTTTCATTTGGGATAAGCATTTTTTAAGGTGAGCTCTCAGTTTTAAAGAGAAGGGGCAAAGCTCCGTTCCTTTGGAGACTCATAAAGAGCTAGCTTCCTAACGCCAGTTCGGAGGTGACATCGATGTTGAAGAACTTGGTTAAGCATTTCTCTCATTTTTTGTTGTTCTTTCTCTTAGGGATTCATTATGTTATCCTGTGTTTAATGTTGGGTATCATGTAAGAGTGATTGAATGCTTTATTTGATTTTTTTATGTAGGAACTCATTGCTAGAATCTTTAATTGTTATGTTAAAATTCGTATGTGGCAACCAATGGTTTCAAATCATTAGGGACAATATAATCTAGGTTAAATGACCCGAGCTTGTGTGGTTATTACCTTGATTAATTTGTTTTCTTAATTCATAATGCAGTTGTGCAATTAATTTAAAGAGCTTGATTAACTTGTTTTCTCAATTCGTAATGTGGTTGTTTGATAGCTAGGTTTAATTAATGATCTTTTCTTAATTAAATAAGACCTAAGGGAAAACTGGAGTTAGTAGAGCATATTGTTAACCTACGATTAATAGGAGAGGTATAAGAACAACAATTTAATGAATTATATTCAACTGTGTGTAGGTCGAGATTGAACCGATAACCAGGTCCCTAACAAATTCATCACTTTTATCATTTTTAGGTTGATTGATTTAATTTGCTTTTATTAGTTTAGTTTCATTTTATTTTCTTATTTGAAATCAAACCTACCTCCCACACCCACCCACCCCCCTTGCACCCCCAAAACCTAAACACTGATTCTATTCATAACAAAAGCTAACCAAACACTCTCTGTGGGATCGACATAAACTCACAACTGCTATAGTTATAAGTCTAGTTATTTAAAGTAGCGTTATAATGTGCTACATCAATTGCACATAATAGAAAACGAAATCAAACATAAATAGAAAGAATAAATGAATGGAAAATAAAGAGTTCGTAATTTTAAATCTCCCTTTATCTCCTATCAAATATTCTTACAAAGTAAAGGTTTGATGATGTAATATATTTGATCTTTTCATGATTTCTTCCTATTTTCCACTTTTCTCGATCAATGTCATCTCTTATGAACGTTCTTTATGTTTGGAGTTGTCTCAACAGTTTGATCCTTTGGTTTGTCTCTGCTCTTGTCCTTTTAGCAAAATATAGGGTTTCTAAAACATACACGGTCTGATACGTAGCTGTGTATCAAATTGTGTATCTCTAAAAACACTTAAAATCGTGACATTACATGTTTTGATAGACTTACACAGCTACATACACGACAATGTATCTCTCAATCGCTTCAAATATTAATTTTATGCCTCGATTTCACCTGATTTCCTATACTTTTAGTCCATGAAGGCAATTATTACCTATGAATGCACTTAGATCAAATTAAGTACCAAATATAGAATAAAATATAAAATATTAAAAAATATATTATATATGAGGTATAAATATGGTCAATTATACATCTATCAAAGATCCCCACACTTAAGCTTTTTCTTATCCTCAAGCAAACCATAATCAAAATTATAAATCTTATAGCATCCACCCTTCATCAATCTTAACATGTCCGTTCATACTATAAATCATCATATCATATTAATCAAATTAACATAAAATTAGAATCAAATTATCTTAAAATTAACTTCTTAAGTCTATATTAATAGTAATCACATCAATAATTGAATTAAAATAAAAAACATAAACCTTTACACCTTTACCAATATTTCACTCAATGCACTCAAGTTTTTAGGGTAAAAAGCATCAAAGATCTCAAATCAATGCATAGTAGAAATCTTACCATAAGTTTGCAATATTATCACATCTCCACCACTTATGTATAAACTAGAAACTAAAATCAAAAGGTTGTAAATGTGAGGTTTAGGGCTGGTATGGTTAAGATAACAAAAATGGTTAAATTGAAGGAAATTTACTATAGAGAAATTACAAGAAACTTGTTTACAAATATAAAGGTCCTTTTATTGCAACTCTTTTCGTACCGCTTACTTATTCATAATTTTTCTAATGCTTTTTTTTAATATCAATCAAAATAATTTTTTGCATTCAGTACCATAATTAAAGAGTTAATAGACCTTTCAAGGTTCTCAAGTTTCAACCAATCATGTAATGTAAATAACCTTTAGGGTTATAACAATTAAAAATGGTCCAATTAAAAATAGGATAAAGGTTAATATGTGGGTATGATTAGTTAAAAAGGCTAAGAATGAACTTGGTTACTCCTAAAGATAAATATAAGGTAAGGTAATTATCAAAGAAATAGGCTAAAATAAATTATTGAATCTAAGTGTCTTTACCACTTCAATGATTCTAATTTAACAAATATGGTCTCAATATGTATAATAAAAGCAAGTTCTAGAATTGTTCAACTATGAATGATAACAGTCATGAAAGAAATAAAAGAGCTTAAAATTTTAAAAATTTTGAAATTTTGGCTCTTAGGCTTAAAAGCTCACAAAAAAAGATTGGGTATATATGTGTAAATAATTTGCAATTCCATTCAATTTGATTATATCAGTGAATACTAAAGATATAACTTATAAAAGTAATTTTTTTTAACTATCATCTTTTTGCGTACTAATTCCAATCAATATTCAATAATGAAGTAAAGTATTGATGGACAAATTTCAATTAAGTCAAAATATTAGTTCATAAAATTTTATAACCGAGATTATAATAAGCTTAAAAATTATTAAAAATCATGAATCTCTTCCCTACACTTAAAGTTGTACATTATCTTCAATGTACACAATATAAGCATTTAAAAATAAGTGAGAGGGTTAAGTTGGTACTTTCCTGAATAAGATGATTTTTTTGATTTCTGATCCATCCAATAGTAAACTACATCCTTGAAAAATATAAAGAAAAAGGGATAAAATGATAAAAGAATATAAAAACAAAAATAAAAGTAACTAAGAAACATGAACATAAAAGGACATAAAATAAAATCTATTCTAATTCATTAGCTACCTCCCATGCAGTGCTTGTTTAACATCGGTAGCTCAACGTACACAGCACATTACCCTCATCCTAGGACTATAATTAGGTGTTTGCTTCTACCCTTTTATCTCTAAGGTAGTTTAGTAGCTTGTAAGTAAGCCACTTGTTGCAAGATAATCATAAAAGCATAATTTATCAAGTTAAAAAATCCTATGGTTGCATTAATTCTCTTTTTAATGAAAATCTATTAATAAAAATAAGGCATAATGAAACTCCCTAAGTCTTTTGCTGATGTAAGTAGATTGCTTGGAGGATGTAGGAACCCTCTATATTTAAGATCACTATAAACACTTCGCCAGTAGTTTCTGTATTTGGTTCCTCTGCCAGTTCTTCCTCAACTATCTCTGTTCACCCTTCTTCTTCTTCCTGGCTAGATGTTTCGAGCTTATCTTCTTTAATTATCTCCCACCACTTCTCTTCTTTCTCTTCTTGGCTATAGATCATCTCTTCTTCTTCATCTTATTCTTATGGAAGCTTATTTCCACTCCTAAGGATGATTGCTATTCCATGTTCTTTATAATTTGTTTTAGTTGTATTAGGCAAACTTCTGTGTAGTTCATTAGATAATATCTCCATTTGTTGGTAGATCTGATTCATCATATTCTGTATATGAGCCTCTGCTCCCTGATGCCTCATATTTGATTCTTGAATAAACTTGAACATCGTATCTGTCAAAGATGCAGTTACCTCCTCGCCTTCTTGAAATGTATCATCATTCATAAAATTAACTGCTGTGTCTTCTTCACTCTAAGACGTTAAGGAGCTCATATAATATGAAGTATTATGATCATCATATGTAGGTGAAGAAAGTCTCTCATCAAATTCACGTTGACCAGCTACTCATTTGGAAAGGCATTCCATTAGTTTATTTGTAATACTTTTATATCATTACTTTTATTGTATATATTCAATTGGATCATGGTCATTCTATCCATATAGATAAGGTTTGCTCCACTTTGAATTACATGTATTATTGTACGATAGGCCTTGAGGTTAGTTGTACATGCTCAGTAGTTCCCACATATATGTCGATACTCGACATTCATTATTGTAGTAATTACTCCCAAAAATCTTGCAACACAACTTATACATCTTTTGAGCTTCTGAAGAGGAAACGACTCTTTCCAATATGGTGATTTTATGTATTATGAAGATGTATCATAGCTCTTATAGTAGTACTATCTTCTCCATGCTTCCATTATGAGTTTTGGTGATGATGTTAAACCTTAATTCCTAAAATAAATCACCAACACACTATTAATGTAGAGAAATTCAAAAGATAATTAAACGAATAAGTTAGAACTACAATAAAATATAATAAAAAATAAAATAAGTACAAAAATATACAGAAAATAATGGCTAAGGTAATAATATTCAAGTGTTCCTAATATCACTATCCCTGGCAATGCGTCAAAAACTTTATTAGCTATTTCTAACCAATAATAATTTTATCGCAAATGCACAGTATAGTTATAGCTAATACTAATTAGTACGGGTCGATCCCATGAAAATAATGATTACTAGTAATTACCTCTCCTATTATCTAGTCTAAGGATTGAATTTAGATTTTAATAAAGAAAATTAAAACTTAAATAATTAAAGTAAAGTATATAGCATTATTGAACACATAGATGAAAGAAGTTACTCGGAAAATAATCAATATCAAAAATGAGTGGCTAGCTTATGAATTCCCCTAAAACCCTTAAATAATTGATCTTTTATTATGCCATTGTTTTATTGTCTATTAGACATGAAAGTTCCTATTGTATGCTAATAACTCACTTAAGAGTACCAATAACTAATTTTAGAATTATCAACTGATATTATTCAGGTTAAAGGTACTAAGATTGCTTTATCAATTTGTGAATTCCATTAAGTTTGACCCTAATCTAGAAGATTTATGCCGACCTTTCTCTAAGTTTCCAATTAAATATTTTTAATTATAGTATACCTATTCATACACAAGATTTCTTAATCGCTATGTTATGAAATCAGATTATTTACTAATATTCTAGATTTATTAAAACGTATATTAAATACATAATTTAATCACAATAAATCAATAAAAACAATTGCATTAGATAAAAGAATTAAAACATGTTATAGCACAAACTATGGTTCATCTCACCTTGACAGCAAGGATGTTTAGTTACACATAATAGAAAATGAAATCAAACATAAAAAGAAATAAGAAACAAACAATTCATAATTCTAGATCTCCTTTTATCTCCTATTGAATATTCTTGCAAGGTTGAGGTTTGATGCTATAATCTATTGGATCTTTTAATGATTTCTTTATGTTTTCTACTTCTCCAAATCACTATCATCCCTTTTTGAGACATACATTGTCTGATACATTGGCATGTATAAAACTTTGTATCTCCAAAAACAGTTAAAATCATGACTATACATGTTTTGAGAGACTTATATAGCCACATACATAGTCGTGTATCTCTCAATTGCTTCAAATTTTTGTTTTATGCCACGATTTCTCCTAATTCCTCTTCTTTCAATCTATAAAGGCAATTATCACCTATTAATGCACTTGGAGCAAATTAAGTACCAAATAGACAATAAAAATATCAAATATTAAGGAAAAATACGTCAAATATGAGGTACAAATATGGTCAATTATGCATCTATCAACAACCTATAACAGACATCCCTTTTCACCCTAAACCTCTCAATCTCTGTTAGTTTAATGAATCTCGTATCACTAACCTATTTAATTTGATCCAAACAAAGATTTTGCATCAATTCAAACAACTTCTCATAATAGCTTCACTTTTCTATACAAATAATAAAGCTGCACTAGTCATAATTATATATAATAGTTTTACTTTATAAACACACCATATTAATATAATTTTATTAGGTATAAATTTTAGACCTTGTTCCAAGCTATCACACTTTTTGTTACTATTCCCTATATCAAAAATTTCATCCCCAACCTACATTATCAAGTTTCATATCAAAATAAGTTTATATACACATTATTTTTTATATTAATTATTAGTCCATTACCATCTTTTTTATATTCCTGACTTCTTTCCTTTAGATAGAGAAGATGGTGCTTTAATTATAGCTTTTTCCTTCTTTTTTGGACTCTAATAATCAAAATATTAATGTCAACCTCAATTAAATAGAAATTATCACATAACACATCCCTTACGAAAAAAATGATATCTCCTTATAAAACATCATTAACACAGGTTTACATATCATAAATATGAACCACATATCATAGAAACCACAATTCAACAAGACCAAGACCATATTGTAACCATCTCCATACTTAACCACCTTAGTC
Source organism: Erythroxylum flavicans (assembly GCA_027576715.1). Lineage (NCBI taxonomy): Eukaryota > Viridiplantae > Streptophyta > Magnoliopsida > Malpighiales > Erythroxylaceae > Erythroxylum > Erythroxylum flavicans. The sequence continues at coordinate 12,756,173 of JANZXP010000007.1, read as the reverse complement.
ATTTTCAAAAATCCCACTAATTTCCAAACTATAAGTCTAAATGCATGAAAAAGCATATTTAATACAAAATCAACTTAAATACATATAAATGGTTAGTAACATAGCTTGTTAGAGGGAATAACATTGACTACTTACTATGTATACTTCAATTTTTTAAACAAGATTATTGCAACACTCCAATGCCACAGATACCACCACAGGTACCGCCACCTCAGTAGCCAGTAATGGTACCTAGTCATACGCCAGAGCAACATTCAATGCCTGAAATCTCAAGGTATATTAAGGAAGCAAGGAACCTCGGGTGTGGTACCTTTGATGGACGCGGTGATGTTACTGAGGCCAAAACATGAATGAGACGAACCGCAGGGACATTCCACGATATGGGACAATCTAATGGGATGAAGTTGAAGGTAGTTGTCCAATTGCTAGAGGGTGATGTCAGAGTCTGGTGGGAAAATGTCTGGGGACGCTACCGTAATCAGGTTACTTGGGTGGATTTTGTCAATAAATTCAACGGACAATATTATACCAGATTTGATAGGGATCAAAAGAAAGCTGCTTTCTTTACAGTAACACAGGGGAATAACTCAGTACATGAATTTGAGACAGAATTGAGAGAGCTTGCCACTTATGTCCCAGAATATGTGGCAGATAAAGAAAATATATGTGTTCGGATTGAGACTGGGTTGCATTTGGCGATCCAGGAGAGGATGACGGTTACCCCGACCACCACGTTCAAGGCGATGGTACAGTCGGCCAAAAGAACTGAGAGGTTGGTGAAAGAGTATGGGATAAAGTGGGAGGAAAAGAATCGAAAAAGGAAGGGAGGATGTCCCTCCAGCTAACAACCCAAGAGGAGCAATGGTAGTTCAGCTCCGGGTAATATTGGAAGTGCTACATCATCAGCTGTTAGTTTATGGTCCCACGACTAGGAAGTCAGAGCATTGCCTATACTACTAGCTCTGCTTTTCGAGCTCGATCATCTCGGCCTGAACAATGCAGAAACTATAGAAAGATACATTCAGGCAAGTGTACGAAACTGAGGAAGTGTTTTTAGTGTGGAGAGACAGGACACTTAAGGAGAGATTGTCCACAATTGACTTGGACTTCAACTCGAGAGGGAGATATGGTATTCAGTCTTCTGGATCTATATAAAGGACTAGTGTGGGCAGTAGTATGCCTCTAGCACGTCACCAGCATTCTTCTTAGTGAGCTCAAGCACGAGTTTATACAGTGACGGAGGAGGAACTTCGAGCCAATCTGAACACAATTATAGGTATTTTTTTGGATGCATATTTTATATTGTTGTATTACTATATTATGATGTATGTTCTGTGCAGTAACGGTAAACTCGTAAATAGTATGAGTTACTAAAGTGTAGTATTATTAGGTTTTATATATTTTCTTGGTAGAGATGCTAGAGTTTTGATCGACACTGGCGCACAAAGGTCCTTTGTTAGTGTAACCTTCGCCAAGGACATTAGTCATCCCCTGGAGCCTTTAGATCCTCCTCTTATTATAGTCACTCCTCTTAGAGAGCAAGTGTCCCATGATGAAGCATAAACAGTTTATGAAGTAAAGGTCGGTGATGCTATGTTAGAGGTAGATCTTATTCCTTTCGATCTCTAGGATGTCGAGAAAATAATGGGATTAACTAGTTAGAGAGGCATCGCGTCAGGGTTGATTGTTATAAGAAAGAGGTGGAGTTTGACACTCAGAGTGGAGTCCTGATTAAATTTATTGGTGACCGACGAGTGTTCCTAAGTTATTTGATATCGGTGGTCAAGGCTAAGAAGATGATTCGTCGGGGATGCCAGGCACACCTCATACATGTGATTGACACTTCTGCACAGTGGATTAAACTTAGAGTCGTCCCCATTGTATATGAGTTCCCTGTATAGTGGATTAAACTTAGAGATTTCCCTATTGTATATGAGTTCCCTGATGTCTTCCTAGAGGAGTTACCTGGATTGCCTACTAATCGGGAGTTTGATTTTGCTATTGACTTGGTCCTAGGTATAACATCGATATCTATACCGCCGTATCGTATGTGTCGGACCTCGCTTCTGGAGCCCGGCAATCGCATTCGGATAACACATGTTTATCAACTATACTTGCATTCAAAACTCCCCTTTCTAATTTCAGCTCTGCTCTTTGAATAGTCGACTAGTCCATTTATCCATTTCAACCTGAATACCTCAAAGAACAACGTTGGTGAGTCCACACTTTACATATGTACATGCTTCGAGGCTATAAACATAACTTTTTCTATAGGAATCCAATTTAGGGTTTCTCTAGAGAGTTTCATAGAGGAATTCAAGAGCTACAACTTTCATGAAGACCTCGAAGGCCAATTTTAACTTCTGGATGGTCAAAAAGAGGACATAAGATAACCATTAACAGTAACCTAGACGATATTCGTGAACAGTAACATAGAGGAAGTCTGTAAACAGTAACAGAGACAATACTCGTTAACAGTAACACAGAGGAAGTCTGTGAACAATAACAAAGACGATACTCGTGACCAGTAACACAGAGGAAGTCTGTGAATAGTAACACAGATGAAATTCTTCAACCAACATAACTTCTTAACTCCTTTTTATTATCCTTGGCCTATGATCTGTGTTCTATCCTCTGTGTTCTAGCCTTTATAGTTGACTTTTATCTTCTAGGTTGACCACTTATCGTCTATGGCCAATCCTCTATGTTCTATCCTTTGTGGTTGACTTTTATCTTCTGTGTTGACCACTTATTGTCTGTGGTCTATCCTCTGTGTTTTGACGTCAGCACAGAGGATACTTCTCCTCTTTATTCCTCCTTGCCTCTGTGTTCTGACGTTATCACAGACGATTCCTTTCGTCTGTGTTTTTCACATGCAATCCTCCCAACTCTGACGTGTTATTCTAAGACTAATAGTAATTGACAAATTCATCAAGTAGAACATGCACATACATATTTCATTATCCAAATCTTTAAAATAACACAATCATACCAAGGAATTCAATTTCAATGTTTCCATTTAAAAATATAGTCAGAGTTATTACAAATCAAATTACACGTCAACTTAAAACCAAAATACAAAAGATGCTCCATGCTGATATGCCAAATGAGCTATTACAGAACTGACTTAGTCCAAATGTCTTTAACTAATGTGGAGTTTTCGATGCCTTGCAGGGATCACTATCGTCTTAGTTTGCACCTGAGGAGGGAAGAAAAGGGGGTTGAGCTACACAGTTCTGTGGCTAATATACTTACAGCCATTAGTAATTAGCATAAATTCAAGCATATACATATATGTAAAGATACTAAACAATTTAGTTTTTTTAAAGTAAACAGAGTAATGTAGAATACATAACATCCAAGTGCATCATACTTGACAATTTATAGATGCAATGCACAAACAAATGGCTTGAGGGTTCCATAGACAGAATGGAGAAACCGAAGTTTACCCCTTGAACAGAATGAGTCCTTTTTCGGAGCTCATATGCCACAAGCAGGCAGCCGGGAGAAGACTCTTGTCAACGTGCACGTTACGAACAGAATGGTTCCCCTCTTGCCCAAACAAAAGCACATATTCATTTAATCATATGTTCAGATTTTTGTGCTTATTTATCCTTTCATTCAAACAGAATGCCATGACATATTTCAATGGCATAACAGAATCAAATTTTATTTTCAATCATCACATATTTCAGTAAATTGAACTCGCATGCACATATATATAGGCAAGAATTTGTCCAATCACATAATAACTATAAATACCTCACCCACCAAATTTGCTTGAAAAAAAAAGGTTTACTGTTGTCTTTCCTCTTCATCTTGGATTGGACTTGTTCGGTTTCCTACAACAAACAAAGTCCTCATTCAATAAGGATCACATTTGAAAACCTATAGAACCAAAAGCATTAAACTTATGCTAGAATGCTTAAACCCATACATTCCCAAGCTCTTTGAACCAAGAGCCCTTCAAAACTCCAATAGATCTAGAAATCAACTTACCTTGGATCTTCACCAACTAATGAGATCCTTGGCTCTAA
>JANZXP010000007.1:12740641-12752036 GCA_027576715.1 Erythroxylum flavicans | reverse complement strand
CCTCAAATAGATGGTAGTATACTTGTGTATTTAATAAATAACATTGTTTTGAATAACTCTTTGCACCTAGAGTGCAATTGATGTTTTTATTACGTATTTTGAGAAATGATATTGTTTTCATCAAACCTACACTTGAAGTGTAAATAACAACGTTTCATTTTTTAACCACTTTGCACTTAAAGAGCAAAAGATGACTTTATTGCATGAAAGAATGTTTTGGAGCTTATATGTGTATAACCTGGTCATGTATACTACATGTAAGTATTCTTTTTTAGCTTAGAGCCATGACACAATTCCATTTTATCGGTTGGACTGATAAATAAAGGCATAGTGCCTTACTTGATTTTAGTATTCAATATTTGAATATTATTTTTGTTATTGGTGAGGAAACAATTGGCCAATCGTGTGCTAGGCACAACAGATTAAGCAGCCCCTTACCCTTGACGCTAGTACATAAAAGTCAAGTCCTTGTAATGACACTATTCTACAGGACTCGTGGGTTATTGCACACCTAGAGGTCTAGTCACTGACGAGGTCATCACTTAGGGTTATGATGCTCATTTCAACCATAGTCTGGACTCACCATAGATGAAAGTCAAGCCAACATCGAGATTCGATGGGGGTGCACACTAGTTTGGCTAACTAATGGTGACACATATAAATGTTTTAGCTTATTCTACGATTTGACTTCCTGACGAGATTTGATTTTTACATATGACATTTTTCTGCTCATGCGTACTAGAACTGGAACCTATGTTCATTGAAAGAGTGATAAATAGGCTAGGCCTATGTGGTTCCTAACCAGTATGGTATGAGTCATAGACTAGGTCTATATCTTTTTATATCATGCATATTCACTTCATAGGTGATTATGTGCAGGTTAGATGTATAAAACTATTCTTAAGTTATTTAGACCATTTTGGTGTGTACCGAGTTCTATTTGCGATATATTTTTCTTCTGCTCACTGAGTACATAATGTACTCACTCCCTCCTCTTCCCAACCATACAGGTTAATTTGGTGAGCTTAAAGCTCTGAGTGGTTTGTGTTATCTTTTGACATACTCGGGGCATTACCACACGTGGGTGGTCTCTATTTTGTTCTTTTATTATATAGTTGCTCATGATTATGTTGATATGCTTTATAATTTTGTACATTAACACCTGTCCATCTTATGGTTTGTAATTGGTTTTATGTGTGAACATTTAGTACTGTTGTTGAGATTGCTCTTGAGTGGACTTCAAAGTCTAAAAGTTGTGGTAAAGTTTTAATATGAATATAACAGTGCATTTGAAATTGACTTACAGGTGCTTTTCATTTTGGGATTTTCAAATTACAGTTGTCGTGCTGCTGAAATTGTTTTTAAGATGTCCAGTTAGCTTGCATAGTTAGGTTAAGGGTATCGTGAGTATCCTTAGCTCAGGTATGCGACAATTGTCACGTGCCCGATATGGTTCCAGGTCGTGACAGATGTGATATTTGATATATGAAGTCCTAGTATAATGTCTAATGAGGTATGATATTCTTGGTATTCGGTGATGGTATTATCATTTTAAGGTGAATATGTCATTTATTTATAATAGGTGATGACCAATGATTTTTTTATTAAGCAATGGTATTCTTACTACTCAATAATGGTATTCTCATTTTAAGATGAATATATGGCTTATCTATAATATGTGGTGAGTGATGGTAGTTTTTGTTGTATATAATCATGATATCAGATGTTTGAATGTCAAGTGTAGTTTTTATTCAGCAATGGTATCCTTTTTACTCAGTGATAGTATTGTCATTTCAAGGTAAAGTTTGACTTATCTTTAAGTAGTTGTATTTTTTTACATACATATTGTATTGGATGTATATAATATTAATATAGTGTTTATTAAGGTATGGTATTCTTCATACTCAATGATAAATCATTTTAAGGTGAAGAAGTCACTTATCTATTACAGGTGGTGAAATTTTTTATACATAGATATGCCATTGAATATATGAAGTCCCATTATATTATTTATTCAAGCACGATATTCTTCCCACTGGGTCATGATATTGTTATTTTAATATGAACGTGTGACATATAGGTAGTAGTACTTTTTATATTGAATGTATGAAGTCCAAGTATAATGTTTATTAATATACAGTATTCTTTGCACTTAGTGATAGTATTCTCATTTTAAGGTGAATGTGTGATTTACATGTTATGAATAATGAAGTATTCTCATTTTAAGGTGAACGTGTGATTTATATGTTATGAATAATGGTATTTTTTGTACGTAATAATGTTGTTAGATGTATGAATGTCTGATATAATTTTTATTAATCTATTGTATTCTTCCTATTCAATGATGATATTTTCATAACCTTTACAACTTGTCAATAAAGGTCTCCAAGGCTCATATAGACTCACTCATCAGAGACCAAGTTGCCAAATCCAATCATAAAGTTGAAGGTAATGCAAGTTAGTGCTTCATCTTTGTCATTAGTCATTGTTAGCTTAAATGTTTATCATCTAAAGAAAACAATGATGGCTCTGTTTAAGATCAGTACAAATGAAAGTGTAAACAAATAAGATATTGTCAAAAAAACAATACGTGTTTGTTTTGGAATGTAGTTGTCTCGACAGTTAAGAACATAAAATTTTTGTTTCTTTAAAATCATTTTCCAATCAATAACAATATAGCATAAATAACTTTTAGAATTTTATTTTTTCTTCTCAAAATGACAATAAGAAACTTTAACAAAAAAAAGAGAAATAAATAATCTTTCATTGATAACAATTTTCATGAAAAGATGAAGCAAGATGAGCAAGAAGAAGAAAATATTGTAATATTATAATTATATCCTTACAAAGAGTAATTACTCATTTGCTCTTTCTATTTCTATTATAATACAATTAAATTTGTTTAAATGGTAACTAATTGGTCACAACTGGCCAAAGATGATTGCTACATAGTAGTTCCTAATAATTATTTAAATCTCATACAAATGTGTGATTTTTATTAATAATTTTGTGGATTATCAATAATATTCCCTAATTAAATGTACGTGAGATTTGGAGAGATTCAATAGTATACAGCCTTATCCTTAACCGGTAGAGAATGTTTCCAAATGTACAAAAAATTAACTAAGGATTACAATAACAGTTACTGCTTTGCTTAACTCGTCATCTCCAACCATGTCTCTTATTTGGTTTTACCCATTTGTAATGGCCATTATGTCTTTCGAATATTATATGACAAAGGCCATTACGTTTTTCAACATTATACGGTCTTATAATTATAATTTTATTTTAATACTTTCATTTGAATATATCTTAATTCTTATCATTTCCACGAAATTTAATATCTATATGTAAAGGCATGAATATTCTAAGAAAGAACATTTCAAATAGTTACTGGGTGCTTTACAACTATCATGAATGGTATAAGTATATTACTCTATGATTTTTTATAACCAACTCTAAATCTAAATAATATACTATTAAAAATCTATTTGAAAAACGACATATAGTTTAAAATCTATTTATTTTTAATATACTACTAAGCTCCTAAAGCTCTTAACATAATTTTGCATGTATATGATATTTAATCGTTAACTCAACGAGAAGTTATGTGTTATATAGTTTTAACTCAAATTAGTAAATCTATATAATAGATTTTAGCATTAACTATACGTTTAAGTAAAAATAGAACTATTAATTTAAAAACACAATTCTTATAAATTCCAGCATAAAATAAGATTTAATTTGGTAAATTATTGCTAAAATAAACTCTTTAGAATCAATATTGTCAACATTAATATTAAAGAAAGTTAAATTAAAGTTAGATTCATATAATAATTATAGGGTACATCATTTCTTATGATTTAACCTTTTTTAACTTTGCTATTAAATTGTAAAAATTATCAAATTCTCCCTTATACTTATGTATCATCTTAGAAGGTCTCTTAACGTTAACTACCTGTAAATATATCTAACAGAGAATAGAAACGAAGTCATGTTTAACTTATCCAACAACTTCGATAAGAGAAAGAATGTTATCGAATAGTGGAGAACAAGCACCTCCATGTCATAGTTACGTTCAACATTAAATGTGTAGCCCATTTATATAATAAAAGCAGCCCAGCCTATAAAAACCTTTTAACCTGTATATATAACAAGAATCTGGAAATTGGATTAGCTCGTGCAAAACCATCTTATTCACTATTCTCTCTACTTCAGTAAGTGTGTCTAAAAACACACTCTTTCATCTGCATGTAACTCTTTCCTCATAAGTTTCCTCATTTTGTTTGTTTTGCAAAAAGAATTGAGGAATTTGTGGAGGTTGAAAAGTGCCTCACACTTTGGTAAATTCCAATAGCCATATTATGCCATTTTTTGTGATTTTGATCATCCTATACTAGATTATAGTTGGCTTGCATGTTGTGGTTGATTGGACAATAATTAAAGTTGCATGAAGAGGTAAAAAAAGGAATAATATAAGGCTGGAAAATGATAAAAGAAGAGGAGATGGGAGAAGTGGAGAGGGTGAAGATGATGACATTGTTTTCAAATTTTAAGTTGCATATAGGAGTAGAATAGGGAATGTAGAAAAGTAAAAGGTAAATCTTGAATTTAGTGGCAAGGAGGGCATTTTTGGTATTAATTGAAATAGATGAGAGTAAAATGGGACTTTTAATTAGTTAAGGGTATTTTAGTAATTATGGGGGTTAAGTTAGTAAGGATATTATTTCTATGATTGAGAATAATTAGACAAGAGGATACTGTTGGATTATTAGTTTAATTGGGTTAGAAATTTTTTGTAAGTTAATCTAATAGAATTTTGTAAATTCTAGGTTCGAAAGTCTAATTAAAAAGTAATTAGGATTATCAATTAGTTGAATCTGAAATCAAAATAAGGATAACCTTAGACTTTACCCTTAAAATTAAGTATTGTTTTGTTATTAATAATTATATTTTGAATTATTCATTAATTTAATTAATGATTAATAACTACATACATGAATTATATTTACTTTAACTATCAAATAATTAATGTAGAATAAGGTGTTTAATTGTTATACTTTGTTACGTTTTCTAATGCATATTGCTTATTAGTTTTGAATAATTAGTAAAATCGAGAATTGGTGGCTTGCCTAGAATAGGCTACATTCAATAGTCTTAGATGGATAGATTGTGTCCATATGAGTGGGGTGGTGGCTACGTATCTGTCCGTGGAGCAGATACTGGGGCATCCTAAGTCCCGAGGATATCCTGTGTCGATAACTAGGTATCGGAGTGGTACCGGAATATCTTTAGTCCAGGAGATATCCTATGTCAATAGCTAGGTACTGGAGTAGTACCAGGGTATCAAGAGAGATTAAGAAATTGAGGTATCCTATGCTGATATTTATACATTTAATTACGTTTCCATTGATGAGAGATTGTGATGAGATGAGCCAGCAGACCATTGGATGTACGCCTATTAGGTTAAATTAGGCCTAGACAATTTAGTTAAATATTGGAATAAAACATAAATAGCAGTTGAAATTAATATTTTTGTAATCATCATTTGGGGAAATTTTTGAGATGTTTGTTAACTGTTTGGATTAGATTGAGGACTGTTATGTATATGCGTATTATATGTATGATTTAATCGGTTAACTAAGTATTATAATTATTTATGGAGTTACTTGGTTTTAAGGGTAAGGTTGGCTGTCCTCACTTAGTTGGCAACTTACCCCTTGCCATTATTACTTTTTTTAGGAGATCTAGTGATTGCTGATAACCCCAATGTACTTGATTAACATAGTGGAGATTAGGTGGGGCCAACAGATTACTTTTATATAGTTGTTAGAATGTATGTGTATATTTTCAAACGTGACAATTGGAATAGTTATGTTGTATGGAATATCATTTTGTGTTTGACAAATAATCATCTATTTTAGAGCTAATGACGAATTTGATGGCTAATGGTTTGTTTTGAGAATTATTTGGTTAATTATAGTTTATGAATTTTTGGGAGCGTCATAAAATGAAACTTTCAAAGGATTCAATAATGTGGAATAACATTGTCTATAAGATATAAATAACACACTATATTTGTATTTTTAAAATATTTTTAAATAATGTTGAAACATAATGTTAGGTTAACCTTAACCTAACATAAACTCCAATTTAATCAAATCCAAATTTACTGATTAAGCATATAAATTTAATGAACCCTATTATAAAATATTCTTTAATTTGTTTTAACGTCTCCCACTTTATTGTAATTTTTAGTTCTCAGCATCTCTCTCATCATCGTCCTCCTTCTTGGTGTTTTCAATTCTCCCTCTTCTTGATGATAAATAAGACATATCGTATTTACATTAAAAAAGTTACATAAACAATCACGATTAGTGGTCGAAAAAGAATCCTAAGATTGGAATTTTTTAGCAGGATACCCATGGTGACACTACACAGAGGGATCTCACCTTTCACCTATTCACTTTCTCTTACTATGTAAAAAAGAAAAAAAGAGACAAGAAATCATTCGTGTTTTATGAATCTTCATTTTCTGTGACAAATATCTTCAACAATACATCATATCCTTATTCTCCCAATAGTTGTCTTCTCTTTGGTTTACTAATAAAAAATACCTCTATTTCTTCAAGAACAACATTTTTCACTCAAGAACTTAATAGCATCACATTATTATCACTTCGATTCAAAATTTTCAATTTAGTACAGGGAAAATTAAGCCCAATTATTAAGTATAAGTAGACCAATGAAGATTTTATCATGGAATTCCCCCTAATAAATAATTATGTTGTTAACGGAGTTGTCTCGAGTCTTTTTAGCCTAAATTTATTGATGATATTTTTGCAAAGAATATGGCCCTATTTGGCAATCAGTAGATTGTATTAGTTGTTAGCTGATTCTATCAGTGGTTAGCTGATAGCAGATTAATATAGCTGATTTGACCAGCTGTTATCATCAACTCTTTATTTAAAGATGTTTGGTAAAGTTAACCATTTAGTATTAACTATTTAAGTGTAAAATGACTTATAAGGGCATGAATTTAAAAAGAGTTATAAAGACATGTATTATATCTTAGTATGTCTTTGAATATTCTCATAAGAATTTAGATAGAGAATAAGAAGTCAACATTATATTTTAAAGCAAAGGTTTATAATAATATAATAATGGCGTCTGATTATGATTAAACTAGAAGCAATATTATCATGAATAGTTTCCATCTCTGGAGTTCTCGATTCTTCAACGCCTTCTTATGTAGAGTTAACATCAACATCTTTAAATACATGTAGAGGTATAAACTCAGGATATTGATCGATGATGTTAAAAGTTGAGTCATCGATTGTGTTTTTTCTAATACAGTGATGCAACATAAAAGCTGCATAAATTATTCTATTTTAATCCATCGATGATTACTTAGGCATGTTCTCTAGTATCTTCCATCAAGCCTTAAGAACACAAAAAGCCCTCTCAATACAACTTCTCAATAATGAATGAGCTTGATTAAAAACTTGTCAAGATCCTCGTGGATTTGTACCATGAAACTCCGATTGATGATACCTTGTCTTTGGGTAAGGTGTCAAATATCCTTCCCTTTCTGGATAGCCTTTATCAACCAAGTAATATTTACCTAAATGTCCCAGAGGTAACAAAATTAGTATGAATGATATCATAAAAATGTGTAAATCATGAATAGTAAATCCTACAAATCTTAAATTGGTGGTTTTAGAAATTTAAGTCTCACGTTATCTATATTTCAAGGTAAATACAAAAATCAAATGCTAATCCCTCCCAACTAGCTAAAACATACGTGAATAGTGAGTCAAAGTTACATGCTGCGAATACATTTGTGATCATTATTCCTTTCAGTTCTCTATTTCACATTTGATCCTCCTCTACAATAACTACTGCTATATATCTACTATCAATAGCTCCAATGCAATCCTAATACAAAACAATAATCATAAGATGATAAAACAACCATTTCAGAGAAAAATATAATGAAGGGGGAGTGGGAACATATTCAATTACCTTAAAATGAAGCATATATTTAGCATCATTGGCAATTTATAGTGGGATCTCCTTGAATTCTAGATCTTTTGGTACGAGCATATCCCTTGAAAATCTATCGATGACACTCAAAAACTTTATTAAAAACTCTACTCATAGTTTCACAGCTAGAATGTTGAAAGCACTTCTATGTATCTCTGTTAGGGACACCTTTACTTAGGACATACATGAATAAACTCACTTTCTCCAAAATTGACATCCTATTCGAAGGCCTCAAACCATAGTTGTTTTCCAAAACCAGGCATAATTGATGAAATGTATTTTGGTTCCTTATAAATGTATTAAAACATGATTTTCATGATTATTTAATAATTCCTTCATTCATAGTTCTCCTGTAAGATAGGAAGTCCTACATTGTTCCTTGTACAAATGGTCAAAAAATACACTCCCATATACCCCGCTACACAAGCCACCAAATCCTAAAACTCATTCTCATTGTCCAAAAATTGCCTATTTTGCATAAGTTGCATAATTTGCATAACATTATCATCCATACCTATAAATCAACAAGTAAAATTATATTCTAAATAAACAAGACACTTATATGTCTAAATATTAAGAAATAAACAATTTATCACATAATAAAATTATAGATTACTAATAAAACAATAATCTAAACATCGTAATGTACAGAAACTATGTTTAATGTTTCTTATGCTCCTCATGCTCATACATAAACTTAATGTATTCAACTCTTTTTGTATCATCTGGTTAGAAAAAATGGATCTTTTTGTAGATCTTCAATCAACATGCAAGTAGGTAAAATTTAAGGTTACCAGCCTCTAAACCCGGCAAAGTATATAGTTTTCCCATAACATTTGTAGCAATATGATGTGATGCACCAACACCATAACCAATTCCTAAAAATATCGATCAAAACCTTGTAACAAATGTTTTACTTCTACTTCTCATAAAATTTTAAACGTACTAAGCTGATGTTAGACAAACATTCAAGTCTTACTAACTTACGTATTTGGTGCCAATAAGAACCATAAGAGCTTAAAGCAAAGATGGAGTAATTATACCCTAAAATCTCCTAGGTGAGAGAATGAGGTCGACTAGCGAAAGCTTTATTGTTGAAATTAAGGCATTCCTTATTCATTTCCCAACTGCTCACGACTAGAGTTCGATGTGCACAAAGTTTGATGGTGAATATTAGTCCGTACTTATCAGCCAACTTTCCCAAGGTTATGTGAGCTAGGTTTGGTCTTACTGGGAGAGAAAGGTGACCGATAACAAATCACCCACCTTTAATTTTAGGTGTTGTTATGTTCTTGTGTGCAATATTTGATTTCAAAAGCAAGAAGTTGAAAAGAAATGTAGTTATAACAAATATGATAACTGTAGCATCTGCTAAAGATGAAGCTAGAAACTTCAAAATCGCTTGGAGTCTGGTTTCTTAGCTTGAAGAACATGTATATATAAAGTAGTTTTGCTTTTAGAACCAATTCCTAAAAATCTCCAATTGATGATACCTCATAACAAACACTTTTCTATCTCTTTCAATATTACAACTTTCTCTTCTTTAGAGCTAACATATTGAAGTGTCTCTACGAGCTTTTGCATAAATTCGTTATCAATATAAACCTGAGTTTCAACCTCAATTAGAAAGGTGATCTGATAGATTTTATAGTTGGTGATGTGTCGTTAAAGAAGGGTTGAAAGGATATGCCCTTGCAACTTACTTATCTTTTGAAGTAAAGATTTTAAGCTCGCAAAATTGTTTAAATAGATTCAAAAGTTTTGGGTTATTGAGAAGAAGTGCTTGTGAGCTCCAAGAAAGTATCCATGATGGGTTGGTAATAGTGGGTTGTTGTGAAGATGGGGTTTATTTGTAGTTCTTTTGAAGCTCTTTTTAGAGCTCCTACGAATTTCAACATAGGTGTGTCTTCCATCGATGATCAGAGTTTCAAACTTAGACAAGGACATGAACAAATTAGAGGTAGGTGTTGAGAAATATGAGAAGACGGATCGAAGAGAGAGATGGACAATATCAGAAAAGCTTACATATAGCAATCTTTAACTTCATCGATTAACACACCTCTGATGGAAATCTACTAATCTCACGATTTTAGGTGCTAACTACAATTGATGTATACATCACAATACAACTATTGTTCCAAATCAAAGTAAGGCCCATGTTATGAAATAAAGTTAAATTTGTATCGCAATCAAAAGAATGAAATTTGAAAAGGAAAGGGATAAACTTATCTCTATATTTTTATTTCTATCTCTTGAATAATTTGTAATAACTTTTGGGTGTCATTGTCTTTTCATTCTTTACTTTCTCAGCCACTAGAGCAAAATGCTCCTTATAGTAGTGTTTTAGAAAAATACAAATTTGGTTTAATCCACCAACCTAATCTACTAATTACCAAACATAATTATCAGCAGTTTCATATGGTAAAACAATTAAATACCTTTCAATCCACCATAAAATAACTAATAAGCTATTTACCAAACAAGCCCTATATATATTTCATATATGCTCAAAAAAGTGAGAGCACAAATGAAAAATGAATGGTTGACCATAGCTATAAGGGGGAACTTAAGAGATGCTCAACATGAGGTTTTTCTTCCACTATAAAAATAAGATCAACCAGAAGGACACCAAGTTCTTTGTTTCTTTATTGATGAAAAATAATCTTTTTGTCATTATTCCAACCATGACTGTAAAGAGGGAGATGCTAAAATAAATTAGAGACTATATTAGGGTTAGGGTTGTTAATTAATTAATAAATTTGAATTTTGATTAAATTGGAGTTTAAATTTTATTGAATTTTGTTTAAATTGGAGTTTAGATTAAGGTTAATTAAATTATGTTAGTCTAATTAGTTTTAGTTAGGATTAGTAAAAATTAATAAGATTTTTAAAAATAATTTAAAATAATAGCTTTTTTAAGTTAGATAGGCCCCGCAAAGCTATGAGACATACACCAAGCATTATTGGGCCCAACATGATTTTGTAGGATCCATAAATTTATTAAAATAATATATTTCTATAACATTATTAAAGACATAGTAGATGACTAACGAATTCATGTTTTCGTCTATGATTAGAACATTTTTAAAATATTAGGGTTTATTTTAGATGCTTTAATATGTTAAGATTTAATTTACATTCAGATATAAACGTTAGGGTTAAATTTATCCCCAATTTAATGAAGCCCCGCATATTTTCTCGGATTATAATTCCCACAATCATGGGACTTTGCAATAGAGAGTTCCCTCTTCTCTTCTTCTCTTTGATCTCTAGCTCCATCTTCATTCCTACATAAAAATAATCAATTCTTACCCTAAATTAACATCAAACATAAAAGAACAACAATGGA
>JANZXP010000007.1:12718116-12731552 GCA_027576715.1 Erythroxylum flavicans | reverse complement strand
ATGTAGTAAGTGTTGAAAGATACAATGTAGACTTTCAGTTTTATGAAATGAAATGAGGAAAATGTTGGTTTTAAAATATTGTGATTTTCTTATGATGCTTTATAAATGAGTAATGATATGATGCCTTGCGAAATGAATGTAGCGATCGAATGTAGCTCACCCTTATAGTAGGATATATACCGGAATGACCTCCAGGCGTCCCGGTGTGTACCCTGCGGTAAGGGTCGCTACAAAATGTCAACAAAGAAACCTTTAAGGTGAATAGGCATTGCCGCAAAGCGTATCTCAAAGGAGTGATTTCCAAGGAAAAGGAAGTAATTGCCTTCCTTTTGAACAATTGAACATGCTTCCAAGAATGCAAGGTCAAGCTAATGACCTAAATTAGCACATTTGGTAGTTAGATTTTTTTTAAAAAATTATAGTTAATTTTTTTTCAATTCTATAATGAGATGGAATGGATTGGATCACTAATTCTCTTACTATCTCGAATCACTTATAAGGTAGCAAAACACTCTCGATGTCAAGCAAATTTTGTCCTACCTCCATCACTATAACGGTTTTGTGCTCTAGCCCTTTCTCTTTTGAATTCTATCTTTCTGTTTCGTTTTACTTTATGTTTATTCCTACCTTATGTGTTATGTTTACTCTTCTAACATTGAGGACAATATGTTGTCAAACTGTAGGGAGGGTTGTGTGCATGTTTGCTTTTATTTTGAATCTAAATTTTGTATATCGTATGTTAGTTTGTTTAGGTTTGCATGATATGATTTGTGTGTATGTGTCAATGGCTAGGACTTAATGGAATCGATTTAACTTTTAACATAGTCTTTTAGGTTGCAAAGATTCATTAGCTCGTGAAATTAGTGACCTAGGTTACCTTGGTTAAATATACATGTTTAGGATATGATGTTACTTTATTCACCCTAGGAATTTATCACATTCATTCATAATTTTAGGTCAATCGAATAAGTAGCATTTTTAGTATCTTTTCATGAGAATTACTAGTTAAAGAAATGAGCTAGGCAATAAAAAATAAAAAAGTGAGTAACTCATAAGCAAATAACTATTCCACTGGCCTTCGGGTTATAAATAGAGCTAGTAACTAGTTAAGAATGTGATGTAGCTAAGTAACCGAGGGACATTCATCACAAATGCTTGCTTCACATAAAAAGACTACAATGGCATTCCAACCAAGCCATTTAATAAAAACATGATGTAGTTTAGTAAATGGGTCAACATTTATCATAAATATTTGCCTTCGTGTAAAAAGGCTAGGTTCATGTCAATCAAAATAAACCAAAAATAGTGTTTTATCAAATAATCCTACCGATCTTTGTGAATAACTTGAATTTTCATAAAAACATACTTAGGGATAGTAACAATTTTGATTGACTAAATAATTATCAATGTGTGTATGCAAATGATAGGGTGAATAAACTTGACATTAAGGCCTTGATTAGTATGTATATTTAATTTAAAGTACTTAGACACAACTTTCAAAAGAACTTGACAGATGGTGCTTGCAGTTAAACTTGTTTTGCAAAGTTTAATGTCATTGTCTCATTATTGCATATGTGTGTATGTGGTGTTTTGGTGTTTTTTTTTGTTTTTTTTCTTAAGGACAAGCAAAAGTTTAAGTGTGGGGATGTTAATAGTGGTAGATTACATAATGTTTTAGTGAGAAGTTTAGCATATGTTTAGTTATTAAATTGAATGTTTAATGCATGTTTAGGTTAAGATTTTGTTATTTAGTTAGATATTTGTGTTTTATGTGTTTTATGAGTTAGAGCACGCAATTGACCTTCAATTTTATGTGTTTAAGCTGCCTTGATGTGTATACTAGTGTTTCAAGGCAAATATTAATGGCAAATATTGAAGAACGAAGGAGAATCGGAGGAAGCCTGAGGTAATACCCATGGCCACGAATGTGGCCAATATGCCACGATCATGACAGAAGCAAGATGGAGTTGCCATAATTATGGCTAGACTGCCACAATCATAACAGAAGGTGAAATCAAATGCCACAATCGTGGCACTCTAGGCCATGATCGTGGCTTGCACGACAACAGCGTGAATAGCCTTCTGGATTCAACTTTTCGAGGGACTTTTTAGACTGAAAAAACCCTAAGGCTACCCAGAATATAAAAGAGTATGTAAAGAAAAGAAAAGAACACTAAAGGGAGGTGATTAATAGGCTAGGCCTATATGGTTCCTAACTAGTATACGATAGGTCATAGGTTAGGCCAATGTGATTTTATGTGATGTATGTTCACTTTGTAGGTTATTTATACCGTCTTAGTGTGTATCGAGTTCTATGCGTGATATATGTTTTTTCTGCTCACTGAGTACATAATGTAATCACTCCCTCCGCTTTCCAACCATGCAGTTTAATATAGTGAGCTTGAAACTCTGTGAGGATTGTGCGGTCTTTTGACGTTTTCAGGACATTACCGCACATGGGTAGTCATTAGTCTCTCTTTTGTACTTTTGTCACATAGTGGCTCACAAACTGTCTTTTTGGGTTGGTTATGTAAATATGCTTTGCAATTTTATAAATTTGACTATTGACTATTTTATCATTGTAAAAGACCTAATGTATGAACTTTGATACTGTTGTTGAGGTTGCTTTGAGTGAACTTTAAAGTCTTGCAGTTGTGGTAAAATTTTTGGTGTGAATATAGAAGTGTGTTTAAAGTTGTTTGCAGGTTTTAGGAGTTTTAAAATACAACAGTTATGCTGCCCAAATTTTTTTAAATAAAATAAAAAGGGAAAGACATTCAGTTAGCCTTGTATAGTTGAATTAAGGACACCGTTAGTGTCCTTAGCCCGGGTATGCGGCGGTTGTCATGGACCCAATGTGGTACCAGGTCGTGACAATCAAGTATCACTCGTCTCGATTGTGTATGACTTAGAAACTCAAGAAAGACAACATTTAGTCCATCAAGAGAAACACTATGAAATATAGTAAGCGTATTAACAAGAAAACTCATGTCGAGATAGTTAATTTTCTTTTTAAGAAAAGTAACTATTATTTGAAAAATGTAGGTTGATGTACAAACTCGGATCTTATGATCCATGCACCAAAGTATGAATACATCTTTACGAAAACACTTGTTACTTTGAGTTTTGGAAAAAACTGTGTGATACATAAATTTATGTAATAACAAATGTTCAAGATTAATAATAACATTATTATGTGCATTGCTTACAAAAAATTCATCCAACCCTATTAATTTCTTCCAATATTGATCAACATGAAAGTTTCCATAATTTTTAATAATTTTTTATTTCGAAAACCTATAAATTTCTTCCATAATATCATAGTCCAAATTATTAGGGTTTCTTCCAATCTAAACAAAAAATTATTTAATATCTGCGGCTGAAAATTTAAAGTCATGTAAAATTCAAGGGTTCAACCCTCATAAGCAGAAAAATCAAAATGAATAAAATTTTCCAATGAATTTTTGCTCTCAAAGTCTCAATCTTTTCTTTCAAAGCTAGATTTTCTAAGGTATTGAAATCAAAATATTGTGGTGCAGTAACAATTCTTGAACAAAGGGTTTAGAATCTTACACCTTCTTATTCCATAAAGATCGAAATAGGAGCTCCAAAATCCTTAGCCTATCACGTGCACCATCCCCCCACAAATTTGCTTTCCCTTTTGGTGTTAAGAGATTGGAGACTTACTTGATTCTAGAGCCATAAGGGTGCAACATTCATGACAGAATGATGCAACCCTTGCCATGAATGATTGTGACACTTTTACGATCATCACATGGCTATAATTATCTATTATTGCCCTGATTCGATTGATTTCCTTCATATATCCCTAGGAACTTATTCCCTAACCTGTAACAACTTCAAAAATATGAAATTTAACAGTCCAAATCACTTTAAACACATTAAAATAGGAACTTATAGATATTAGAATTCAACAAAAACCTAACTACATAACTTGCTAATTTATAGTCATTAACTTAACATTTCATGATTCAAATCTTATTTAATGAATTGAAAGGAAAGAAACTACTTCCTTTTCTTGTGAAAAGACTCCTCCAAGATATGATTTACATCTTTTTCCATTCACCTTGAAGGCTTCCTTATTGTGTTTCTCTAATTCTAAAGCTTCATATGCAAATACATGGGACTTTAAAAGGCCCACTCCATCTTAATTTGAGCTTTCCGGGGAACAACTTCAATCTCAAATTAAATATTAAAATCGTATCTACTAATTTGAAATCTTTTTTCTTGATATGATAATCATGCCATTTCTTAACATTTACCTTATACAACTTGGCATTCTCCTATGCATTCAGTCTAAAGTGTCATTCAGTCTAAGCTCGTCAAGCTCATTTAACTATAGAAGTCTTTCTCACCTGCTTAGTTCCAATCAAAATTTAACTCTCTTGTCGCCTAATATGCTCTATGTTGTAACTCCACAAGTAGGTGACAAGCATTACCATAAACAAGCCAAAATGGGTTTGTACCAATTAGAATCTTAAGGTGGTTTGATAGGCCTATAAAGCATCATTCAGCTTTAATGCCTAATCTTTCCTTGAACTGCTTATCTTCCTCTCCAATATTCTTTTTAACTCGCAGTTATCAACCTCCACTTGTCCACTTATTTACAAGTGGTATAGAGTGGAAGCAAGATGGTAAACTTCATATCTTCTCATAAGAGCATCGAAAGATTTATTACAAAAATGTTCTCCTCCATCACTTATTATTGTTCATGGTATTCTGAATCAATTGAATAATATCTTGATAAATTTTTGCACCACCTTGCCATCATTCGCTAGAGTTGCCATTGCTTTAACCCATAATGATAAGTAGTCCACTCTGACTAAAATATATGTGTTCCCCATGGAGAATGGGAAAGGTCCTATAAAATCCAATCCCCATACATTAAACACCTCCACTTTCAAAATGTTAGACAATGACGTCTTATCTCTCTTCGAGTTGTTCCTTACTCTTTGGCATTTATCACATTGTGCAACAAAATCTCCAACATCCTTAAACAAATTTGGCTAATAAAAACCACATTCTAAGACTCCTATCACCATCTTATTTTCTCTATAATGCCTAGCATAGATGGATTCATAACAATTTGTTAGTATGTCTAACATTTCTTCCTCTGTAACACATTTTCTTATCAATCCATCAGCACATGTTCTACAAAGGATTGGTGCATCCCATAAATAATGAGTATAATAATATAATAATTGTTTCCTCTATTGATAAGAAAAATCTAAGGGAAGAATACCACTTGCATAATCATACCATGGTACCATAAGGCGGTTTAGCAACATCAAGGTTTCATCAGAGAATCGTTTATTAATGTCCTCACTTTATTGTAATTCCCCTCCTTCAAGACATGATAGGTGATCAGCTACCACAATTTTTGCTCCCTTCTTATCTATATTCTCAATATCGAATTCTTATAAAAGTAAAAATCATTGAATGAGCCTCGATTTTACGTCTTTCTTGACAAAAAGATATTTAAGCACTGCGTGAATGGAAAAAATGATCACCTTAAATCCCCAAAGGTAAGATAAAAATTTGTCACATGTGAACACCATCGCTAACAACTCCTTTTCAATAATGGTATAATTGAGTTGGGCCCTTATTAATGTCTTGCTTGCATAGTAAAGTGCATGTAGCCTTTTGTCCTTCCTTTGTCCCAAGACACAACCTATAGCTTGGTCGCTAACATAGCACATGACTTCAAATGGTAATGACCAATCTAGTGACATTAAGATTGGTGTTGAAATTAGTGTCTCCTTTAATCTATTACAAATAGATAAACAAGTATTATCAAATATGAAAAGCACGTCTTTGACTAAGAGATTGGTAAGAGGTCTACAATTAACAAAAAGTCCTTAATTAGGCTATGATAAAATCCTGCATGTCCTAGAAATGCTTGCACACTTTTAAAATTAATTGGTGGCGGAAGCTTCTCAATGACCTCTGTCTTGGCTCTATCTACTTTAATACCTTGGCACAATATCTTGTGCCCAATACTACTCCCTTTTGCACTATAAAGGGACATTTCTACCTAATTTAGAACCAAGTGTGACTCTTCACATCTTTGAAGAACTTTGTCCAAATTTATCAAGCATCCTCAAAAGAGTCTCCAAAGACTAAAAAATTGTCTGTAAAAATGCCCACTATGTCATCAATCATATCTGCAAAGATAGACATCATACACCTTTGAAATGTTGATGACGCATTGCATAACCCAAAAGGCATCCTTCTATAGGCAAATGTTCCATAAGGACATGTAAAAGTGCTCTTTTCCTGATCATTAGAATAGATAAAAATCTAATTATATACTGAATATCCATCTAAGAAACAGTATAATATATGTCAGTTACCCTTTATATCATTTGATCTATAAATGGAAGAGTAAAATGATCCTTTTTAGTTACCTTGTTAAGCTTCTAATAATCAGTACACACCCTCCAACCTGTGATTGTTTGAGTGGAAATCATCTCACCACTTTTACTCTCCATTACTATCATACCTCCTTTTTTAGGTTCATATTGCACAAAGCTGACCAATTCACTATCTGAAATCTGGTAGATGATACTTACATGTAACAATTTAATGACCACTTCGTTTATATGGGATTTAATCTTCTTTCTTGTTCCTTAACTACTCTTCTTCTTTCTTTGAGCTTAATCCTACGCATGACTACATTAGGAATTATTCCTACTATATCAGATATTTGCCATACTATAGCCTTCATCCATTTCCTAATGATCTTAATCATCTAGCTCTCTTGTTCCCCATCGAGCCGGTTTAAGATAATGACGGGTAAAGTTTGGCCCTCACCTACAAAGATATACCTAAGGTGTGTATGTAAAGGCTTCAACTCAAGAGTTGGTGGCTTTTCAATGGAGGGAGGTATAGGTTCTTTTGTTTTCACTAAAATGTCTTGATGTGTTTGGAAACCTAACACCTCCTTCTCTCCTTCTTCTTCACTTTCAGTTTCCTTATAACTCACTTCTTCATTACATCTCTCCTCCTGCTCTTTGATACATTCATTAATGATGTCTATCTTTATACAAAATTTGCTTTACTTTAGACTCTTCTTTATGTTAAACTCTATGTGATCATCACCAATATGAAGAATCAATTTGTCTTCATGAACATCAATCAGAGGTCTCCTAGTATTCATGAATGGCCTTTCAAGAATGAGTGAGCAATTCCTATCCTCTTTAAAATCTAATACCATAAAGTCTATAAGGATAATGAATATGTCCATTTTAAAGATGACATACTCCACCACAATAAATGATCTTTTGATTAATTGATCTGCTAACAGAATGAGCATAGAAGTTGGCTTCACATCGCCTAGCCCTAGTTTCCTAATAATCAACAAAGGCATAAGGTTAATACTTACGCCTGTGTCACATAAACATTTTGTAAATTCTAAATCACCAACAACACAAGGTATCATAAAGCTCCGCGGGTCTTTTAATTTTGAAGGCATATGACTGGTGATGATGGAACTTCAGCTTTTTGTTAGCACAACCTTTTGGTTATTCTCCCACATCTGCTGTTTTATAATATATCTTTAAGGAACTTTGCATATTTAGGCATGTGTTCCAACGAGTCCAGAAAAGGCAAGTTAATTTGCAACTTCTTTAGCCTATAGTGTTGTCACTGAATATACAAAAAAGCATTCCCTTTTGTTCCCGGAAGGTTTACTGTTGTCTACTTTGGTCTGATGTCTAAAAATAATTATTTTTTACCATCTCCTTGACTATTTTTCTTATCAATGGTCCTCTAGCAACTGCATTAATGGTACCTCAAGTGGGTGGATTAACTCTGTTGTAAAATGTTTGCAACATTAAGTCCTTCAGCAAGTTATGATATGCACATTTTGCAACTCCTTATACCACTCCTATGCTTCATAAAGAGACTCCCCTTTTCTTACTGGAAATTAGTAATTTCCTTTATGAGCCTTGTTATCTTAGTCAAAGGGAAGTACTTATCTAAAAATGATCATGTATGGTGTCACAATCATCACAATAACTCAATGCATGTAGTTTGTTCTTCGCCATACATGCAAGATCTTCTTTTTTCTTCGCATTCCTGTTTTCGTACACTCACAAACACATCAAACACCTCTTGAAACATAAAATTATGATTAAAATCTTGCTCTAAACCATTCAAACACTTAAAACACATACAAACATTAACAAGAACACAATTCTAAGCCTATAATATAATAATCATTTAATAAAACACCTAAAAACAAACTTAAAAACCTATAAAAACATACTATGATCTACACTTAGAACACATAAAAAGCATTAACAAAAACAAAATTCTAAGCCTATACATATGATAATCATCTAAGAAAACACCTAAAAACACACTTAAACACCTATAAAAACATACTGTGATCTACACCTATCAATAATAAATACACAATAGTTATGGTAAAAACCAACCTTTATTACTTCCACAAAAGTATATGAAGGAACCCCTATCTCTCCTCTCAGGAGTAAAGCTCAAACAAGCTATTTGTAGGCACCTCTAGCTTCTCAACTTAGAATCCTAATTGCATTGATCTAACTAGATCACATCTTATCCTTATCAGATTACATCACATTAACCAATTAGATGACACCTCAATCTAAATAGGTCTCTATCCAATAAGATTTAGTTACATCATAACTAACAAGATAAGAGATTACATTTAACTAGGAATGATACATCTATATCTATAAAGAACTATACTATCTTCTGATGATCCTCCCACATGGTCTTTATCTTTTAGAGTCGATGTATATCTACTGTGATCTTATTCGCTACATCATCCAAGATCTCCCCTTGATCTCTATCCATTAGTGGTGAGTTATCCAAGCTTAAAACCTTTCATAGCACACTGATTTGGTCTAATAGTTACCCATATCAAGTCCATTCTTCATTATCTATTTATTTGAGCCGACATTAAGTCCTTAGAATTCTCACATATCTCTCTCATGCTTATAATCTAGCTAACCTTCAACCCAAGGTCTACCTCGCTATCTTTTAGTCTCATATTTGAATCTTGCATCTTGTCAAAGATTTCTGCCAATGTGTAGTAATGCATTCTAACTCATCAAAAACATCTATTTTCTTTGCCTACTCATAAGTCTTTGCTTTGTTTTGTTCCTCAAAGGGTTAAACATTGGTTAATGATCCTGAATGCTTACACGATTTTTCGATTAGTGCTTAAAGGTCTAACATAGGTATTAGTCATTGCAACAGCTTAATGAATGCATGCATAAGAATATTCATGATTAATTCTTTGGTCTTTCTCTCTCCCTCTATATATCAATTTTCGTTCTTTTTCTTCTCTTCTCTTATATATCTCTTCATCCCCAATCCCTTTTACTGAATTTATAAAAAGTCCTAAAAATATTACAACAGTCATATCAGAGCAATCAATCCTCAATATATGAACCATGGCAGAAGGAACTAAGATGTAGAGCTTAGGAGAATAGAGGAAGGCATGAATAGTCTACTAGAAGCTCAAGTAAGGATAAGAAGCTGCTAACAAAGTTTCAATTTTGTGATGACAAACAAGAAAGGGAGATCAATGATCTTCGAAAGATGTTTCAAATTTATTATAAAAGGTGGGAAAAGAACCAGTAATGTTAAGAAATTTGGAGGGAAGTGAAAGTTATATAGCTTCTACCCATTTTAGTTTAACCAAGTTTCCAGTGTTTGAAGGAAAAAGGGCTAAAATCTAGGTTTATAAATGTGAATAGTTTTTTGCATTGGATCATACCCCAAAAAACTTAAAGGTGGGTGTTACTATTAAGCATTTAGAAGGCCAGGCCCAGGAATGATATCAATTGACACCTAAGAATAGAAGACTCTGTGAAACAATGGAGGGGCAGGAGTTCATAACTCTCCTCAACCAAAGGTTTGTTGAGGACCTCTTCGATGATCCAACAGGGGACTTGAAGGAACAAAGAAAAACATGTTTTGTATAGAAATACTATTGATAAACACTCTAATAAACTTAATTTACCTAAGAATTTCTAGTGAGGTTTTTAAAGGATTAAGACCTGAAGTAGAGTTATTTGTGAAAATGATCCACCCATAAAATTTACAACAAGCGTATACATTGGCATATAAGCAAAAAGTCATTTTAGAACCTACCACCAACTACCCGACCTACCCTCTTAATCTAACATGAAAGCTAGCTTATTACCCCTTCCAAATAACTAAGGAAATGCCATCTATGGAACTCAGTATTAAGAGCATCAAAAGATAGTGATCAATGAGTAGTAAGGGCTTTAATGATAGGCAAACAAAGGGGTAAAATATTTGGCATAATGAGCATTATACACTAGGTGATCAATGTAAGAAAAACGGCTCTAACTATTTATATTAGAGGATAAAAAGATAGTGGAACTTGAAGTAGAGGAACTAGAAGGAGAAATGGAAAAGAGTTCTGAGAGATCTATTGTATCACTACAAACAATGACAAGACTGAATGATCAAGAAGACTTTAAACAATTATGTGTAATGGGAGTACATAATTAAAGACTTCTTGCATATATTGATTAACAGTGAAAGAACTCACAATTTTATGGCTGAAGTTATAATCAAAGAAGGTGGGATTGATGTTACTAAAGTGCAGTCCATTCATATCATAGTGGGTGGAGGGTTGAAATTACATTATAAGCATAACTGTGAGGAGTTTGTATTGAGAATGCAAGGCCTTAAATTCAACACCAAAAGATTAGTTATCCAATTAGTAGCTTACGACATGGTTTTGGAATTCAGTTGTTAGAAACCTTGAATAAATGGTTGATATATTTTTATATCAATATTAAAATTTACCGCAAGTGTACGACATAGCTATAGATAGCACAGGCAAGTACGGATTGATCCAACGAAGATTATAAGTACTGATAATTACGCCTTTTCTATTATCTAACCTATGAATTAGACTTTTGGTTTTTAATTAAAATTAAAATAAAATAAAAAACTAAGAATTAAAACAAATATTGAACTCAAAACAGAGGAAAAATACTTATAAAAATCAATATCAAATGATAATGTCTATAATGAAACCCCTTAAGATTCCTTAAATATTAACCTCTTGTCATTCAATTATACTGTTGATTATTGGACTGTAGAAGTTCATATCTTATGTTAATATCTTTCTTAAGATCATTAACAACTAATCTGTCAATTGATTAACATAAATATTTCAAGTTAAAATCACTAGGATTGTTTTATCGATTCGTGAATTTTGCTGTAGGTTTAACCCTAATCTAGAGGATTTATCTCATCCTATCTCTAGTTTTACATGCAACTCCGTCCAATTATTATAGATATATTCATACAAGATGATTTCTCAATCTCAATCATATGAAATCAAATCATGCACTAATATTTAGGATATATTAGAATAAGAATAAAATGCATAATTTAATCACAATAAATCAATCAATATAATTGCATTAAATAAAATATCAAGTCATATTTTATCACAACTTAGGGTTCCTAGATAATAAACACATTTAGTTACTACTTATAGAGAACAAAACCAAAGATAAATTTGCAAAACAGATCTAATAGAAAACAAAGAAATGATAATTTTAGATCTCCCTTTTCTTTTCTATTGGATCTACTTGCAAGTTTGGATTTGATATTATTATCTAACAAATCTCTTGACATATTCTTCATGTTTTCCTCGCTCCTTGATTAGAACTATCACCTCTGCATGTGTCTCGTGAACTAAAATCATTTAATAACTCAGGTCTTCATTTTTTCTCTGCTCACATCCTTTTATAGTAAAAATTAAAGTCACTAGGATATACACGGCTACTTACACAGGTGTTTAGGAGACCGTGTATATTCAAAAACAACTAAATTTGTGATTTCACACAAATATAGAGACTTACCTGGGTAATATACATGGCCGTGTATATCAACATTAACTTCACATAACCAGAACTAAAATTCTTCAATCATCAAACTTTTATAGAGACTAACACAGTCATTGTACACGGTCTTATAGGTCCTTAGTTGCTTCAAATCCTTGTTCTATGCCATGATTTCATATGAATTCTTCTTCTTTTGGTCCATGAAGGCAAATATAACCTACAAATACACTTATAGCAAATTAAGTACCAAATATACAAAAAAAACTATAAAATATCAAGAAAAACATGTTAGAAATTGGTGTATAATTATAGTCAAATAAGCATCAATCAATAACATGATTTGTAATTTTAGAAATTAAACTATGAAGTTTTCTTGGAATGGTGATATAGTGACATTAAGGGTAAATCCAATTATGGAAGTTAAGATGATTTCAAGAAAAGGGTTTAACAAATTAATGAATAAATCTTTAAAAGGCTCTCTATACGTGATGCACTTATCATACCCCATTGAGATTCATATACACTAGTTGACTATAGATAATGATTTTAGTTCCAAGGAGGAACTGAATGGATTAATTGTTGAATTTAGTGAAGTTTTCCAATAGCCTACACAACTTCCTCCAAAATAGACTTATGATCAAAGGATAAAACGTAGATATGGGGTGAATGTTATCAGTGTAAGGCTTTATCATTTTTCTGGGGACCAAAAAGATGTGATTGAGAAGGCATTAACGAAACTCTTAAAGCATGGATTCATCCATCATATTTAGAGTTTATATGCATCAACAATTGGGTTAATCAAGAAAAAGAACAATACATGACAAATGTGTAACGATTATAAAGAATTAAAAAAGTAGACCATAAAAAGCAAATTTCCAATATCACTAATTGAAGAGTTGTTAGACAAGTTGCAGGGATCTAGTTGGTACTCAAACTTGATTTTGGGTCTGGATAGCACTAAATACGCATGAGGAAGGAGACATTCTAAAAACTACATTTTACACCCATAAAGGGCATTAGGAATTTTTGTTACTCCGGCAATGCTTCGGCAACATTTTAAGGCCTTATAAAAGATATTTTTAAACCATACTTAAGTAGATTTCTTTTAGTTTTCTTTGATGATTTAATTATATATAGTAATGACTTTAAACAACACTTTGAGCATTTACACCAAGTTTTGCAGGCGCTTTACATGTATAGGATCTTTCTCAAGGGTATTAAATGCATGATTGGGGTGAGGCAATTCGATCGTTCAGGATATTCAATTTTACCTAATGGAGTATCCACAGATCTCATTAATATCCAAATAATTCAATAATGGCTCAATCATAAATAGATGAAAGAATTGAGGGAGTTTTTAGGTTTGATAGTATATTACCAAAGTTTCATTAAGCATTACGGAGCATTGATGGAACCCTTAACATAAGTTGAAGAAAGATAGAGGAGGTATTGATGAATTGTAACATCCCGTTTCCAGAGAACGGGTCGGACCAGAGAAACGGGTCCAAGTGTGTTAATCAGAGGAATTAGAAT
>JANZXP010000007.1:12671964-12686667 GCA_027576715.1 Erythroxylum flavicans | reverse complement strand
ATTGTTCAAATGTCAATTTGTGACTAAGCTTATGTAA
The DNA here is from genome assembly GCA_027576715.1 of Erythroxylum flavicans. NCBI lineage: Eukaryota > Viridiplantae > Streptophyta > Magnoliopsida > Malpighiales > Erythroxylaceae > Erythroxylum > Erythroxylum flavicans. The sequence continues at coordinate 12,686,630 of JANZXP010000007.1, read as the reverse complement.
TCAACTACTTTTCATCACTCTATATGGTTCACTTTCTACTCAAGTAGCCTAATCCAAGTTAAAGTATGCATTCAATCTGATTCCAACTAGCACGATAAAATTTCATGTCAATATTTATCAGAGTGATTCAAGTATGGTTCCATTGTTGACACAAAACACATGATATCCTTAAACATGCATCCTATTTAACAAAATCCAAACAATGCAATTACGAAAGTCAAAGTCACCTCCCCACATTTAAAGTTCACATTGTCCTCCATATGACAAGTCAACCACCAAATATGGGAAGATGACCTCAAACCAAACATAAGAAATTGAAACACACAAATGAAATGAAACTAAATAAAAGATGAACTTGAACCAAACATAAGAAATAACATGAAGTCAAATAAACATGAAATAAAATGAAAAAAAAAGAGAAACAACAAAATTAAAAAGAAGAAAAAGGTAAAAAATGCTTATTTAGATGATGGTCGCCATGGTGTTTGTGAAGTAGCGTCAAAATTTTTCCTCTGACAGAAGTTGAGCAACTTACTCTTTAAACTGCGCTACTCCTTATGGACTTGTCACATTTAGGTGTCGAGCTCGTTGATTTAAGATATCATTTGTTGAGAATTGACAGCCATTTGGTCAAGGATTTGTTAAAGTTTGTTGACCTCCACTGGTGCACACAGTTCCTTCTCCACTGCTTGTGCCTTTGGCTCTGGCATTGCTCGAGATGTGGAGAGTCGGTTAGTGGCTGTACTCGTGCCCCTCCTGCTCCTCACTATAGTGCACACGTGAGGATCTTGGAGTTTCATAGAATGGAACTCCATAATCCCAGATCGTCTCAAATATGATATGTCAAACATATCGTGTGGAGTTGTACGCAAATTCTCCATATTAACATTATAAAACACACCCAAAGTAGAAGCAATATGACACATTCCAAAAAATGAACTCTTTTTATTAACCACACTCACTATTGATCAAAAAAACCTATAAGGTGTGTTGATTTTAATTTTTTGATCCATGCACTATAAAAAGAAAAGTTCTTTAGCTGAACATTTGTTGCTTTCCGTTTTATAAAACACAGTCAGACACATAAATTTGTGTAAAAGTAGATGCTTAGCACTCCAGACTAAGGAATTTGGTGCATTGCATGAGTCAAAATGTTCTTCACCCGTGAGAGTATTCTAATAAGAGTTTAAATCAAATTCAACGTGACCATCTACAATTTTTGCTTTCTATAAGTTGAAAATTTCACGCATGACAGAATAATCAAGTTTAAAAACATTTCTAGCTAACCTAAACCAAAACACATCCATTTTTTGGTTATACCAGACTGTTGTGAAAAGCTCTAAAGTTATAGTAGCATAAATAGGTATATCACACCGAACAAACCTATTCCACCCTATGTTTGCAGCTAATTGCTCAAGTCATCGTCTTACTCCTATGTTTTCTAACAATTCAAAATCAAAATACCTAGGAGTGACTATTTCTTTATTTCTAAGGTCACAAAAATACGTACCTTCTTCTTCTGAATAAATTGGGAAAGGAGAGCGGTAAGTCGCTGCTAAATCGAGCTTGCCTTCACCAAAAACTTTTCATCGTAATTCATCAGTGGGTTCAGCCGGTCTTCGAACCATCTTTGTCCTTGGTGCCATTGTAAGAGGAAAATATGAAAAAATGGGAGAAAAAGAGTGAAATTTCTGAGAGAGAGAGAGAGAGAGAGAGAGTAAAATCTTACCCAAATCCTTATGTTTTTGAATGATTAATGCATAAAAAGGTGAAAAGATTGTCAGAATAATGAAAGAATTGAAGAAAATACAAAGAATATAGAGGAAAATTGAAGAGTTTTAGAGAGTGGGAGGAGAACAATTCATGGATTAGAGAGATAGGGAGTGAAAGTTTGAAATTGGGTGAAAAAAGAAAAGTAAAGTTTCCCTCCGGATGGAATTCTGTAGGAATTCCCACAATTCCCACGATCGTGGGATTACTCTCTAGAAACTTTCTGGAGAGCTTTACCATGCTCATGGGAATCACCACAATTCTCACGATCGTGGGATTACTTTCCAGAAACTTTCTGGAGACCTTTCCCATGCTCGTGGGAATCATTACAATTCCCACGATCATGGAAAAAGATAATTCATACAATTTCAAACCTTTTTCCAAGCTTAATTTTACTTCTCCATGATCCCATAACCTACAACTACATTAAATTAATATCATCAACAAGAATTTTGAACAGAAAATAAATTGAAATTCTAACAAAATTATATTAACATCAATCAAACTCAATTAGACATGATCATAATTAAAGAAATCCAACGGACAAAGAGATAAAGACAATAAAAAGAAGGTAAACATCCATGGGTTGCCTCCCATGTAACGCTTCTTTAACGTCAATAGCTCGACTCTCCTTCATACTCATGGCGGCACAAATGACTGGTACTATAGCAGCGCAGAAACTAATCTTAAACTTTGTAGATGAGTTACCCTAGTATGGACTCCACCATCCTTGTTGTTTTCCTTCCTATGCATTCTCCTACTCGATCGTTTCTTCTTACTTTCACTCCTAAAGTCCTCAACATCTTCCCATCTACCATGGTGCTTAGGTTCTTTGATGACTGTTGGTGGTGAAGGGGTGCGATAATTTTTCTTTACTACCTTGAATGTTAACTACTCCTATCCTACTCTCAGGATTAATTCGCCCCCATCAACATCAATTATTGAACCAGCAGTAGCCATAAATGGTTACTTAAGCACCATCATGGTTTCCTCGTCTTCTCTAATATCCAGTATGTAGAAGTCTGCCGAAAAAAGAATTTGTCAATCCGTATTTGCACATTCTTAATGATTCCCTTTAGCAAGTGTATAGTTCTGTCGACTGTCTTCACCAATGTCTTAGTGGGCTCTGGCTCTCCAAAACCTAGCTTCTAATTGAATGAGTAGGGTATCTTGTTAATGCCAGCTCCCAAATTCACAAATGCCCTATCTATCTAAACTCTATAAATACTGTGCAAAATTAAGAAATCCCCTAGGGCTTCTTTCTTTTATGTTATAAGTGAGTTTCCTTCTAATATGTGTTTTTTGACTTCTTTTTTCACCAGTTCCTTCAATGTGAGTTTTGTTAGGAGTTGATTAGTTATATCTGACATCTCACTTAACATGCCCTCCTTAGAATTCCTTATTGCTCCGCTTAAAGATGACTTTTGCTATGCAAAAATCTAATGTGGAAGTCCAAGTTCAAGCTCCTTGATTGGCTCGCTTACTAATTCACTTAGGAAGATTTCCACAACAGTTTTTCCTCTTCTCTTAGCTCTGTTTTTCTTTTTATTCTCACTGTCCTCTTGCTCTGTCTAAGTAATGACCATGATTTTTCCTTCGGATTAACTTCAGTGTTGCTCGGTAGGTTACCTGCATTTCGAGAAGATAACACATTAGTGAGTTGGTCAAATTTTGCTTCCATCCTCTTCTGATTCTCCTCCTGGCTTGCATGCATCCTTTTCTGATTCTCCTTTTGAGCTACCATTTTGGACCCCAGGACTTCCATCATCTTGTCCATTTTGCTTTCCAATGATCTGATTCGATCTTATTGAAATACTGGTAGTCCTTGTGGTCTTTGCTGGCCACATGCATTGTTATTACTCCAAGAAAAATTTGGATGGTTTTGCCACCCTAGATTATAGGTATTAGAGTAAGGGTTATTACCTTTCTATGGCTGGCCTAGGTAACTTACCTGTTCAGTACCATCGGTTCCTAATAGGAAACACTCTATTGAGTTGTGATTGCTCTGCCCACATAACTCATACTAAACTTGTATTGCCTTAGCTGTTGAGGTAGATGCTACTTGCATGTTGTTTAGCTGCTTTGTAAAAGCCGTGATCTGAGCCTACAAAGTAGTAAAAGAGTCAATGGGTATCATACCTCTATGTTCCTTCTATCCTTGTCTGCTCCTCTCACCCGATCACATGTAGTTGTTGCTTGCCAACTCCTCTAGTAGATCGTGAGCTGTTTCAACCGTTTTCCTCATTAATGAATCTCCTGTTACTGTGTCGATGGTTCCTCTAGTGCTTGGATTCACTCCATTGTAGAACGTCTAAAGTAGGAACTCTCTTGGTAGGTTGTGATGGGGACAACTTCTCTGAAGTTCCTTGAATCTCTCTCAAGCTTCGTAGAGAGACCCCCTGTCATTTTGCTGGAAATTTTTTACCTCCTTGATAATCCTTGCCATCTTGTCAACGGGAAATACTTGGCATAAATGCACTCCTTTTTTCTTCTCCTCTTTGGTCTTTAGGTCAATCTCCAAGTTGCTCCATCTTTCTTCCTACATAAAATAGTCAATTCTTACCCTAAATTAACATCAAATATAAAAGAACAATGATGGAAATCAAACTAAACAAAAATATACAAAATGAATCCTAAACTAAAATAATAATCAACAAATATGCAAGAAAACACTTGCCAATTACATAGAAAAACATAGACTAATGCACACCTATCAAAGAATGAAAATTTTCCAACCTAAAAAACTATAGCCAAAAATTCTTTCTTCATCGTGGAGTAATTCTTCTAAGCATCATTAAGTTTCATGGAGGCATAGTAAATGACATGAGGTACTTTGCCCACCTTTTAGCCCAAAACTAGTCCAACTGCATAATTCGAGGCATCGCATATTAATTTGAAGGGAATGTCCCACTTTGGTGGCTGAATGATTGGGGTTGTAGTGAGTCATTCCTTAAGTTCATCAAATGTAATCTTGCAGTAATCTACACATGGGTTGTGCAATCTTCAAAAAATCTTTGATAAACTTCCAATAGAATCCTGCATAACTAAGAAAAGAATGAACTTCTCACACAGTCACGGGGTAAGGTAAAGATCACATAACATCTATCTTAGCCATATTAACCTCAATTCTCTTAGAAAAGACTGTATGACTTAAAATTATGCCTTGATTAACCATAAAATGACATTTTTTCATAATTTAAAAACAAATTAGTCTCAATGCAACTTTTAAGCACTTTCTCAAAGTTGATAATGCATGTTTCAAAAGATTCTTCATAAACCGTAAAGTCGTCCATGAAAACTTCAATACAATCTTTCACAAGATTAGAGAAAATACTTACCATACACCTTTGAAATGTTGATGGTGTGTTACATAATCCAAATGGCATTCTTCGGTAGGAAAAGGTGCCGAATGGACATATGAAGGTTATTTTCTCTTGGTCCTTTGGTGCAACTGAAATCTAGTGATAACCTGAATAACCATCTAGACAACAATAGTGAGATTTACCTACAAGTCTTTCAAGCATTTGATCAATAAACAGAAGTGGAAAATGATCTTTTCTATTAACTGAATTTAGCTTCCTATAATCTATACAAACTCTCCACCCGTTTTGAATACAAGTGGGTATCAACTCACCATCCCTATTTTCTATTACAATTACCCCAGTTTTCTTTGGAACTACCTGGACTGAACTTACCCAATTGCTATCTGAAATGGGATAAATAATTTTAGCATCAAGAAGCTTCAAGATTTCCTTTTTCACGACTTCCATCATGGGTTGATTCAAACGACGTTGAGGTTGCCTTACCTTTTTGGCTTCATCTTCCATCAATGTTCGGTGTATGCAAATGGTAGGACTAATGCCTTTTAAATCAGCCACTGTCCATCTGAAAGCTTCTTTATGTTGTCTTAGCACTTAAATCAATTGGTTTTCCTACAAAAGAGTGACGTTATTTGAGATAATAATAGGTAATGTATCTTTCTTACCCAAAAATATATATTTAAGACGGTTAGGCAAACTCTTCAACTCCAATGTAGGTGGTTGAATCAACGAAGGTAGCAACTTAGAGTTGTTTTAGGATAGCTCCACTTAAGGCAATTGCTTCATTAATTGCTTGGTTTTCTTCAGATGACAAAACAGAACTTCAAGTTTGTGGTTAGGCATTAACATTTATGCAATTGATTGCCACTGCAATGTATCTCCCATCTCCAAAATTGTCTCAAGTTCATCTCTTCCATTTAGTGATGAATTTTCCTGAACCCAAGTGTCAATAAAATCCACAGAAACAAAAAATTGTTCATCATCCAGAAGTTTTATAGCATTCTATATATTGAATTTAATTAATTCACTGTCAAATTCTATAGTTAATGATTCATTATAAACATCAATTTTTGTTCTAGTGGTTTTCAAAAATGGCATTCCAAATAAAATTGAAATTGAAGAAGATACATCATCACTCCCCATTTGCAAAATATAGAAATCAGCTAGAAAAAGCATTTTACCCACTTGAACTAAGATATCCTCTAACACACTCTTTGGATAAGCATTTGAATGATCCACTAGTTGAATCACTATGTTAGTTTCTTTGAGAGGCCCCGCATTTAAGGACTTGTAAACATCATAAGGCATGAAATTTATTGATGTATCCAAATTTAACATAGCCTTTTCAATTCTCAAATCACTAATTTTACAGGGAATACCAAATTTAACATAGCTTTTTCAATTCTCAAATCACTAATTTTACAGGGAATAGTGAACATACCTGGGTCTTGACATTCAGGTGGTAACCTTTTTTCTATAGTATGGCTGAAACATTCTCTCTCAATTGCACTTTCTCATTAAATTTCAATTTTTGTTTCAAAGTGCAGGGTTTTTAAGAAATTTAGCATAATAAGGAATTTGTTTAATGGCATCAATCAAAGGAATCTTTACGTAGACTTTTCTGAAAGTTTCCCATGTCTCTTTCTCTTGCTCCTCTTTCTTTGCTTTAGTGAATCGACTAGGAAAGGGGGTTTGTACAACAAATTTCTTCAGACCTGAATGTGTCTTTTCTTGTTTGTTCGATACCTCCTCTCTTGCTTCTTCTTTGATTTCCTTCTTGGATATTTTTGGAGAAGGTTCCTTCAATTCCTTACCACTCCGTAACATGACAACTTAGAACCTTTGCTTGGGATTGATTTCTGTTTGAGTAGGAAATTTTTTAGAACTTTGTGCCTCCAACATATTGATGGCTATTCTCATTTGGCTCAATTGATTTTCAAGATTTTGAATACTAGCTTGAGTATCTTGCTGAAATGTCATGGTGTTAGTGGCCAAAGATTTAACTATATCTTTCAAAGAAGACTTATCTTCTAAATTGGGTGCCATTTTTTAATGTTGTCTAGGAATATATGGTTGCCTATATTGCTAGAAATTTACAGTAGTTTGTTATCCTTGAGAGTTCCCATAACGTAAATTTTGATGGTCTCACCAACCCAGATTATAGGTGTTGGAGAATGGGTCATATTTCCTTTAATTTTGCCTAACAAATCTCCCCATGACATTGGCTTGTTCTGCACTTTCTTCTTGTAAAACTAGACATGTGTCAGTGGAGTGTCCCAACATCAAACATATTCCATATGCCCTTGCTTTTTATATCTTTGTAGCTGCAAGTTGCCGCGCCAAAGATGTAAAATCATCTAATCTCTTCTCCAACACTGTCACATTTACCTCATTTACTTGTTTTGAATTATGTCCAGAACGTATCCTAAATTGTTGTGTATTGGAAGCCATATTTGCTATCAAATCTCTTACAGCTATCGGTGTTTTGTCAACCAATGGATTGGCATGCGAAAGGTCCAATGAATGGTGAACATCTAGGCAAAATGAAAATTGATATTTTTAGGTGTTCTATTATGTTTGAGTGTTAGAGGTTTTATATTATTATTTCTGTAAGTTGTTGTACTCTTTATTGTTTATGTTGTACGTTGTTATTGTAGACTATGTTGTTCTCATAAGTTGTTGATGCTTAATGTTAATAAATGAAAAATTTTATGAAATTTTATATTTTTTTGGTTTTTTATTTGTCAATATTGGTTTAACTTACTAGATAAGTATGTCAAGAATTCGCCGTCAACTATTAATTTTCAAAGTTAAAAAAGAACAAAAAGAAAGTGGAACTATGAAGAGGATGTTGTGCTAGTTTCCTGCACGATTGATTTGCATAATTTGGGAACATACAATGCTGATATTGGATTTAAAGCTGCCTATCTGGATGAATTAGAAAGAATGATAGTAACAAAACTCCCTAATTAAAACTTAAATGCCAGACCTCACATAGAGTTTAGGATTAAGACTTTCAAAAAAGAGTGGAGCATTGTATATGATATGGTAAGGAAAGATACTAGTAGATTTGGATGGGATAGCAAAAGGAAGATCGTCACTGCTGAAGATCATGTATGGGAGTCTTACTTGAGTGTAAGTATTGAAATTTTAGCTTGTTTTAGGTATTTCTTTAACTACTTTCTCATCATTTATATAAATTATTAATGATATTTTTTTCATCTTGTTAAAGATGCTGCTCAATTTCGAAGAAAGTGTTTTCCTTTCTATAATGAATTGACTAAGATCTATGGAGAAGATCGTGCAACTAGAAATGAAGCATAAACTTCTGTGGATGTTCTTGAAGAAAGGGAAAGGTAAGAAGGTCTAGGTTGGGATAAATGAAGGTGGTGAAGATGAATAAAAATTTAAGTATGGTTTGCATGACATGGATGAATCTTTTACCCAATCTCAAACATCAAATGTTGAAAGACAAGCTAAAAATATTTCAACAAAGAGGAGAAAAAATAATAATGATACAAGAGAAGCAAGCCCTGCAGATTTAATTATTGCTACTTTCAGGTTGTTGGGTGATTACATGAAAGAGGTGGGAAAAGAATTGCGTAAGAGTATTGAGACCGAAATGATTATTCAACAAAGAGTTGAACTGTTAAATGGTGTGCTGAGTAAGATAGAGGGACTGACAAATGATAAAAGAGATACTATTTAAAGCAAAATTCTTAATCATCCTACAAAATGCTTGTATTTTTCTATCTTGTGCCTTCTTGAAGACTTGGGCGGCTGAGAAGGTTTTTTGCCACACATTGAAAATTATGCTAAATTTTAAATATTTTTATAGTTATTTAAAATAGGGTTTAAAATTATTTTTTGTTCAACTAAATAACTTTTTAGTCATTTAAAGCCCTAGGTTAAGTTTATTTTCAATATTGTTCCAATGTTATTTTATACTGTAATTGAGACTATATAATGAATGCTCATATGAGTCGAACCAAATTCATGAAGTATATGAAGGAAAAATTAACCAAGGGACTATAATGGATATTATAGTTACCAAGCATTGGCATACAATAGTACCAGTAGTAGTAGTAGTAGTAGTAGTAGTAGTAGTAATAGTAGTAGTAGTAGTAGTAGTAGTAGTAGTAGTAGTAGTACTATAATATAGTTAGTAGGGACCATAATGGATATTTTGGTGTTTCTGTTGGTTATTCCTTTGTCATTCCAAATTTATGTTTTTAAACCAAACATTGGCATACATTATCATTATAAATTCTTAGGAATAAACCAAACTAAGTAATACCCATTCCATTCCATTCCCTAACTATTTTATTCATAAGGATAACCATGCCATTCCTTATCTATTGAAGCAGGTGAACTAAATACCCTAAAAGTTATTCCACCATGTCCCCTTCCAGATTCCACCATCTGACTCTGGTACACCTTTTAGGACTTCTCTTATTCCTCTAACCTTTAATTACAAAATCCAAAACTAACAATCTATACTGAGTTGGCAAGCAAGCATTAGGTATCATCTTGCAATCCTTATAATTAGGTCGATCGCTTCATCTTATGAGGAAGTGGTCGATATGAGTTTTCTTGATTTTGCTCTTAAAAGTCACTAAGTGTTCCTCTTTTTTCTTAAAAAAAGATTGGATTGTTACCAACTTAAGTTCTACTACAAGATTTAACAAAGCAGTCCCACTATCATTCTTATTGCCATAGCTAAACTCCCATGAGTCCATAAATACCCGTCCAAAGTTACCCCATATGACCATTAAAGTCTCCTCATTGAATAACTCTCTTATCAGGGTAGCTCTGTTAAATCACCTCATCTAGCTCTTCATAGAATTGACACTTAAATTGTTCCTTCAACCTTGCTTGAGGAGTATAAGCTCACACCAGATTGAACACAACACCTTTCATTACAGTCTTTAAGAACATAATCCTACATTATTCATCTTTACCCCCATAACATGATTTATAAGTTCCCTGATAACTAAGGTACCTATCTCATTTTGTCGTCTGGAACACCCTAGAAACCAAAGTTTGAATCCATTAATCTCTTTCACTTTAGCCCCCATCCATTTTCTCCTAGATGCATGCTATATGAATATTACATTTGTCTAAAATCCTTACTAATTCCAAAGGCTTCCTTGTAAGGGTCCCAATGTTTCAAGAACATATCCACTATGTGTTAACATTTTCTCTTCTCCTAGAACCAAATGTCATTGAAGGACTAGCCTTTGCTTTATCATCAATAGTCAAAGCCATCACTCCTACCCTAATGCCTAAAACAAGTTATAGATGACAAGCATAACAAGTCCCTAAATGACTCTAATAATACTCGAGAAAGGGAACAAGGATTGTTAATAACTTCCAAAATAAGCACCATAATAAACATATGTGAAAAATCATAAGATCATATGATCCTAAGCAAATCAAAATTAGATGGTCCGAAATTTGAACTAATAATAACAACTAGGTTTTTATAGAATGATAAAACATAATACTGGACTGTTAAAAAACAAAATATTGAAAATTACAAACAAAAAATAAATTAAAACTTTTATTAGGTTGATGAAGGCTGAGCAACGAATCAACCACAAGCAAGCTGAATATGAAACCAATAATAAGTATGTCTAATAAGGAAGAAAAATTTGTAAGATACCAATTAACCAAAGAAGGGAAATAACCAAACCAATCCGATATGTTTAAGATGCCACACATCAGCTCCGTATATTCTCGTCGTAGTTAGTATTGTTCATCAAATTTTCTTTGTTGTGGGGCTCACTCCAAATCAGCAAAAGAAGAAAGCAAAGCACAAAGTTTTCCAAAATCCAAACAAGGAAACATCTAAAAGTTAACTAAAAATTAACCAAACTTGATCAAATCTGAGCTTATAATAGAAATGACATCCTAAAACCAAAATTGAAAAAAGATCTTTTCTTTTCCAACAATGTCTGATAAATCTAAAAGCTACATTTGCAAAAATGAAGAAAACCAAAGTAATAATAATAAGAATATTTAAACCCCTTTCAAGGCACAAAGTAATAATAATAAGAATATTTACAAAGAAATCTAAGGATTTCAATGAAGAACTATATTCACCAATATAAAGGAGCGGTCTTTTAAAGTAGGGTAATAATGGGTGAGGAGGAAAATAAAAGCTAGGCATCAAACTTTGAGGTGTGAAAGTGAGGATGATGACTATTTAGTGATTCCAAGATGTTTAATACATGAGATATAAGTATAGTGTATGTATGTGTATATGTATGTGTATGTGTGTGTTTGTGTGTGTCTGTGTCTATGTCTATGTGTGGGCTGGGGTTTTCATCAAAATATTGGCAGGCTCCCAAATGAATGATATTCAGATCACTCTATCATTATCTAATGATCAATCGTGGTACGTTATAGTCTCTTCAAGAATAAAAACACATAAGATAAATATATATATATATGGATGTAAGAAATATAAGCCTAGTGTCTAAAAAAAGCAACAATGCCTGTTCAATCTAAAAACAAAAGAATTGATCTTCATCTCACAATAACTCATTCAAAAAATGGAACAAAAGCTCAGGACCAAAAGTGACTCAATCAGAACTTGCTCTTAAACCGGTTAAATTTCTTTTGAATTCATGAGCGATTAATATGATTAAGGTCATCTTTGTTTTAATCCTTCAGATTTAAAAAGCCACCTATTCTTAATTATATAGTCAACCCCTTTAAGTCATAACCCTCTTGTTCTTTGAATTGAACCTTATCTTTTGACCTTAAGACCCCAATATTGTTACCGAACCTTAAGACTAGTAAGGCATTTAAGTTTAAGCAATGGTAAATCACAAGTGTGGGATAAGAATGGCTTTTTATTATATGCCTTTGGTGGTATTTAAAAATCAAGAAATGCATTTATATAGGATTTATATTGCTACCTACCTTAACTGTTCTATTTGTGTTAATTCAAGTATTAAAACAAATAGGTCTTAATTTCCTTTATAGATTGAAAAGAATAGAAATTGGGTAGAATTAAGACAAAAAACTGAAGAATTGAAGTTGTTTTTAAAGGACACGTATATACTAGTGAAAGACATACTCGTGTTGGTATTGGGCACAACAATATAAGGAGACTTGGTAAGTCTTTGTAATAATGAATAGGTTGAATGACATTATTTCACATTTAGTTTAGACATTCCCACGCGGTGATGGACACAATTATCTCCATGGACCCTATAAGTTACTGGGTCATGTATTTATGTGATTGTTGAGTTTTAAAGTATGATTGAGGGACACAGTCTCAATCACTGGACACGCCTATATGGGTGATTTTTTTTTCAGCTCATAAATCCTAATTTTTGCAGAATAAAATGCAATTATGATAGGCAATTAAAGAATTTGAATTTACAGGACATAGTTCATTCTTAGTTCCTCTTACACACACGTATAGGTGCCTTATGAACTCTTATAGTTTTAACCCTTCAAATATGTTTTTTCCATACCTTTGACACTAACCCCATTATAACTTATAATTAAAGTCCTTTTTATTCATATTCTTATGTTATCTAAATAAAAGATGACTGATGAAATTGCAAGCTTATAGTAGTGTGATTTATTAAAAGAAGCTTTAGCAAACAATTTTGAACTTAAACACTCGAGTGAATAGAGTGACTTTCTTGAGGAAATTTGCCTTTGAACAAGATTGTTTTAAGTTTGACTTTGTGTCCTATGTATTGATAAACTTTGTTCATGATGGGTATAATTGCTTGAGTTTTGGGATTGTCCAAATTTGAAGGATTATGTGTTTTTGGTCTATGGAAGATGAATCAAGGAGTTTTATGGTTGATTCTAGTATTTGTTTTGGTTTTGATTTACTTGAGGGTGAGTTAAAAGTTATGTATGGGGAATTTGTTAGTGTCATTCTTATTCGTGTTTTTAATATTCGATTCCTCTATTATTATTATGTGTAAATGCCTTTAATATTATGTAATTTCATTTCTTTGGCAGTTAGGATTTGTTACAGGCTGAAGTTAGAGTTTTATCAAGAGTTTTAAGTTCAAACAGAAAGTTGGAATCGGTAGATACTGATTGAATGTGAGCACATTTAAAATTGATAGTTGGTAATAGGACTTGATTTGGAAGTTATCTAATATGATCAAGAAATATTTTTGTAAATATCTCCTAAAGATATGATGGGAATGCTTTTTTATGGTAGTGTAGTCAAATAGGTTACATACACTATTTTAAAAATAATTTTATTTTATTAAAAAAGAAATTGAGGGGGATGATCTTTTTTGACTCGACTTAGGAAGAATATATTATCTTTTAGTTTTAGAAGAACAGAACTAGTATTTTTTTCTTCTCTTGGAACATAGTCGTGGTTGAGAATGAATTCGCAAGGTTGATTGCTTTACTTGGTTGAAGGAAGCTAAAGTTATCGAAATAAGTATTTGTGATACTCTTTTTTTCGTAATGAAATTTCTTTTGCAGTTAGTATTAAATATTTATCTGCTTTATTTAAATGAATGTGTTAATTGATAGCTAAGATGCGCAACTGTTTGTTTATTAATTCAATCTATAGATAGGTTGAAAAATATTGATGTTCAATATTTATATTCAGAATTAACAATTAGAATTACCATTGACTATGCTAAAAACTGGAATTCTAAAAAGAATATTTACCTAGCTAAATATTCGTTGTATGTATGTTGCCTAGTTCTTAGGTTTTATTTATTTTTAATGCTATCAATTAATTAAATCTATGATCATATCTAGTTTGTTAATGAATAAGAGTTAATAAAATACATGTTTCTAATTACTTACATATATGAGAAGACTAGTAGAAATATCCTTTGAATACTTCTTGGTAAACTAATATTAATTTATGTCAAGGATGAATATTAATTCAATAATGAAGGTGACTGAAGACCAAGGTTTATTCATATTGACATATTAATTTAATTTTTTTATTGTGTTTTAATTTACTTTTGCTCTTCTTAAACTTTGTTTATTCAAACCCCCATTTCATTGTTTACTTTATTTAACGTGACTACTAACTGCCAGAGTCCTCTTCAGAATGGTCCAACTCTCCACTTTCTGCATTCATTTTTAGGAGTTTATTTTAATTTAGTTGTAAGAGACAATAACACCAAAATTTTAAAATTAATATTTAAATCGATTATAAAAATTAAATAGAATTATTCATTTTATTGGCAATTAAATTATTAATAATTAATATTAATTAATTAATTAATATATTTAGTTGATAGTAAATCAATAACAACAATAATAATAACACCTAGTAGGAATCCCACTAGTACGTGAGATTTGGGAAGGTCTAGTAGTACACAGCTTTACCCCTAACTAGTACAGAGATTATTTTTAAATGACCCACATGAAAAGAAAGAGAGAGGGAATAAAAATAAAAATAATAAGAACAAGAAGAAGAAGAAGAAGAAGAAGAGGAAAAAGAAGAGAAAAATAATAATAACAATATTAATAATGCGAATATTAGCAATAATAATAATAATAATAATAATAATAATAATAATAATAATAATAATAATAATAATAATAATAATAATAATA
>JANZXP010000007.1:12629970-12664739 GCA_027576715.1 Erythroxylum flavicans | reverse complement strand
CTTGTATGATAGTAGATGCCATGATTAAGTGGGATAAATTGCCATGTTATAAAGTGAAAGTGTGATAGTTAACACGCCAATGTTATAGAGGGTATGTACTAAAAGGTCATAAGAGTGTTCCGGTATGTACCTTATAACAGTAGGGGTGTTACATTTTTGATATAATGAGGACAATAACGTTGAGAAATGGTAGGTTTTGGACCAATAACACCAACGGTCTTTTCTACTCGATGCTCACATCTCCATTATTGCTACTCGTAAGTCATTAGGTCACCAAACTGTGCCACTAGTTGTCATCAAGTTGCTATTTTGTAGCTCCTCTGGTCATTCTTTTTTTTCAACTTTTCAATCATTTTTCTTTCTTTCTTTTTTCTTTTTTTTCCTCTTTCAACCTTCCAAGTGGTTTTCTTTCTTCCTTTTTTCTTTCTTTCTTTCTTTTTTGATTCTTTCTTTCTTTGTTTGTTTTGTTATTTAAAAAGTATTCTAATATTTTCATTATATGTTTATTTAAGTAATTATAAACTTTATAGTAATATTATAATTTAGTCTCATGTTTGTAAATATTTTCATTATATGTTTATAACTTTATAATTATTTACTTATGAATAAATATTTTAAATAAATAATTTATAAAATATCTATTAGAAAACATCAAATAAGTAAACCACAAATACATTGACATTAATTAAAAGGACTCATCTAGGACTTCCCCTTCTGAAACCCAAGTGGAGCCCTCCCAGAGACTCCACGATAGCCCTCTAATCGATATCTAACTCAAGCAAAGGGTTCCCATAAAGCCAAGTTGTTTAACTATTAAAAACTTTTTATATTTTAAAAGTTAAAAGCCCAGAAAACAGTGATAAAATTTTTTCAATCATTTTACTAAAATTTTTGGCAACACAACGTCTGTATTTTGACCTTCCCAAAATTTTCAATAATTTGTATAACACAATTTAAAACACTTACAATATTTCATATTCATCTCAACTTCTGAAATGAGACCTCAGGTCCACATCACCAGCAATCACAAACTTACAATTCTCAATATTTTAAAAACATCATTAAAGATCAAAGCCCTTGTAGTTCATTAAGAAAAAGAGATTTACAATCCCAAAGATGTTTATAAGATCACACTTTTAAACCCTTTCCAAAAATAATTTACAATATATATACAAGCAACTAAGCCAATTTCAAGTAAACACATACATAAGAAAGATAAGACAAACACAACAACACCCGACGATACAATTAATCTTACAATGAAGTCCCAATTACTGCAGCACCTATACGCATACCAAGGATGGTTTATTTAAAAACATAAAAATAAGAGTGAGCTAAACGAGCTCAGTTTATGTAATAAGTTTACAAGAAAGTTGAACTTTTCATAAAAACAAATCTACAATATACCCATATAATCATAAAGCTCATAGTAAAGCATTTTTCATAACAATTTATTCGTGCATCATTAAATCTGGTAATAATATAACAATTTGTAAAACACAAATTCTAATTTTTTCTTAAATACTATTCAAAATGATTTTCGACATTAAACTCATGTTACACAAGTTTCCATTTTCCTTTTTCCTTTTTCCTTAAATAATAAACAATAGTGGCAATAAGTTTTCTGAAAACTTTTATACTGAAAATAAGCCAACCACTAGAATTGGTATCATACGGTCCCTATCAAATCACTTTTAACATAAATAGTGGCATAATTACTATTTTCATAACTTTCCTTACTCAGCATAGCGCACCACTAGTTTCTTTATCATACAGTACACTAGGCATAAAGTCACAGAGCTAGTTTTGCATCGCTTACCCGCGACTGGTTAACCACTATTTATAGAGCTGGTTCTGCATCGCTTACCTACGACTGGTTAACCACTATTTACGAAGCTAGTTCTACATCGCTTACCCCTAATAGATTAACCGCTATATACCAATAGTTACGAAGTTGGTTTTGCATTGTTTACTCGTAACAAGTCATGGAGCTGGTTCTACATCACTTTCCCGCAACTAGTTAACCATTATTTACAGAGCTGGTTCTACATCACTTACCCGTAATAGGTTTAAATGCTATAAATATGCCGATATAATAACATATATAATAGCTTACCTACAAATGGTTAACCACTATTTACGAAGCTAGTTCTGCATCGCTTACCCCTAATAGATTAACCACTATAGACCAGTAGTTAGGAGGTTGGTTTTGCATTGTTTACCTGTAACAAGTCATGGAGCTAGTTCTACATCACTTTCCCACAATTAGTTAACCACTATTTACAGAGCTGGTTCTACATCACTTACCCGTAATAGGTTAAACACTATAAATATGCCGATATAATAACATATATAAAGCCTAGTGATGTATCATAGGCAAAAGTAACTCTTACATTTAAGACTCATCTTATTTTTTAAATCAAGTATGAGAGGATTCATAATCGAATTATTTCAATGTAACTCCCAATTATACAAAATTTAACTTCCAAATTAAAACTCATATATTGCTAAAACATATACTTATATTAGCAATATTCACTTGTAATATCTTATTCACATAAAACTAAACATAAATGTTCATTTTATGAAAACCATTTGCATAAAATCGATTTAAAGAACACTCACATGTCATCAATTCTTTTGTAAAGAATTTAGTCATATAAAACAATTAAAATACACTCACAACTTCGCAAACTTATCACCAAGCACACTCACACGTTTGATGCCTCTCCTTTACCTACACAAAACGTATTTCACTTAAGCATTTATTTGCAAATTCAAAAAAAAAATTAAAACTATAATTCAGTTTAACCAAAATCGATATTAGTATTTAATCGCGTAACACGTACATTAATTTTATTTCTGCTTACTTGTGTAAGATAACCTATTGTTCTCTTTTTCCAAATCTAACTTCAAAATTCACTTAAATATCATATTAACCCATTCTAACTTACCAATTTCTTCAAAACACAATCTCACCCTATTTAATTCACTATATCACAATCATGCATGATGAGTCACAGTTATGGCCCATGTCTAGAATCCATATCTCCACTTATTCCTTAATTTCACATAGTAAATGTTCAAATTAGGTTTTGAGGTATTCCAGACATTTGTTCCCCTATATCTCTAATTTCCATATCATTAAAAATAATGTCATTTTAACTTCTAAATCATGAAAAATATACCAAATATCACAAGCTGCTTCAACATAGCGATAATATCAGGTTATCATTTTCAATCCCAATTTCCAAAATTAATCATCCATAATTAGGTTTATGTTTCCTCAACAAAATTTTAGTTCTATGTCATAAGTTTTATCACCATTTTGAATCAAACAATTTGGAGGTCTGTAGGCCAAGTTATGGCCAAAACAATGTGACTAGTTCAAATTAACCTAAAACAGAATTCCACTACATGTTTCTTTCTTGTCATATTCAACTAATTCCATACAAAGAAACATCAAAGTAATACCAGGACAACATGATCTTAAATACGTCCATCACACTCAAGAAATCCCATAAAATTAGAAATTTAAGCTAGGAAACTTACCACTTTTTTCTTCAATCTTTTGGGTATTTGATGAATACTTCAAGATTCCTCCAAATCACCATCAAATCCCATAAAAAAATGAATACGCTCTTCTTCCTCTCTCATTGGCCGATGTTCACCCTTGACTTCTCTTTTTTCCCTTTCTTTTTGGTCTCACGATTACTCTTTCATCACTCTCACGTTTTTGTTAAAAGAATGAAGCAAAATGTCTTTAAGTTTTGCCTTTTATACTCATTTAATGGATTACACATGTCACCTTCATATTTGTCATCACTAATGACTCATCACACACATGTCATTATCTCATTGGTCATCTCTAATGACTCATCAATCCACTAATTTCATGTCAAAAGACCAAATTGCCCTTGATTAGTACAAAAAGACCAAATTGCCCTATAATGCATTTAATTGACCAACTAATCGAATTAAACCTCGAAAACATTCTACAACCGTCTTATTTTCAAATTGACCACGAAATACTCTAATTAGGGTCAATTGTTATTGATTGGATGCTTAAAAAAGTTTCAAATGGGCTTAAAATCCTCAATACTCATTATTTTTCAAAAAGGGCATTTTAGTCCAATTATTTCAAATTACTCGAATTATATTCAAAGAAACTCTGTTTTGAACCATTTCAGTTCCTAGAGACTCCAATCCTAATTCAGAGACTTTTCATCATATTTTAAAATTGCTCGGTAACTTTTTTAGTTGCGCGACAGAGTTTTCAGATTGAATCCAAAATCATTAAATGTCACTGAAATCATCCATATTTCATTTAAAAGTGTCGCCTAAATCTCCAGAACACATTTTGAGGCTTTTAAAGCTCTTTTGGACTCATTTTGTAGCTTTTCAGAGTTTTCAAAATTTCTCAAAAAATTTTCGGTCAAGTCCAAAACCATCTCTGGTTTATTCGTGATCTCTGTTATAACCTTAATAATATATTTAAACGTTTAAATTATTCTAGTATACCATAAATAGAGCATACTCTGTAAAATGCATGTACAATACATTACTCAGTACGATTATCAAACTAAGATATTACATTAATAGTCGAATAACATAATAAATTACAAACAAAGATCAGCTAAAACATACATACATAAATATTAACAGTCAAGAAGTAGAACTAAATTGAAAAAAACATAAGCAAAACATAATAAACTACTAATACAAAGTCAAAATATTTAATAATCAGGTAGATCGGTTCCATCTCTACTAATATTAGTAAAATATTCACCAAAAATAGTATTTGACGAATTTGGTTGTGGCTGTGGTTGATAGGTTTGATGCGATTTTTGTTCAAGAATTTGTGCTTGTTCAGTTGCCATATAAGCACGACAGCTAGGATCTCTAATTTGATTCAAGTTTTGAGACATAATTTTAATTTCTTCTTTCCATTGCATCAAAGCCAACTTTTGTCTCTGAATCTCCATCTTCTGTCTATTCATTTTAAACGCTACTTATCTATGTTCGCTTTGTTTTTCCAGTAACACAATAAGCTCTCGCTTTTCATCTCTATGATTATTTATCTTAAAAGAAGATTTTTCCTCCATTTTTCTCTTCGCTTTGGCTTTCTTCACCCCAATAGGCCTTTTAGATGAAGAGCCACCGACTTCATCATCGTTCAAATTTATACTAAAATCAGAAAAGAATAGGAGATACCAGTACCTGAGATTCAAGTGATGGATTATCGGATGCTGATGACACATAGTTGGAAGTTTGCCTCTGGTAAATTTGTCTTAGTGTGATGACATCACTATTAAATTTTTGAAAATCTTGGACAATGTTCCATACATGGTCATATTTGAAACCTATTTTGTAGTTAACATCTTATGTCAGTAACACCTTGACACAATCTAATTGTGAACAATGTATATATATTTGTTAATTATCCAACCACCAAGTATATATGAAATTGAAAAATTAAAAATTTAGGAAACTCACAATATCTTGATCGAATGCACCACTAGGATTCATATTCTCCACTTGTCTGATGCATGCTTGTAATTTTTAATAGCTTGTGTTATTTTTTGCCATCGCTCTTGTAAAAATCTCTTGTTACATTACTCCCACCTATCAGTCGCCTCGTTGTCATATGCCTCTTCAATTTGGCCCTAAAAGTGGTCAAAATTTTGATGCCTCCCAACAACCGAATCTTTAAAATCTCATTATAAATTCGATGTAGGAGCATATCTTCACTAATGTTGTATCTAGTGGATCAACAAGCCATTTTTCCTCAAGAGTTTATGTGCTAGTGAGAATGTAATATTTAGAATGAAGAAAAGTGAAATACTTGGTTCAAAATGTGATTTGCTTAGACACTCTATATTTCATATTTATAGACCTATAGATGAATATTATCATTATCTCAACCATCTGATTGGATTTCATCATCATCTTAATCAATAGATGGATGACATCCTTAATCATTTGGGAAATTATCATCAACCTTATCCACATCAGAAAAATTGATGGATTTTATCCAAATCTCAACTGTCTAATTGTATTTCATCATCATCTCAACACTTAGATGGATTACATCCTTAATCATTTGGGAACTTATCATTAACCTTATCCATATTAGATAAAATTGATGGATTTCATCCAAATCTCAATTGTTTGATTAGATTTCATCATCATCTCAACCATTGCATGGATTACATCCTTAATCATTTGGGAACTTTTCATCAACCTTATCCACATTAGATAAAATTGATGGATTTCATCCAAATCTCAACCATCCGATTGCATTTCATCATCATCTCAACTATTGGATGGATTACATCCTTAATCATTTGGGAACTTATCATCAACCTTACCTAAATTAGATAAAATTGTTGGATTTTATCCAAATCTTAACCGTTAAATGGATTTCATGATAAAAGTGATCATTGGATAGATTTTATCACTATCTCAACCATAGCAAGAACTTCTATAACCACCATCCTTTACTAAATCAAATATGCATCAATTTATTATAATTGATATAATATTGGAGGTCCTTCTAATATTGAATTCCAAAAAATACTATTATCTTCAACTTTATCTTCATCTTCATCAAGTGATGATGAACTTAGGTAGATGATGCATAGTACAATTGAAGATGAAACAATCATATATAATTTGATACAGAAAAGTAACTTAGCAGTTGAGCTTCTTTGCAATCAACAAAACAACCAAGGTGGGCATCGTGGCTCCATCCCAAGACATATAAAGATCCACCGCGATCGTGAAGCTGCAGATCATAATTTGTTTTTAGATTATTTCTATGAAAATCTGTGATATAATGATAATATGTTTCGACTATGATATCGGATGTCCCGAAGTTTGTTCCTTCATATTCTTGATGATGTAAAAGAGTATGATAGTTATTTCAACAACGAAGAGATGGACTTAGTAGACTTGGATTATCAACTTTACGAAAAATAATAGTCATATTCCTGATGTTAGCATATGGTACACCTATGGATGCTATGGATGAGTACGTTATAATTGGTGAGTTATCAATAATTAAAGGCTTTAAGAGATTTTGTCATGCCATTGTCAAGATTTTTGTAGAGCGGCTTCTTAGAACACCAAATGCTAACGATATTGCAAGGCCCCGTCATATTAATGAGCAACGTGGTTTTCTAGGAATGTTGGGTAGTCTCGATTGTATTCATCAAAAGTGGAAAAATCTAACAACTTGGTTGGGACAATATGCTAGACTTTCGGGATCACCAATTATTATTCTTGAAGCAACTGTTGATTATAATCTATAGATATGACACGTTTGTTTTGGTATGCCAGGTATAAATAATCACATTAATATGTTGGAATTATCGTATTTACTTTCTAATCTTACTCAAGGTATTGCTCCTCCTGCTCATTATATTATTCAAGGAAAAGAATATAATATGGGATATTATTTAGCAGATGGAATTTATCTGAAATGGTCCACCATCGTGCAAAAAATTCATGAGCCACATTTCGTAAAGAAAAATATTTTGCAATGATACAAGAGTCATGTAGGAAGGACGTGAAGTATGCATTTGGAGTTCTAAATCACAATTTGCGATTATTGTAAGACCGACACATTTTTGGATATTGCATGGTATCATACTACATGACTTATTATGCACAATATCATTATCAAGGATGAATGTGATCTCAATGGACCAATCACAAGTGTAATGGAAGCTCCAGAACTGACTGTATAAAGGGTGACAAATGAAAATATCCGATTTCAATAATTTCTTGCCTGATATAAATAAGTCAAGGACAAAAATTCACATATTGAATTAAGGAATGCATTAATAGAACATTTATGGGAACAATATACTAATTCAGAGGATTATTGGATTATGTTATGTCTATTTTCAGTGGCGATATTATCATTTAATTTTTTTGGTGTAATGAATGTTTTGTGCTTGTTTTTTAATGGCAAAATGTTCTTGATTATGAAATTCATAAAATTAAATGTTTGGTATTACATAATTGTATTGTCATTTAATATATTTAAATAATATGAAATAGTGTGATATGTCTCATATAATATTTTATTTAGTATTATCAAATAACAAATTATTGTTTAACTGAAATTTTATTATTTATTATTTATTCTTTATTAACATAAAAATATAAAAATAATGAATAAAAATGTACACGAAAAAATAAAGTTGAGTTAATTTTATAAAGTAATTTTAATAATAAAAATGAAAGGTAAAAAGGAATATGTTGAGAATATTCTTTTTTGGGGTGAAAATAGAGTTGTGGGCTGGAGTGAAAAGTAATGTAGCATCTTCGAAATGGAGGAAACTCAACTCCATTTTGGAGGGATGGGTTGGAGATGCCTTTAGTCCTCTCCTCAGCACTTTTTAGTCTTCAACTTTGTTTTGGCTCTTAGGTTGTGGCTTGAATACTTGAACTAGAAGCCTTTGAGTCACTACTGAAGATTTTGTATGACATGCTTTAATTTTTCATCTTTTACCTAATGATTTTTTTAAAAAAATTAAACTTTCATTAAAGAGGATAATCTTCTAAAAACACATTGTACATGAGGCTATATTATTTCAGCAAAAGGCTGGTCAAGTTTGATCTACATTTCCTGAGTAACACATGTCACATGACATAAAGGACCATTAAGAAAAGACTTCATCAGTTTACTGCCTGTATTTTTGTCACCTTTGTGTTCTTCTTTGACTTTAAAGCTAAGTCCTTCTCAATTTGATCTCTTAGCCTTTGGTTATCACTTTATCTCTTTTCTTTGATTGTCTATAATCGTGTTTGCATGGTACTCCCAGGGGTAGGCATTTTAATGCTAGGTTGGAAAGGTGTTTAGTCAACCTAAATTCCTTGGTTATTGCTTAGATCCTCAACCAAAGAGGAGTTCATCATCCAATAACCTCTTACACACTCCCTTCTACTTATTACTAACTTAATTGACTATAGAATTACCTTGAATATCACTTGATGATTTGCTTTCATGTAAATAAGGCTTTCAAGTTTCAAAGTTTGTCTTTTAGTATTATGATTTATGAGAGTATACTCAACATAATGTGAAATTGTGAATGGTTACATAATGTTTTTTTCTTTTTCTTTTTATTTTTATAATAAATCCATTTTTTAATTTGTAATTATACATTGCCAAAGGAAAGATGTAAGGTATAAGAAATTATTGCATGCTTTTAATATACATACATACATACATGTATGTATGAATGTATTTAGTTTCTTTTACAATATCTATGTAACTTTTTAACATGTCCACATTTAAATCGTTTTCTTTATACTAGTAAAAATCCATAAGAACATGTTATAGTCATAACTTATTAACATATTATGAATATGGTAATATAAGTGAATTTTTCTGAGTTGGTCAATATTATAATAACTGTAAGTGCATGGCATAGCTGTAGCTAGTACTAATAAGTACGGATCGATTCCACGAAGACAGTGATTACTAACAATTACCATTTTCCTATTATCTAGCTTATTAGTTTTGAATTTTAATAAAAGAAAATAAAACTAAAGCAAGTAAAATAAAATGGGTAATGATATTGACCAAAGGATTAAGAATTCACTTAGAAAATTAAGGATATCAATAATTAGTATCTAGTTTCGAATCACCCTAAACTCTTAATAGATTGATCTTTTACTTCTCAATTGTTTATTGATTTATTAGACCATAGAGATTCTTATAATATGCTAATAGCTAACCTTGAGTCTGTTAAAAACTAATCCTAAGGTTTTCAACAGAATTACTCAGGTTAAAGTTTATAGGATTGCTTTATTGATTTGTGAATCTCTCTATTAAGCTTGACCCTAATCAGAAAGATTTATGTCATCCTATCTTTAGGGTTGCAATCAATTCCTTCTAATTACGATAGATCTATTCATCAATAGGATTTCTCAATCTCTATGTATGAAATCAGATTATGATTGAATATTCCTGGATCTATTAGAACATGAATAAAACAAGTAATTAGATCACAATATAACAATCAAACCCATTACATTAATAAAAGAATCAAATCATATCAAAGTATTAACATATGGTTCATTTAACTTAAATACTAACAAAATGTTTAGTTACACATTATCGAACACAGAATCAAACATACATTAAAAGAAAAATGAATTGAAAACAATGGGTCATAATTCTAAATTTCCTTGAATATCTTCTATCAAATATTCTTGCATTGCAGAGATATGATCTTGTATTCCGATAGATCTTTCAATGAATTCCTCATGTTTTTCGCTTCTCTAGATCAAAATTACCCCTTTAGAATGATCTCCATTTCTAGAATCACCTCCTAAAATCTACCCGTTTGCCTCCAAAAATCATCTTTTATGTTGAATTATAAGGTTAAACAAATTCTCTAAATATCATGAAACTACACAGCCTAGGAGATGTACACAGGCAGATGCATAGCCGTGCATCTATTCTATATGTCAAATCTTCATTTTATGCCATTTTTTTTTCTGAATTCTTCTCCTTTAATTTCTTGAAGGCTATTATACTCTGTAAACACACTTGGAGCAAATTAAGTACCAAATATACAACAAAAGTATAAAACATCAAGAAAAATACATCAAATATGGGATAAAAATGCTTAATTATCAATCTAACGTAATCACATTACTAATACATTAGTTTAAGAAATTTTATTTTTTTGAATATTTATATATGGTCTTGATACAGTATATTGGTTAATAGATAGGAGGTTGCAATTTACCTTCAAGAAACTATTATTAGGTCCATAAATCAAATATCAACAAACTAACTTGGTATGGGATTTGAAACTTATTCCTTCCAACGCATTTATTCTATAGCTTGTGGTTAAGAACGTGCTAAGTACCAAGGATTCCCTAAAATTCCATATAACAGACAGGAATTATAAGTTATAAGTGCTAAATTATGACTGGTCCAATATAATCAACTAGTCTTCAAAGCTACATGTTTGCATTAAGGGTGATCAAAAATTATTTAAAGTAGCTTTTAGACGATTGGTTTATTGCATTTGGTGTAAAAGGAGAATGACATTGTTTAGAAGTAACCAAATCAATTTGGATACCTTTGCCCAAATATTAGTGCTTAAATCCAAATCGTAACAATTTCCAGAAACCTTACAAGCAAAATGAGCTTTGAAATGACACCTAAATGGAGACTATAGATGCTTATAATTCTTATTACAATTCATTTTAATAGGAACTCAGTTCTTCTCTCCTTTGTTTATTTTTTCCATAGAGTTGTCAACTTGCTACTCTTTGAGGGTTTTAATGTTATTATTAATTTAACTAACAAAAAAGTGTTTGTACATGGCCATTCTTCTTATAACAAAAATTTGAATTTTATAGCTAAGTAATGATGTTACATGTGGACACCCCGAACTTATTATGATTTCTAATGAGTGTAATTGGTTTATCAATATATTAGACATTAGCATTATATATAGAAAGAGATTTTTTTATTTTATAGTTCAAACTAGTATTTTATGTCTTTCATATCCAAAAATTTATTTTTTTATTTGAAGTTATTAATTCAATTTTGACATATATTGTTATTTATTTTTATAGAAAAATAAAGGAAAGTTCAAGTACTCCTTATAATTTAACCTCTTTAAGAAGATTCGATTATCCAGCTTAGGCTTATGGGAGAGTAGTTCATGATATAAAGAACTATAATATTTTATATATTGTAATAAACATTTGAAAAGTGGGAGAATCACCAGGTTAAAGATATATTTAGAATAGATCAAAGATTATGTGTAGCCTCACAAGCAACTCAGACATTATAGTAGAAGAAAACTTTGCTTAAAGAGCATCAGAATGAGAAAGAAAGAAGGCAAAGACTGAAATAAAAAATTAGTACTAAAAATTATTCTTGCAACGGTCAAGATGATAGTGACAATGTTGAAGGTAGTATTCTAACACAGTAAGAAGGAATTATTGTAACTAATATGAGGAAAAGAAGAAGATATGTGCCTAATTGAAGATCATAAATTTTGGTCTCAATGTTAATTTGTCATCTAAGTTTTTGAGCTTTTGGTGATAGTACTTTGTTTGATTGGTAATGATTAAAAGACAATAATATGTTACTTTTCTAATATAAGTTTCATGTAGCCATTTTAACCAAAAGACATTTGTTTCTTCAAAAATTCCCCATATCCTTTTTCAAAGAAGAACATTTTGTAAAGGAGAAATAAGAGTGATCCCTAGTCCTTCTTGCTTTTTAGGAATAGTCACCTCACTCTATTTGACTTTATCCTTTTTAGAGTTTTCAAAATTTCCAGACCAAAAGAAAGCTTTCAAGATACCATCAAGCTCCTTGATAACTTTCTTTGGTAGGATAATATAGGATATCCAATGAATATAAATATTTTCAAGCATTGAAACTATCAAAGTGACCCTTGTAGCTAGTGATAGGAATCAAATTTTCTAAGCATTAATTCGGACTCTGATCCTTTCAATGAGAGGTATACATTTAGAATACTTTGGCTCTGCATACAAAATGGGAACTCCAAGATATTTGAGAGATAGAGTTTGAAGCTAAAACTCAATTATCCTAGAAAGTTCAGTAGAATTCCTCACATATTTGGAGTGATACAAACTTCTTTTATCTACATTTACTTTCAGACCTGACCATTTGGAGAACTTTTTAAGAAGTTCCTTTAACATCATCACTGATTGAGATTCAACCCCTGAAAGAAGAATCAAATCATCTGCAAACATTTAATTTATGAGCTTGTAAACACTACATTTATTATAGTAGTGAAACCTCCCATTGGAGCTAAAGAACTTATTGATAAGATAAGAGAGACCTTTTATAACAAGAGTTAATAGATAAGGGACAAGGGGGGTCTAATTCCTCTAACACAATTTACTTGGTTGTTAAGAGTCCCATTTATAAGAATATTAAATAAGGTATTTTTTATGCAAATCAGAATCCATTCGATGAATATTGTTGGGCATTCAAGGCCTTCCAAGCAAATTTGAATAAAGTGCCAATTAACATTATCAAAAGCCTTAAAGAAGTCAATCTTCTAGCAAAAACTTTTAATGTTTCTCACAGAATTATAATCTTTCAAAATCTCTTGCATTAGAAGGATGTTATCTCCTATAGATCTTCCTTGTATGAATGCACTCTAAGTTAGGCTTACCACTGTTGCTAAGGCAGTCTTCAATTTTTTAACAAGGAATTTAGCAATCACCTTGTAAATCGTATTACAACATGAGATAGATATGTAGTCTATCAAATAATTAAGATTCAACTTTTTAGTACTAGTTTGATTTATCTCCTTCAGCATTTTACAAATAGATAAGCATTCTAAGATAACTTTTGTAAATGAATTACCAGTGATCTCCCAAGTTTTTTGAAAAAATCCAATAACGAACCTATCAGGGCCTGGAGCTTTAGAGGGGTTTAAGGAAAATAAGACCTCCTTAACATCCATACTAGTGATGGACCAAATGGATATTCTTTGATATCCTGAGATAAAGGATTATCAAAGAGTTCTCTAATATTGTGAGAATCATAAGAACTATTTTCAATGCTCATGAGCTGTAAGAAGAATTCCCTTATGAGCCTTGATAAAGTTTCATGATCAGAGAAAGAGTTTCCTAAAGAGTCTTTGAGTTCCATAATCGTATTCTTGTTCCTTCTTGCAAGTAAGGAAGCATAGAAGAATTTGTGTTTGAGTCACCATCTCTTAGCCAATTTAAAAGAGCTTTCTACTTCAAAATATAATTTTGCAAATTCAAAGCATCCTGATGAACCTTTAATCTTGCACATTTAGATTGCTTCAAATGATTATCATGAGGCAATTGATAGCAAGCCTTTTAAGCCTTACTAAGCAACTGTTGAGTGATCTTAATCTGCCTATTATCAGTATTAAAGAAAGCTTTGAGAGGATATTGAACTAAACAACTTTGGTTAACCAAAGCTCTATCGAGTTTTTTCCTTATAAACATACCGCCATTTTGTTTGTTAGACCAGGTAAATAGCCTCCCCTTGAATCTCAAATCATTAAATTTTTCTTTGTGAACAAATTCAGTTAGCTCACGTCCTGTTACCATATGAAAGCCCAGTCCTCCTTCAACTTCCTAATAAGTGGTAATACAATTGTAATCTCCCATTAACAGCCACGGTTTGCTACTAATAGCTGCAATAGATTGCAATTTTTTCCATAGAGAGGCTCTTTGAAATTGAAAATTGGAAGCATAAATTAATGAAAGATCAAAATTAAAGGAGGCCCCAATTAGCTTGCATCTCAAATAGATGAATTGCTCAGTTTTTGCTACTACCTAGACTGAGATTTTGGCGGAAGCATAAGATCCTTCCTTTGTAATGAGAGGAATGATTTGAAAGCCTGTTAATCTGAAATTGCTGACATTTGAGAGAGTTTTGTTTTAGTTTCGAAAAGCCCTACTAATAGTGGCTTTCTTTCCCAAAACACTCTCCTTAACCATTTCTTTTTTAAGAGGTTCATTTAAACCTCTAACATTCCAAACTAGTATCATTAGGGGAAGATACCTAATGAACTTGTTATTAGTCCTTTTCCTTAAAGATCTTGTTTTCGAGTTATTAGAATGTACTGTTGATAAATCAACAAATTTGGCTTCTATCTGTATTACTATACCATCTTATTCCTTCCTCATATTTTGTTTCTCCAAGTCTTCATTATGCTTCTGAATTTCTGAAGTAACTTTAACAAAGGGGACTGAAGGTTTTGTTAGATCAAAGTTGTCTTCCTACATTATTGGAGCTACTATAGATTCAATCTTCTGTGTTGTCTATATTACTGAGTAAGCTGCTTTGGCCCCCTGCTTAAGATTGTATATCTATTCAATTGAATTCACTGGTATTTTAATGAGTGTTTCTTGTATTTTAATGTGTGCTTTATGTATATCATAATTTACTACTAATTTGTCAACAGATATGGCATCTGCCTATTTTGCGCTATCATATTCCACACTTAGTTTCACCACTTCTTCACTATGCTGTATAATTTGAACAACTAGAGGAACATCGTCAATATCTGATATTTTGTCCTGCTTAGATCAGCTCCTATATACTAATGGAGTCACCATTGTTTCGATAATATGAGCTTCCTACATAATTGAGAAAACTACCCTCTCCTTGTGCTGAGAATATTCTCCCTGCTTTGAACTCACTAATGGTACTTTATCCTGGATTTCCTGGATAACTAAGAGTGCTACCTTACTGTCATATTCACTCACTACTAAGTCGCCAGTCATAGTTGCAATCAGATTAACAATGACAATATTCTCAGTTTGTACCACACTCGACATTTCCTAGTTGACATTCTCTATTCCTGTTAGGGAAAATGAATTCATATTCTCAGGTGTAGTCATCACAATAGTAAGTTTACTATCACAAGTATCCTTTTGCACTTCCAAGTTGTTAGCATTTTCAAAATTCTTCATAACTTCTTCAGCTAAGTCACTCTTAGAGTTCTTAGTAATATGATCCTTATAAGTTCATTATGACTCCTAGTTTTTAAAACATTCCCAGTTGGTTTCCAACTTTTCTTCACTAGATTAGGCTTCCATGGGTAGGAAAGAGGCACAACAAATTTTTTAAGCTCAACATCATCACCTAATTTCATGATTGGCAGCTGATCTAGAAGAGCAGTATTTCTTTTCACCTTAATGCAAAGTTTAGCAAAGCATATTCATTCCATATGTGCAGTTTGAGCATCCATATATAGGGGCTTACCTAGTGAGTTAGCTAGGAAACTTAAGCCTTCTATTGTCCAAAATTTAAGGGACACATTATGGAAATTAACCTACAAAGGAAAAGCATCGATATCTCTATAATGAAATTTAGTACCTGGCCTCCATCTTTGGATGAACCTAGGCTGGCCACTAATATGCTTTAGACTTTATTCGATGATATCTTTTAGATTGCTCTGATTAGTAAATTTTAATAGAAAAGAGTCGCCATCCCTCAACATAACTTTCTCCAGGCCTTTTTTTCCCCTTCCTAGTCGTAGCCCTTGCTTACACCATTAGGAAGGCAAGTCGCTTATTCCAAAAATTCTAACCATAGCAGACGATGAGACATTGGCACCAACTTTAAGGAGATCCACAAGAGGAGTAAGGATTCCTTCCTTCATAACATTTTGAAAATGATTAAGCTACCCTTTGTTACATTGAATCTTCAGTTTAGATCTCCAGGCTCCTCCATTTTCTTAGGACCAGTTCCAACGTAGCATATGCATTTAAGATGCCCCTTATTTTCTGTGCTCTTAGATAAATTGAAAAGAATGGAAATTCTTCCAATGACATATTAGAGGGGGAAGAACCCCCTTATTTTCCATTATCCAGGCCTTTAAAAGGCCTTTGAGGAGAAATGAAATTCAGAAGCTAATTAGTCAGTTTCATTGTTGAAGGATGAAGAACACCAGAAGCGGGAGAGGAAGTTTCCAAAGAAGAAATAGTTAGGGGCAGGATAGTAAAAGAGCTAGTGAGAAGGCAGAGAAAAGAGTGAGTATTCTTGGTTCTTCTTACAAATGTTGAAGATGAGACAAGTTGTATACCCATGGATTAAGCATGTGTTAGGGAATGGAGACAAAATATGGGTATGGTTCGATAATTGGACATAATATAGTCCACTTATACAAAGAATTGAAATATCCCAACTTACTAACAATATTCCACTCAACTCCAAAGCATCTTCTCTGATGAATCAAATACATTAGGCAGGCAATTTTAGAGGGTTCAATATAGTAGTGGGATTTCTACCCTAAATCACTCATAGTCATTTGCAGGGCTTAGTATCCTAGCTGCCAAATTCTTCTAAACTTTTTACTAATAAGTCTTGCTATAAGTCTTTGCAACAAGAAGGTAAGAATGTTTCTTAGTCCAATCTTTTATGGAAAGAGTCCCTAAATCAAAAGGCGTCAATATTCACCTGTCTAGTTGTTAAAAACAAGATTCGTACTAAGAATAGATGGTTTAGATGTTATGACCTAATGTGTGTGCTATACAAATAAACTGAAGAAGATAGAGAATACCTATTTTTTCAATGTAGATGCTTAAAAGCGGTATGGAGCATAATTTTACGTCTACTTTCTAATTGTTGTCCCACTTATGACTAGTTATCCACTCAAAATTGGACCATTTATATTGATAACCAAAAGAGGTAAGATGCACCAATGTACAAATTTGCCTTCACAACAACTATTCACTACCTATAGAAGGAAATAAACAAGAGAATCTACAGGAATAGGAAGTAAATAAGTCTTACTTAGCTGTAGACATCATCAATTGGAACAGAGCCATTTTGACAGCTAAATTTGATCAGCATTCTTTATCTACAGTAATGAAAACAAGATAGAATGTGTAACACTTGTCATTATATTTCATTTGCTCTTATAATTTAATTTATTTGTGAACTCATTGTAATGTTAAGTTAGCTTTGCTATAGTTAATATAAACCCCTTATTCAATTTTCAAAAAAAAAGTTATTTTTATAATTCCATGGAGAAGATGAAAGAAACAATCAAAGTCAATATGAAAAAGGCATTTTTGTACACATCTTATTTTATAATTACCAATAAAAGATGAAAATACTTTACTCTATGTTATTTGCTACAGGAGCATTTCTGAACTCGAATGTTTATTTAGATAAGATTTTACAAAGAAAGTTGAATTTAATAGAAGAATACAATAACAACTCAGTAAAAGTCCCGCTAATATGTGGGGTATAAGGAGGTCCAATAATATGCAACCTTTCCCTAATTAGTAGAGAGGCCATTTTTGAATAATCCACATGAAAAAAAGAGAAAATAAAATATAATAAAATATATAAAAATAAAAATAGTAGTAATAAATAAAATACTATAATAATAATAATAATAATAATAATAATAATAATAATAATAATAATAATAATAAAGGAATGTTATTAAATATTACAATAATTCTTTCATAAGATAACACAAGATCTCTTTAGCTCATAAATGGACGTATACAAGGATGTGTGCGGTGATTTATAGATACTCATTATAGTACCTTAAAGAGATAAAGTTAACTCAAGTATATATTCTTTCGCTTTTATTATTTGTTTAAAATTAATAATCACTTGATTTTGTTTATAAGATTATTTTATTATTTTACAGTTGTTTGGTGAGATCGATTTGTAAGTGGTGAACAAAAATTGTAAAAGTTTGCAATTTAACTTTTTAGTCAATATATGAAAGCAACTAGGTGTGAAAGGAAGTAGATTACATTTAAATTCATCCATTAAAAGAATAGAATGGAATGCAAAAGCTTAAATAATGTAGTATTTGTTCGACACAACTTAAAGTTTTAAGAAATACATGTTATTATCATTATTAAGTTTCAACGAAACTCTCGTTGTTAAGTCGAACATAATTTAGCATAATTTCTTAATTATTTTATTTTATTTGTTCACCAAGATTCTTATTAAAATAAGTAGTTATATACATCTAATTTGCTTTGACTATATCAATTTTTTAGCGAATTGAACTTCTAAAATCGAGTTTTATCGATGAGAGTGACTTAAAAAATAATTTTGGATGAGAGAATTTGAAAGATAACGAAGATGAGACTCTTCCCAGTGATAAGGGTTTCAAACCAAAAAAAATTAAGACAATGTAATTTGAGCATATATGTCATTAAATGGAGTTTAGGATTTTTTGTCCTTTTCTTTTAATTTATATGTGTTTGATATATATGTCAAATTCTATATATGTAGTATAAATATAAAATTTTTAACTGTAAGTATTTTTATTTAAGTTTCTCTTGTATTTTGATACGTTGAACTCTTGTTATTATGCTTATAAACCTATATTATTCTTATTATATAATGTTTTGATGTAAGTAATAGTAATGTTTTAAATACTTTCTATTATTTTTAGTTTTATATTTATATGAGATTTTAACTATGTTTTTCGTATATCAATTTTAGTTATTGTTTTTATGAGAAATATGTAAAAAGTAATACTAAAATAAATAAAAAGATAGTTGTTGTATGAAATTTATATTATTATAATTTTTGAGATATGATTGAAATAAAGTTAAAAACTAAGTAATACAACATATCGATAAACTATTTTATAAATTTAAAAAATTTTAAAAATATTTTATAATTTTAAAAAATTGCATAAAAAATTTGCCAATATTAACCAATAATGATACCATACTATATCAAAACTAAACCCGATGTAATTTCAGTCTCCGTCTTGTAAGAGAGATTTTAGCAAGGAAGAGTTACTTGGGTTATCTGCAATTAAAAGCTTAATTATAGCAGGGCCCGGCCCCACGACAACCTTCTCTCTAGCTTTTCGGATAAAAGAATACTAACTGCTGCCTACAAAATGATCTATTGTTAGGTGTAAGATAATTAGTTCCTCCCAGCCAATTTTGTCATAGAGCAAAATTTAAGACGGAAAAGTGTGTCAGGAATGCAACCTTGCTGTCTTGTACTAATTATTTAAAGGTGAGTAGACCAAAAATAGTTAAATTAAATATTGAGGAGTAGGTGACTGGCTACTGAGCAGAAGCAGAGCGAAAGTAAAGTCAAAACTCAAAAGCACTTCTCCGGTCTCTGCCACCCTTCAAAGAAAGTACTTGGAATCAGTTTCTCTTCTTTTCTTGCTAATTAGCTACACGTTTCCCTATAAACTTTAAACTCTGATTGGACAGCAATCACCCTTACGTATTTGTTCATTGAATTAGGTTAAACCTAAAGTTTAATCCAACTCGACATACAAGCGTACAAGCAACCTTTACAGACTGAGACGGAGGATAGAGAATTTTAAATATGGCATGGAAGTATGATAAAGGAGGCTTAAATACAAAATAAAACTTGAAATCCAGTTCACAAGGACGGGATTGGATTCGAGTCTTGGGAAGTGAACTTCTTACGTTTCTTTGGAGACAATGGAACAGGACATTGCTGCAGAGCTTAACACAATGAATGCCTCTTTGATACATCATTACCCAAAGGAGAATGATCAATAATAGCAACTCATAGGATGAAGAATTGACAAACAAGTTACTCTCAAAACATTCCTAATAGGTAATACAATTTCCTGAATGAAATTATGCATGTTTACCGTAAGAAGACAGAAGAAAATACATACAAAAAGTGTGGTATTGTCAGTGACAGCAGGAGGTCTCATATACATTTAATCAGAAATAATTCTGTTGTTGCACAAAACAAAACACTTGATATGTACATCAGTGAGTACATGTATGTCTTCTTATATTGGTTGTACGAGTCTACCAAGTGTAATCATAATTTGTGTTAAATAAAATTAAATGTGGAGTGGGGAAAGAGCATAAATTACCAAACTTAGGACCCTACCCTACCAAACCAAAACCATGACATGGTTGCATTGCAGCTGTGTTAGGCTGAACCTGAAACCCTGGTTTTAAGACTACTGTTTCCCACGTCCATCCCAATGAATCATTGAATTGGTTTTGGCTTGGCTCAGACATATTTCATTTATAAGTGTTTTTCCTTCTTTGGATTGTAAAGAAAACAAAAACAAAGGCGTTGACAAAATGAAAAGATTATTATAAAAATATATAAAGAGGAGGGAAGGGACGGGGGCGTTTTGTTTGTGATATCTTTCCAAACCATTGCCATCACCCATTGCCCACCTACCAAAGAACAAACTCCCTTCAAAGTTAAACCAACAACGCAAAACCCCGTGCTTCTTCCCTCACTCTCTCTGTCTCTTAATTACAAATCACTACATTCCCATTCCCCATTTTATCATCTCTCTATCTAACATCATGCCAGTTTTTACAGAGCACATCAACCCAAGAAAACCCAGAA
Source organism: Erythroxylum flavicans (assembly GCA_027576715.1). NCBI lineage: Eukaryota > Viridiplantae > Streptophyta > Magnoliopsida > Malpighiales > Erythroxylaceae > Erythroxylum > Erythroxylum flavicans. The sequence goes on along the minus strand of JANZXP010000007.1, from coordinate 12,643,870 downwards.
ACCAATTCCGACAACAACTAACCATTTCATCCGAAACCCATCCAAGCCCACTTTTCTCTCGCACCTCCAAATCCACTCTTTCCTCTCTTTTTCTCTCCCCTTTTTCAGCCAACGCCCGTGACCCCACAAACAAGAAGAAAGCTCCAACCTTTAGAGCCCTTGGATGCACGGCCGCGGCCCAGCAGGTGTCGGTTCCGGCGGTGATTCGATCGTCGGCAGCCTGGGAAAGGAAGAGGCTCAAGAAGAAAAAGAACCCACAACGACAGAAGAGAAGGAAAGATGACAATAACAAACGAAACCACCTTCAATCTGTTGTCGGCGATGGGAATAGTGGGGACAGTATTGGGAGCCTCAGTGGTGGTAGTTGTATGGTAATTCAGGATGTGTGGTGTGGACCTGGAATCGGGTTGTCAGCAGATGCTGTTGTTGGGTCTGTAGATTGTGTTGTTGCAAGAAGGAATGTGCATGGAAGAAGCAAGATTGATGGGGACAAAATGATTCAGAGGGAGAGAGAAAAAGAGAGGGAGGTACTGTTATCTGTCTACTCTACTGTCTGCCTTTTTCGTTATTAACTTCATCTTTTTCTCCATTTTTTGTTGAGGACAAATAATGCACTTGTATATCTAAGGAATTGTCTATTTGTTTTGCCCCTTCTCATAAATACACTTCTTCTTCATTTGGAACAAAAATATCAGTGAGGCTTTTGTCTTCTTTTTCTTCAAAGAACCTTATTTTCTCGAGTTGGTGAGGTTATAAAATTGTTGGTTGGGATGTTGATGCATTTCTGGCTTTCAAGCTGGAGCTTTTACCTCTACCTTTATGCTAATACGTTAATGATGACTGCACATTTTTCTGATTTAGCTATTCTTTGGTCATTTCAGAAATTTCTTCTGGGTCGTTAGTATATTCCATTTAATTTTCTGTCAAGAACTTTCCAGTTGACTTATTATTAACGAAGAACTGCTTCACGACTTCCAATCATGGTTCATGGTTTCATGATTTCTTCTATAAGTATAATCTCATGCCTGTCCAGAAACATATTTCATGTTACGATTGGAAATATACGAGCATCTCTCGTCTTAAGACATTCAGACATGATATGTGGGATGCATTCATACCTCCTGACATTCCAAGTCAAAATCTATGTTTTCTTTCTTTTTTTTTGTGTGACTTTTACTGGACCCACTGCATATATATGTTCAAATTTGATTGTCACATATTGAAGCAACTATCTTCAGTTAAGTGGCATTCTTCTTCAAGCGTCAATATTCCCCAGAAATATCTAGGTTTAAAGAATTTCAAGAACCCTAAGAAAAGAGAAATCCTTCAATTACGTTGTATTCAATTTCTTCAAACAAACCAAAATTAATTGCAGAATCCATGAGTGTGCATGTGGGGCGTGCATATGTAAGCTGCCACCTATGTTTCTGTTTTTTCAGAGATGTTTATATGGTAGGGTTGCTCATATGTTTATTCTAATGACGTCTTACTGGTGTTTTGTGTGCTTTCTCTTGCCTCGCTTGTGGTCTTTCAGCCGTCTCAGAAGCTACATGTCTTGTAAAAATAAGTTTCTTAGTTTTTATCTCTAGGTATAATATTTAATGATGTCCTTATGTGTGTACGTCTAATGTACATTGGTTACTGGAGTTTTGGCAAAGTTGTGGACCCTACTTATACGTATAGGTGTATTTAGGAGTTAACTGCGTGGAGTTTCCCATAGGTACTTCAGTTTTTGAGTTAGGCAAGGACGAAATCTTCACCTTGATTATAAGTACGGATAAGACTCTTGTTGCTCTTTATGTTTTAGAGTTGAAGCCTTGCTTTAAACGAGTTAAACGCTTGTTGGTCTGCTCTTCATTTCATATTCCTAGTTATTCAACATTTCCTTCGTACTTCATGTTGCTTTGTGTGGGTTTATACTGTTGCATTATCTTGACAGCGTTCTTGTTTACCGAGGAGAGCAGCAGTAAATCCTGATACACTGGCATTTTTGGACATGGATCCTGTTCTTGAACCTTCTCAACCTGAACCTGAAGTTTTTGGTGCGAGGTATTATCGTCACTGTCGGCATACTTCTCCTGATGGTCTAGCTGAGGTGTGTTCATTGTTTCAAAATTTAAGTTTCAGTGTTGTGAACAGTATGTATGTTGCACAAGCATAACTTTACATTGTGTTCTTGCCAATCATAGGATCCTGCATTCTTGTATTAGATGGGTTCAATTGAATTGCAGGTTCCTTCCATAAATGTAGATTGCTCTCCTCATCCAACATGTCCCTATTTGCTTGCTGTTTTGAGTATAGTATTCACTTTAGCTGAAGATTTACCTGTGTTTTTATCAGTTATGTAGCTGAAGATTTACCTGTGTTTTTATCAGTTATTTGACTACCTACAATTGTTTATAAGTTATATTATTCATTTTATATGGACAGAGGGTTGATTATTGCTTTATTTATTACTTTTTTGTTTTGGATGGACATAATTTTTCCATAGATTTTAACCTTTATTCTTCTAAAGTTGGTTCTTCTTGTTCCGAGCATGATGTTAAGAACTAAATTATAGACATAAATATCAGAGAGCATTAGCTTATTGATTAGTTATAATTGAAAATTTTCCCGGTTTTTAGAATTATGAACGGGAATGTACTGGTTTCCTGTAGTATAAGATTTGATGTCTCTCCATTTCCTTTTTCCTCTCTAAAATTTTCCTATAACTTATCCTTATTCCCGACACTTTGCAAGTGCTTGTCATGCTTACAACTTGATCTTGCTTTTTTTCTTTATTCTGTGTAAGAATGAGAATCCCCATTAGAACTACTGTTTAGGAAGTCTTCGTTATCCAGGATATTTCATCTAGAGGATGTGGGAACAATTGGGTGATGTTCACTCGGAATGGCTTTGCCAAAGTTAAAAAGTAGCTTTGTGATGTAATTTCCAGGACCTATTTCAGATGTCTATTATAACTAGGAGCAGGAGTGTAGTGAGAAAGTTCCTTTTCCTCTCTTTTTAACTTACTTTTGCAAATTCTTTTAAATGTACGTTTCTCGGTAGATTTGTCTGGCCTTTAGGTTTACACAAGTTCAAGACCTGATTCATAGTAGATCTGTTTCCTAGATTAAGCATTTGAAGAAGTGTCGCTCAATATTTGGGCAGATTAAAAAAGTTACATGATCATTCTCTTACTGCATGCACTAGTTTGATGGTTTCTCAAGGAATTTGAATGTCCATGTATTGGACTACAAATGTTGGCCGATTAAGACTTATGTTGACTCTTGAAGAATCATCAGAGTAATATTTTGCTGCCCTTTTAACATTTGAGGTTTGAATCTCCTCTGTTACCGGTATCGTATGTGCTAATATCACTAGGTTTCAGATACATAACATATGTTGGTTTGACATGTGGATTCAAAATTCATAGAAGAACAGAATACTGTTTTACTTTATTTTGTGGTCCTTGTGGAAAGAGTCTTGAATATTTGTATGTTAAATTGTCTTGCTTAAATGGCAAACAATTCGAAGGATCATGAAAGATTTCCTTGGTCATTTTGTGTTGTTTACATACTTCTATATATTATCAAGGTTGTTAAATCGTTGTAACTGATACTGGCTTAGTGCAGGTATTGATGCTTCAAAATAGTTTCATGACGAGAGGAAGGTTGGATCAATTTAGTGACTGGAGACTTGACATCGACGACATGTCATATGAGGTGTGCTTTTTCGCATTATAACTGCAGATTTCCACTTTTGTTTTGATTGTGCTAGTTGGAGGAGGATAGAGGGCTTTGACTACCAGGTGCAAAATAGCAGTTTGTGATTGATCCGGTGGATAGGACTCTGTTCTGAGGGATGTGAAGCAGATCCGCACCACTTGTTTGTTCTTGGCTTTCTTTGATGTGCTGCCTCACTCCAGACGGCTAACATCATATGAATTTTTTCGTTCTCATTGTGCAAACAGGAACTACTTGAGCTAGGTGATAAAATTGGTTATGTATGTACTGGACTTAAGGAAGATGAAATAACCCGTAGCATCAGGAAAGTTAAGCTTTCAATTCTGAACGACCGGCCGTCCCATTTGCCAACGATTGTGGAGAAGAAATGCAGTGTTTGTCAGGTAGGAAGCAATCTGCTTAACTTTTTCTTCAACTTTGTGTTGCATCTAATCATTTGTTCATTCTTCTTGTCTGTAAACAGGAGGAATATGAAGCAGATGATGAGTTGGGGAAGCTGGATTGTGGACATAGTTATCACATACAGTGTATAAAACAATGGCTTGAACAGAAAAATACTTGCCCTGTCTGCAAGAGTGAGCCAGTGGCTCGAGGCTAGTTTAGTGTCGGTATTCTTTCTACATCCTGGCCCCTTTATTTGGTGTATATATGGTTCCATTCTCCAAGAAATTGTCTTCTTTCCCCTCCCTGATTGGGTGGAATTTTCGTAAATTGTTTGAATGCAATGTATGCTCAGTTCTCTTTTATGTTTCAACAAATTATGCAAATTTCAGTTTACAGATTTCGAACCTGTCCACAATCTGTTAGTAATATTGAAGAGGAGACTTTTGATCTTCTTGTGTACTATTTTTGTTAGTACTTCAATTACCTTATTTCATAGTATTTTCTAACGTAAATTTAACACACCTTGGATGTGAAATTCCTATAAATTAATTACATTAAATTCATATAGAATATATTAATTAAAACGAGATTAATTAATTATTTTTAATCTATGGATTAATTTACATGACAATTATATACATTTATTTATTTATTATCCAAGGAATTAGAAAAAGTGTTTATAAATAAATAAAATCTTGACATGAAGAATTATTAAATAAATAAATTCATAAATAATATTGAATAGTTATTAAACAAATAAGATTTAAAAAATTTTTATTTTAAAAAATAATTATAAAAATTAAAATTTATTAAATTAAAATGAGTTTAGAAAAATGGAAAAATAATAATTAAAAATAATAAAACTATCTGCGACGTTTTTTGTATAAACGTCACAGAAAATATTCCATGACGTTTTTATATAAACGTCACAAAAAGCATTCTGCGACGTTTCCAAAAACGTGGCAGACTGTTCTGCGACATTTTTTGAAACGTCGCGGAAAGTCACATTTCGCTACATTTTTTGAAATGTCGCATAAAGACCAATTTTTCAGTTACGTTTTTTAAAATGTCGCAAAATGTCAGTGTTTTTTGTGACGTTTTTTAGAAAACATTGCAGAAACCTTTTACCTACACCACATTTTGCGACATTTATTGTGACATTTTTAAAACATCGCAAATTATCTTTTGTGATGTTTTTTGAGATTCTGCGACGTTTTTTAAACGTCGCAAATTGTGTTGTTTTCTTGTAGTGATCTAAAGGTGTCAATCCCACAAGGAATATGTAAAACTAATTGAACTTAACTTTATTTAAGGTAATAAAGTGTGATTTAAGTGAAATGATGATAGAAAATTAAAAACAATTAAATAAAAGCAATCAAATATCAAATAAGTTGCCAAAATTAAGTAAGGATGATCAAGTATGAATGCATAGGATTTATTCTTTCTTTATTTTGTTCCCCTAATGTTTACTGATTCAATTATATGTTGATTCTAGATTTTTGAAGCATTTGATCACTCTCTCTTAAGACTTAACCAATTAACCCTAATAGATTATTCCTAATTGAATCTAAAAATTCCAAAATTGCAATCTCTCAATTCACAAATCTTTCCCTAAAGTTTTCAATTAGTTCTGAAGTTATCTATTGAAAAACACAGTTCTCACATTAGATCTCTCCTTAAATGATAGTTGATTTGTTAATTATGTGACATATTAATTCACCAACTCTCGTTGAACAAATTAATCAAATTACTTTTGAATCACTCTCTCTATTTATTTCCAAAGTATGGATATGCACCATTAACATAACACAAAGTATGTATTGAATCAATAAAGATTAAAGTCACAAAATAATTGCAAAATAACCCTAATTTGAAATTTAGAAAATCATAAACGTGATAGACATCTGTAAATTCATTTTACACTTTAAGTAATATGAAATTAACAAAGGAGAAATAAAGAAAAATTCTATTCGGAGCTTGATTTGGAAAACTAGAAATTTGAACGTCTTTCTCGATCTTCCTTCTTTGATCCACTTTTGCAAGATGGCATCTGCATTTTTGAGGCTTCATAAGGTTCTTAAATAGTGCCAAAGGTGGTCTTGGGGTGTAACTAGGGTTTTTACCCTTTGATCGGTTCCAAAAATACTCCCAAACTCTAATACAGATGGAAAAAATTTCGCTTGGGAAGCCTCTGTCGCATTTAAGCATATGGAATCACGATCGTGACTCTGTGAATTTGCTCTCTATCAAAATCATGCATATGGAATCATGATCATGACTTCGAGTAAATCTCTTATGTCATGACCATAAAATGGGAGTCATGAACGTGACCTAGCCCATGTAGCTCCATTCACGTCCAAATCTCTTGTTCTTCACCAATCTAATTTCCAACACTAATAAGCACATCAAATACCTCAAGAAACATATAATTAGGGATGAAAACATGCTCCAAGCCATACAAAAACTTAGAATATAAATAACTCACATTAATACAATTGTAAGCCTATACACGCAACAATCATCTAAACACACTAAAACACCATAATATAGTATAAACTACACCTATCAGATAACACCGAATAGAGATCAACAATATTAAAAGTAGTACTAAAGCTATATTAACATAGCAGCTTTATGGTTATCATTGATCATTTTAATGACTTGGAATAGACCATTTTTACTTGGTTTTAACTTGGAATATTTTATGATGGTAACATTTCTTCCTTATATGCACCCATGCTTAATCAGCTGAGTTAAAGATAACTTATTTTTTATTTTTTTAGCTTTAGTGGCATGTTGCTCATTCTTCTTTCAAATTTTTTGTTTCTTATGTCTATGAAGTTCACTCGCTCGCCATCATAACTTTCTTCTCTCCTTTCAAACTAGTTGTTTCTTTAACAGTTAAAGGTAATAACTCCAAATGAGTTAGTAGATTAAAACCATACACAAATTCAAATAGTGAGTAATTAGTAAATGAACTCACATTTTAAATGAATTCATATTGTTATTATGTAAAAACTTAATATAAGTTAAGCAATCTTCTAATTCTTGAAGTTACTTGGAATTGTATAATGGAGTAATGTAACTAAAGTTTCAATGACTACTTCAGTTTAACCATCAATTTCAGGATTACTAATAGTAAAGAATAGAAACTTTGTTCTTAATTTTTAAATAAGGAACTTAGTATCTTTTTCACTCATTACATCTTAGGAACTCCCATGTACTTACACTACTTCCCTGAAGAAAAAATCAGTAATATTAATTGCATCATCAATTTATCACAAGGAATAAAGTTGTTGATTAGGTCCACCTTATCATAAAAAACAAATCACTAACATGCAATCTCTTTCTTTATCATAAGTAAACTTATCAAAAAATTAATAAAAAATCCACTTATAGTTTTCTAGGTATATTTAAAAGCATATACAACCTATATTCTAAAACCCTAGATTTTTTCTTTTTATAAGCGATGCACTTACTACACTCTTGTTTTACATCATATCTCATTTTTCGCCAATAAAAATGTTATTTTAACATATCCAAGGTCTTTTTAATTCCAAATTAAGCCATCAAAACTCCATCATATGCCTGAGGTACAAATAATTCATACATAGAATACATAAGCTTACAAAGTTTATTTTCATAAAATAAATAACTATCCTACCTATAAAATTTATCAAATGCTTCATTTTCACATGCTAAATAAAGATTACCAAATTCATTATCATTAGATTATAAAGCCTTCATATATTCAAATCCTAATGTCCATTCATGGAAAGAAGTGAGAAGAAATGTACCTTCAAGATAAAGCATCAGCCATTATATTCTTCTTATGTTGTTTGTTTTTAATGGCTTATTTAAATGTTTGAATGAATTTATTTTCCACTTGGTATGGCTTTTACTCAACTTTCCTTGCCCCATGATGTGCTTTAACGAATCTTGGTTGTTATTAATCACAAATTTCTTGGGTCATAGATTATGTTGCCACACCTATAATGGTCTAACCATTGCATAAAGCTCTTTATCATAAGTTGGGTAACTTAAGATTTTCATATTAAGCTTCTCAATAAAATAGGCTATATAACTCTTATCTTACATTAAAATAGGTTCAATACCTAGTCCCAAGGTATCACACTCGATCTAGAAAATTTTAGGTATGTTAACAAATGTGTTAAACATAACATGTATTTAATGAAATCAGATGCTTGCTCCCATTTACTATCCTAATGAAATCCCATAATGTTTTTAATAATTTAGTATATGGTAATTAAGTCTCGATCATTCCTTCCTTACTTTCACCTTTTTCTCATCTAACTCAATAAGTTTTACATTAACAACTTTTAACCATGAAAAAATATATTTTCCAAGCAAAAATTATGCTTTTTAAAGTTAGCATACAACAGTTATGACCTTAGCATATTCAGCTAATATCTTAAGTGATAAATTTTCTCTTCGAAATATTTATTCTACATTATAATGTCGTCAAAGTAAAAATTTATGCTTATGTATGCACACAAAGCATGATTTATTAATCTTATAAAAGCGTTGAGTTTGTTAAGACAAAATGGCATAATTAACTACTCACAGAGCCTATATTTAGTCTTTAAAATAGTTTTGTATTCGTCATCTTCTTTCATCCTAATATAGTGATACCCACTTTTAATGTAAATTTTAGAAAATACGTAAGAATCATGTAATTCAACAAGTACATAATCTAATATAAGGAATAGATGTTGACAATTTAAAATTATGTTATTAATAGATCTGTAATCAACATATATCCACTAAGTGTCATCCTTATTAAGAACTAGAAGTACTAAAATCGCAAAAAAACGGATGCTCTTCCTTATATAACTTTTAGCTATCAACTCTTCCACTTGCATTTGTTGTTCCTTTATTTCCTATAGGTTACTCCTGTAAGCAAGTCTACTAGGAATCACAACCTCTAATACAACATGGAATTAATGTTCGATCACATTATTGAGTCGTAATCTATTAGGATCATTATCAAGTAGCACATTCTCATAATCCTACAACAAGAAAACAATAACACTAAAAGGAGAAATGACGAGATCTCTGAAATTAGGATAAGCCTCTTTGTAAAAAAAGTAAATTATAGGCTTGTTAGTATAAAAAACATTCCTAATATCACTTGTTTTTATAGAGCAGCTCACTCGTTCCTAATATAAATCTTCTTTTTTAGAACTATCACTCTCCCTTTCTTTTTCTCTAACTAACATCTCTCTCTCTCTCTCTTTTGAGGTCTCACCCTTATTCTCTTTCTTTTCTCTCTTACATGTTTGTTATTCTTTCTTTTCAATTTTGATTGGTCCTCATGGACCTATTAAGAATTTAACGATACAAGGATAACATAGACATTTGAAGCTGCAAAGGAACTCTAAGCAAGAATTTCTTCTAAGCTACCCCTCCACGACTCTTTCCTTTGCTTAGTGCTTTCCTTTCTTGTACGCTTTAGATTCAATAACTTTGTAGCTCCTTGTTTCTTTACTTCTTGCTTTCATATTTGATTGTGCTTGTCTAAACTAGTTTTCCATCCTCAGATCCACTAGTCTATTTCTCTTTTTTTTTTTTAAATAACAATACAATTCTTCTTCCAGCCCTCTCTGTGGTTGATATTAAATGACTTAAATTATGCATTGGTTTTGTCTCTCTATAGTTGACATTAAACGATTTAAGCTATGTGATACTTTTTTCTTTTGTGTGTTTGATCTTCTACTCATATTATGACCTTCATAGGTTAGATCTGGAGATGTTTTTAACTCTTATACTTTATATTAATTCAATTCCTGATTCTTTTTTTCTTTACCAATTTTAATCGTGCATAATTGTCTACAATAATGGCTTTAAGAACAAAAGTTGTAAACAATCAATTTATCTTTTGAATTTACATGGATAAAAAGAATTAGTTGGTCAACAAGCTCTTAAATTTGATTAGCTATTTATATCCAACTTTATGATATTTATCCAGTTCTCTAATCCTCTTCATACTCAGCATTTTGAACCATTCGTCTTCTGATTATCTACAAAGCCCGAAATTTGCACTAGAAAGTGTAATTGGGCTTACGTTTGGCGCAGTATGTTTCGAGTAGGGCCAACGCTAATTCCATTGTTAATGGGAAAGTAAGGTCGTTGACTCAGTAACACTAAATTTCTTTTCAACTTAGCCCAGACGGTAAAGTTTAAATAATTAACTAAATGCCTATTTCTGCAATCTGACATCACATGCTGGACTTTTTGACATCACTGACGACTTATCAAAGAGTGTCAATTAATTTAAACATGCCAGGAAATCTTCAACAATCATATTAAAAAGAAAAAAAAGGAAAAAAAATCAATTTTCCAAGATTGAGATTTGGAAGAAAAGCAAAAGATGATATCCTCAAGTAGGTCTAGGTTTTTGTATTATATTATTTTCCTAAATTTATTTCCATTTCGGCCTTGTTTGGCAATCAGCTGGTTACATTAACTGTTAGCTGATAGCTGATTCTATCAACTGATTTGTCCAGCGGATTGCATTAGCTGTTTGTTAGATATGTTTGGTAAAATCAGCTGTTTAGTATTAGCTGTTGATGTGTAAAATGACTTATGAGGACATAGATTTTTTAAAAAATTATAAGGGCACTAATTTGTCACCCGTGCATAATTGTAGGCTTTTTTATTTTTTATTTTTTATTTTTTATTTTAATTATAATTATACTAATATTACTTTAATAAAAAATTAAATTAAATTTTAAATTTAATTATTACTTTAATAAAAATTAAATTGAAATTAAAATTTAATTATTACTTTAATAAAAATTAAATTAAATTAAATTATAATTATAATTATGTTATTATTAATTTTATAAAAAATTAAAATTAAAAAGAAAAGTAAAAAAGCCTGAAAGGTTTAAAGCTTATAGTTAGATATAAATTTAATTTGTAAAAATTAATTAATGTATAACTTTATTTATTGAAAGGGTATAATTGATTTTTCACTTACTTAAAAATGAAAAAGCTACTTGAAAAGCAAAAAGCTAATCTTGTATAGCTTTTCCAAGTTTAGCGGTTTAATATAAATCAGCCAATTTTTCTTATCCTTACCAAACAAGTGCCTTAGCTGTTTGAAAAGTCAAACAACTGAAACACTTGAATCAGCCAAAATATTGGCTGATCCGCCATCCTCCAAACACGTCCTTTATCTGATTCTGTTTCCTTTTTTTATACATATCTTGGTTTGCGCTGTTTCTTTTGGACTTCTGTAACAGACATAAGCTACACCATTCTAATGTAGTTGTTAGGATTGAATGAATCTACTAATGGGACCAGAGATCAGGACAAGCTAGCTAATATATATAACTTGTCCGGCCTTCATCCGTAGTCATCACTATTACTGAGATTTCAACAAATATAAACGCAGCCTTTGTCCCATTCTATATAAAATGCCAACGCAGAACATCAATCACATTGCACGAGGGAAGGCCTTGGTTGGTTCGTTGCATGCGTTAGGTGATGTAGTTTTGATCTTTATATAGGATTTAAGCATTCTACCATTTTTGTCCTGTACTTTCTTATAAGCAAGTACGTTTTTGGCTTCGATAAAATTGAAAAGGAACGTCGAAGACCCCAAAAAAAGAGCAATATTTTAAAAATTAAATCGAAAGTTAAATTGATAAGACAAGATATTTAAAGTTTAAAATATTTAATTGACATTAAATCGTTATCAAATTGGATAAGGGTTAAATAAAATTAAATGATTTAAAATATGATCGAAAGAGATTATTTTTATTTGTCGAAGAATTTGAAATTTAATTAAAAATATTATTAAATGAAAATTAATTAATTAATTTTTTATTTATAAAAATTATGAATATATAAAAATTGATTGATTAATTAATAATTTGATCAGTTTTGAACAACATTTTTTAATTATTGAAAAAAGTGATAAATTTATAATCGTGTGTAAGACATAAGTAGGTATAACAGGAGAGCTTTTAAATACGTATGGTAATAAAAGACATAACATTCCGTTTCATATATAAGGTAAAATTCTTCTCTGTGTTGGTTTTGTGGAAAAAGAATTACCAGACAAAAAAAAGAATCTTTAGGACACAAAGAGATTTCCATGTACCTTTTGATAAGACAAAGTAAAATCTGGGATAGAAGCATACTATAGTAGTATTATTCTATAGAATTTCTTTTGGTGGGTTGGTATGTTACATAGATCATGTTCGTCAAAGCAGGAGACGTCCCCACTTTTTGTCATGTAGGTATGTATGGAAGTGCGGAATTTCGCTATCAAGCTTTAATTCAAAAGTGTGATTTCTTCTAATACACATGTTATGTGTCCTTTTCTTAGCAAAGTCGTTCATCTTAACGTTGTTTAATCGGTACATACAAGTGGCCAAAAGGCATCTGGATTGGTAAACTTTACGTGTAACCACTCCTGACTTTGGAAGATTATTAAGTTTTTTTTTTTGGTTTTTACTAGGGGTCGGGTGATATATGTGAACAAGAAAGGCATTGACTATTGAATAATTTAAGCTAATAAAACACAATAGACCATAGTTTGCCTTTGATTAGCTTTGTTTTATTGAAAAAAATGGAAGTTGTTTTGCAACCAATTGGAAGGGTTTTATCAATGATTCTTTCGAAAAGAAGTGGGAAAATGAAAATGGTTAGTTTTTATTGTAGCTAGAAAATAAGATTTCTCTTAGTTTTCATATTTTAAATCTAATTTACATAATTTCTCTATGTTTTATGTGTCTCGAGAAAAAGAATATAATAAATATGTAACTAACTCATTCCAATAATTTATTGAAGGACTGTGTTTCTTTTAACATAAAAAAGGGGATTCGGTTGGCACTTAAATGCTCGATAGAATGCAGAAGAAGATTGGTACTAGAAACTCATATTTTATTTTTTAAAATAGTTTAATACATTAGTGGTAAAATGCAAAGTCTAGCAAGATGTAAAAGACTTGTCTGATTTAGCTTCAGATAATAACATGAGGCGGCGAATGTTGGTCCACAAGCCACTGCAAGAAAAATGTGCTTTTGCGACGTCTTTACCGACAGAAAACGCAGACTTTTTGTCGGTATGTAAGATTAATGACAGACATTACCGACGGACAAAAGCATTGTAAAAAGGGTCGTAGCTAATAAATACCAATGGAATATTTTTTACTGTTGGTATATTTACGAACGGAAAATTATTTTCTATCGGTATATTTACTAACTGTTTGAATACTTCCGTCGGTAAATTGTTACAAAATTACCGACAGTTGTTCCGTCTATAATTACCGACTATAAGTCGTTGGTTATTCCATCTGTGATTACCAACGGTATGTACTCTGTCTGTGATTACCGACAGCATGTGGTTAGATACTCCATCTGTAATTACCGATGGTTTCCGTCTTTCTGTCGGTACTTTTGTGTAAACCATGCCGGAAATTATTCTGAATTTACCGACGGAAGTTGTTGTTCCGTCTGTGATTACCGACGGCATGTGGTTGGTTACTTCGTTTGTGATTACCAACAGTTTCCGTCTTTCTGTCAGTACTTTTGTGCAAATCGTAGGGAAATTTGTTCCAAATTTATCGACGAAAGTTGTTGTTCCGTCTGTGATTACCGACGGTATTGTTTATTCCTTCGGTAAATGTTTTAATTTTAGTGATGGATTTTCATATGTCCGTCGGTAAATCAATTAGAAAACTTTTTTTTAAAAAATGTACTGTCAATATCGTCAATAAATTTTATTTTGCATAATTTAAACATCTATTAATGTAATAG
>JANZXP010000007.1:12600929-12629870 GCA_027576715.1 Erythroxylum flavicans | reverse complement strand
AAATGTCATGAATGCATGTACAGTCATTTACATGTGCAAAATTTACTATTCACTTATATGTGTATGCATGAACATGTCAAGACAATTTTAAGCACTTATAAACTATGCCAAATTACTATTTTACCCTTCCCATTAGTAATGGGATGTTACACTATATCTGCATATCATTGAAAACATTTAACATAAGAATTAAAAAAATTCAAATATCAGCATCAATATGTTCTAATGCATGTTCCAAAACATTCAAGATATATCAACATGCAACATGTTCCAAAGCTTGTTCAAAATATATCTGTCTACTTTCCCCCTTTGTCATTATCGAAAAGCATAGGGAAGAAAATAAACATGTAAATCAAAATATCCATGCAAGCATAAACAAAAATATTCAGGTCATCACAATATATCAAAGATTAAAATTCATTCATAAAAAATTTAAAATAATATGTTTTTCAAGGAAAGTATTTTTGATCCTTATGAGTGGTGACAAGGGTCTAGAGGAGGTTCTTCATTTCAGTGACTTTTTCCTACATTTTGGTCATCTACACATTCATTTAGTCTTGAGTGAACCTGATATCCCTCAGTTGATGTTGGAGTACAAGATTGTTGGCATCTTACGATTTAATGGGATTTTGTCGCTCTAGAGAAGGTCCCATGACATCTGCAACTCTTTTAGCCTTCTTATCAACCCATACGTTCTCTTTTAGCTTGTACCCAAATTGGAAGGGAATGGAGGAATGGCACTTCGTAGGCTTATACCAATCCAAATTGTCAAAAGAAACACCATAATGGGTAAGAATTTTTGTGAGAAGCATTCCATAAGGTAAACATCCATTGATGTTCTTATGACTTCCCTTATCTAACATAAATCGTATGATCATAGCGGGAAGGTTCATTCGGTTACCTTTGAGCAAGTTGTAGATGACATAAGTGTCCAGAAACTTGCATCTTTCAACAGAGTTGCTTCTTAGGAAAATAGATGTGGCAGTGACAGATACTAGGCATCTTTGCAGCAAATCTAACTGTCTACACCAGGGTCTTCCATCTTGTGTGTCTTCAATGTAGAGATGGATGAATTAAACAATTGTTGCCATGTCTTGATCAGCAACATCCCATTTATGGAAGGGAAAATAAGTTCTTCCAACAGGGCTATATTCAACAAATTCCCCAATATCTCTTAAGTTATCAAAATTTCATACTCATGAACCCATGAGATAATTACCAATTTCCATCAATAAATTCTTTTCTCATGTGAGTTTAAAATAATCTAACCAGCTCATAAAATACAGTTTCATTCAAAATAAGAACATTATGCCAACCTACTGTAAGAAAGTAGGGAAAGATTTAAATACCAATATCTTCAAACATGAAAGGAGGAAGAATGCGCCCAGCAATTACCTTTCTTTTTCTATAATGCATTTTGTATTTGGCCTCAGGTTCCATTGGTTGAAAGGTTTTAAGAGGTTCTGATGACTCTCCTTTCTCTATTATAGAGGGATTCTTTCCTTTGGATTTTTTAACTGGAGCTTCTAGAGGTTTCAACGCAAAGAGGATCCTCTTGAGTTATAAGATCTGCTGTAGGTTCCTCAATGATAGGAGCCTTTTCTTTTCTTATTTCTTCTCTTCTTTTCCGCTTAAGTTCATATTGAGTAGACTCATCTTCTTCATCTCTTCTTCTTTTTTGAGAAGATTCTTCTTGTATTTATTCATCATCTTTTTAAGAGTCCTTTTCCTATGTTCTCTGGTGAAATTGGAGACTTCTCTGCACTAGTAGACTCCTCTTCACTAACAGATTCCTCTTTGTCTTTGTGTGAGTTTAGGTTTGATTCATTAGATTCAGGGTCATCTTTATCAGAGTGATGTCGAGGATCATTCCTCTATTTGGTCTTAAATTCATAGCAGAGGTCTTCATTAGATGAATCAAAAGTTATCTTTTCAAGTGACGGTGAGGGTATATTCTTCATTTTTTGTTTGTACCTGTGTAAAGGTTCCATCAGTCTCTGTTTGGGTAAAGATAATGGCTTTTTGAAAGAGGAAGAAACAGTGGGTTCTATCTGGTTTTTGGTGATTTTGGTATGGGCGTCACAGAAGGTTCATGAATAGAGGATTCAGGTCTTTGATCATGGTGTAAAACTTTGCCATAACTCGAAGTGGGGCCGAAAGAGTTTGATTCCTTTTGTTCTTTTCCCTTTGTTCGTGCCATTGCAATGAAAGTTGCTAAAATTTCTGAGAAATTTTAAGGTTTGATCGGAAAGAAAGAGTTTGATTGTAGTGAGTGACTTTAACTGATATCAAAGATGGATTGAAGTGTTGCTAGGTATGCCAACGGGTTTCTGAGAGTGGTTTTGTAACAAGATGAAAAATTGTATACATTCCCAGAAGTTTAAGACGTGTTGTCTCTTCTACCATTGTGTACTGAAACTGGTAATACTACGTGCTCTTTTCAAAACAAAAACTATGTCATTTAGTAACTGCAACTTCTAGACAAAGTTACTCTTTCTTTTTGAAATCATAGGAGCTAGAAGTATTATAGCTTGTCTAGGGTGTATTAAGAAGTGAATATAACGAATTAAAAGCATCTAAGTATAGTAAGAGACATGATGGTACCTAATGTAAAAGATATGGTTAAATAGGTAATTTGTCCATTTCAGTATGGACATGCATACTTTGACGTGTAATAAAGGTGAGAATGAAATTAATTAATGAGATTATAGGCCAATGTGGGAATTAAAGGAAGAAGAAGGACTAATGTGCAATTTTTCTTAAAGTTAACATATGGGCCAATTAGATTAAGGCATGTGTGACCAATAATAATAAAGCATGTGTGTCTAATAGAAATTAAGCATGTGTGTGAGTCTTGAAAGAGCATAAATGGGCATATAGAGAGGGGATATGGATGTCACTTTGAGGGTTTTAATTTAAAATTTTTCTCCTCTCCATTTCACCTTCTTCATCCCATCAATTTTCATGCAAGAAATCAAGCTAATCTTAGGTGGAAATCAAGGTAAAAGTTGGTGGTTTTCTCTTCATCTTTATCTTTCTTGCTTTACTTATGAAGAACTGAAATTATAAAGTTCGAAATGGGATTGAGATGTGTATTTTTGGTATTTCTAGTTAGTGAGTGAAGCAAAGCTAAAAAGGAAGGGAATGAAAGGCATTAGAAGAACTTCTTTGCCAATTTCAAGGTTTGGGACTACACATAGTCTAATTTCTCTATGTGTGTATGTTTGAATGGATGCAAAGATTCATTTGGATATGGTATTTTGTTGTTATCCTATATAGAATTGGTTGAATATGATAAGAGAGTATCGTTTAGTGGAATTCTATCTAGGGTTTATTTGAATAAGTCACATTGTTTGTGCCATAAATCAGCCTTCAGACCTCTAAATTGGGTTATTTCAGTTGCATATGAAATATAAGACAGAGAACTAGAAATATCTCTTCTAGAGACTATGACTTAATTATGGCTTTATTATATTGTAAATTGAGATCCAATATGGTGACTTGATGTTGCCCCTGTTTTGGAGCAGCTTGTGATGTTTGGTCTATATCTTATGATTTAAAAGCCCAAATGGCTTGATCTTTAATGTTTTAGAAACTAGAGACATAGGAAAACAAAATTCGATAAGACAAAAAGCCTAATTAGAATGTTTTCTATGTTTAAATTATGGAAAAAATGGAGGTATGAATTCTTCTTTAGGGACACGATGGGAAGGAAGTTGCACTATTTTGAGTTTGTTTTCATTTTCGATCTTTATCGAATCATATCTAAACCTTTTTGAATGTATATGAAAATTTTAAAAAACCTAGAAATAAATGAAATAAGACTTACCATATGTGAATTGGTTGATTGAACATTGGAATTTAAGATTGAGTATAATTCATACTAAAGAAAATTTACATATACATAAATGGTTTGTATGCATATTTATTGCTTATGTGTATAGTATGATTATACAAGTGTGATTGTAATATCCTTCTAATGGTGGTAAGTTATGACTTGCATGTATGAACGCAAATATAGATTTTACGATTTGAAATGTATATCATATGATTTGTAATATATGAATTGTAAAATTGACAAATGGTTAAAGGAAATTTTACAGTGCCTGCTCTATTGTCTTGGTGGTGGATAGATAGGCATGCCTATAGGGTTACAGTGTAGCTGCTATAGTTTGACATCAATGGTGTCTTCATTTTGAAACTCTAACGTCTCCATGATTTGATGTCTTCTGGTATCCACAGTTTGATACTTTTGAGTATCCATAGTTTTGATCTTTAGATATCCATAGTTTGTGTTATCCACACCTACAGGAATGTGCAAGCCTAATATAGAAAGTAAATTAAATGGTTATAAATAAGAAATACAACATGACAACATCAACAGTATTGATGAACATTTGCATTTGTATTGATAATTCGTACCCATAAGAGTTGAATATCAATGTTTGGCTTATGAATATGAATTTACGATATATGAATAACATATTCAAACATGTTTGCATTATGTACTTTTATTAAGTATGCCATCACTATTTATATGAGTTGTGATGTTTATGAATGTGTGTGCTTGGTGGATGACTGCTATGAGTGGTCATCCAAACTGCGTATTTTTGGGACTAATCTTTCAAGCTTAGCATGCGTGTTAATCTGTGTAAGTTCAAGTCATAGGAGTGAGGTACAGGGAACATATGTAGGGAATAAGGCCAACAGTTAAGATAAAAAATACCTTTGGAATTTGTTTTGGTTAAAGATGGTTGTACATGTAATGAAGGAAGGAAATTGTATAGTTTCTTTTGGAACATCATTTTTATGTAAAGATGTATACTAGTTTTAAATGATAATGTTAAGTGATGTGAAATTTTGTAATATGTAAATGTGTAGCATTAAATAGAAATGTATGCCATTAATGTATGTACAGGAAATTGGTTGCCATGTGTGTAGGTGGTTATAGATTTTGTATAAAAGGTGTTACATTCTGAGCCTGTTAATATTTGCAAAAAGAAGTAACATATTTTTTTTAAAGATAAACAGAGTTAAATATCTGATAATCTACACTTAACAAGCTCTTTTCTTAGTAAACAAAATATATCTTCTGAAAGGGGCTTAGTAAAAATGTCAACTACTTAGTTTTCAGTATTAACATGCAATAATCCATTAGTTCCTTCTAAGATATGATCTTTAAGAAAGTGATGTTTAACTTCTATATGCTTAGTCCTAAAATGATGCATAAGATTTTTAGATAAGTTAATTAGACTTGTACTATCATATAAAATAGGAATATGAATAAAGTTTAGAGAAAATCCTAGAGTTAATGTTTAAAATTTGAGCACAATAGCTAGTTGCTGTTATATATTCTGCTTTTGTTGTTGAAAGTAATGTGCAATTTTGTTTCTTGCAGGATCAAGAAACTAAACATCCACTAAGGAATTGACAATAGCCACTTAGTTTTTTGGTCAACCTTATCACTTGTATAATCTGCATCATAGTAGCCAATCATGTTATATGAATCTATTTTTGGATACCATAATGGTCCATGGTTCCAAGAAGATAACGAAAGATCCTCTTGATTGTTTGAAGGTGGCTCTTTTTAGGATTTTACTGAAAATGTGCACAAAGACACATACTAAACATTATATCTAGTCTTGAACTTGTAAGATATAGAAGTGAAGCAATCACTCTTCTATATTTTGTCTCATTAATAGGTTTCCTTGCTTCATCCTTATCAAGCTTTATTCCAGTATACATTAGAGTTCCTATTGGTTTGGCATTTTCAAAACGATATTTTTTGGTAAGTTACTTTGTGCACTTGCCTTGACTAATGAAAATCCTTTTTTTATTTGTTTATTTACAACCTAAGGAAGAAAGATAGTTCCCCCATCATAATCATCTTAAACTCCCCCTGCATTAAAGTTGAGAATTCTTCATAGAAAGATAGCTTAGTAGCATCGAATATTATATCATCAACATATACTTTAACTATGAGTTAATCATTATCCTTTTTCTTAATAAATAAGGTTTTATCTACCTTTCCACTTTCAAAGTGTTCTTAAGTAGGAAGTTACTTTACCTGTCATACCATGCTCGAGGAGCCTGCTTTAGACCATATAAGGCTTTTGTTAATTTCATCATATAATCTGGATGGCCTGTATTCTTAGAAACTGGAGGTTGCTTAACAAACACTTCTTCATTAAGATATCCATTTAAGAAAGCACTTTTGACATCCATTTGAAATCATTTAAATTTTCTATAACATGAAAAAGCAAGTAAATTTTTGATAGATTCTAATATAGCAACAAGTGCATAAATCTCATCAAAATCAAAACCTTCCTATTGGTTATAACCTTGAGCTACAATTCTAGCTTTATTTCTTACCACCATACCATTTTCATCAAATTTGTTTCTAAATATCCAAGAGTTCCAATAACTTACTTCTTTTATGGATAGGGTACCAAATTCCAAACCAGGTTCCTATCAAACTGGTTTAGTTTATTTTTCATAGTTGCAGTCTAACTTTTATCTATAAGTGGCTCTTCAACAGTCTTTGGTTCTAATTGTGAAAAAAGAAAAATAATTTTTTTGAAGGAGGCTCTAGTTCTTAAAACTTATGAAGGGTCTCCCAGAATATATTGAAGTGTATCAAGATCTCTCCATTCTCTTGGTTTCCTGAAACTTCTACTTTCAGCATCTGGTGTACTTTGCTACAAAGGTGCCTGTTGAGGTGTATTCATAAAAGGAGCCTTTTCTGTCCTAACTTTCGAAGGACCTTATTAATCTTGCAAATTTGAAGGCATTATTTGTGTAGTTTAAGTTTGTGGCTTATTGTGAGGCACCAAAGGATGCTCTTCATCATTTGAATCAGTAGCTGTTGTTGAGGGCAGTGCTTCATCAAATACAACATGTATTGACTCTTCTATCCTCTTGGTTCTTTTGTTGTGGACTCTAAATCCTTTACTAGCAGTGCTATATCCCAAAAATATGGCTTCATCAGACCTTGCATCAAATTTGCCAAAGTTGTCCTTACCATTATTTAACACAAAAAACTTGTAGCCAAAGGCTCAAAAGTAGGTAACATTGGGCTTTATTCCTTTTCACAACTCATAAGGAGTCTTTTTGAGAATTGGCCTTATAAGGCACCTGTTCAGAATGTAACAGGCAGCTTCTCCCCAGTAGCCATGAGGTAGACGACTTTCACACAGCATAGTTTTGGCCATATTAGTAAGGGTCCTGTTCTTTCTCTAAACAACCCCATTCTGTTGAGAAGTCCTTGGACAGGAGAAATTAATAGTTATACAATTATCATCACAGAAATGTTCAAACTTTCTATTATCAAATTCTCCTCCATGTTCACTCTAAATTAAAGTAATGCAGTATCCTTTTTCAATCTAAAATTTCCTGCAAAACTTCTCAAAGAATTCAAAAGCATCATCCTTATTTGCTAGGAAATAAACCCATCTGAATCTAGAGCAATTATTTAGTATAACACAACCATAATGTTTGCCACCAAAACTTTGAGTTCTAGTAGGACCAAACAACTCCATATGTATACAATCAAGCAGTTGGTTAGTTAATACAACATTTTTTTGATAGAAAGCCACTTCTAACTTGTTTTCCTTTTAAGCATGCTTCAGAAACCTAA
The DNA here is from genome assembly GCA_027576715.1 of Erythroxylum flavicans. Classification (NCBI taxonomy): domain Eukaryota; kingdom Viridiplantae; phylum Streptophyta; class Magnoliopsida; order Malpighiales; family Erythroxylaceae; genus Erythroxylum; species Erythroxylum flavicans. The sequence continues at coordinate 12,622,234 of JANZXP010000007.1, read as the reverse complement.
TTATTCTCAAAAGTTAAATTAGGTAATCCTCTTACTAATTCATTCTTAGACAATTTCGACAAAATGCTCATGCTTGCATGTTCAAATCTTCTATGCAAAATTAATGAGCCCTTTTCTAGAGAAAAAAACACTTAACCTTTTGAGAAGACAAGTTAAGCACAATAGATATTATGATTTCTAGGACCAACAAAGACAATGTTATCATTATGATTATCAATTATTTCATAATGAGATGCATTGAATGTGACTTTATATCCCTTGTCACATAACTGACTCACACTCATCAGAATATGTTTCAAATCATCAATATACAGAACATTATAAATAGAAGTAGAGTCAGAGGCACCAATTTTACTAATTCCGGTAAACTTTTCTTTGTTTTTGTCAACAAAGACAACATTACCTCCATCTTTGCTTTCAATATAGTTGAAGTGTGATATTTCACCTGTAATATGTCTTAAATAACCACTTTTTGATTTTCTCTCGTTACTATTCTAAAGCATATATACAGAATGTACTATCTCAATTTAGGTACTCAAACTCTTCTGGGTACTTTTAGGTTAGTAATCTGACCTTTTAGTCTCCAAACATATATTTCAAATAATTTTCCCTTTCTACGTATGTTACAAGAGTGATTAATATGTCTATGTTTGCCACAGTAGAAGCACAAAATAGATAAATGAAATTTACTGTTATTTTTTCCATGTATCATGTTAATGCTATTTTGATAACAACTACTACTGGTTTTAAGAAAGAAATTCTTGTACTGCTTGATGTTATTATTTTCATCATATCCTATTCCTACCTTAATAAAGACACTTTTACCATTACCGAGCAATGCATCAAGATTATTCTTTTCATCAATTAAATTAGCTAGGTCTTTTTCTAAAGATGTGATTCTTTCAACAAATTTTTCTTCATCTTCTAGGTGATCACATGCATATTCTAATTCAGTAACCTTTTCTTCTAATTCTTTCACTGTTTTAGAAACTTTACAATCATTTTCAAGCAATACATTTTCTAACAGAGTTATTTTTTCTTCCAAGAATTCCTTTTCGGATACCTTTTTCTTGTAATTGTTTTCAATCTTAGTAAGAGACATATTCTTAGACAACAGGCTCTTACTCTTATTTTAATGATCTAATTTTATTCTTCAATGATGCATCACTATTTTTAGACTTCTCAACCTCTTTAATATACTACACATTTAATTTCTTCTATTGAGCATACAGTTCGTAATATGCATCTCGTAGTTCATCAATTTTAAGATTAGAGTCAGAATTATACACCTCATTGTCTTCTAAATTGGCCATGAGGCAAACATTACTTACTTCTTCAGGCTCTTATTCATCAAAATTCTTAAAGTCTTCATCAGACCAAGCTATAGTCATAGCTTGCTTTTTAGGTCTTCTGTTTTTTATTTTGTCCTTCTGAAGAAGAAGGGAACATTCTAATCTGATGAGTCCATGCTTCTTATAGTGATAACATATAATTTGAGTATTTTATGTAGTGCTAGTGCTAGTGATAGTGCTGCTGCCTTTTGACATAAACTTACTATTACCAATTTTCTTATTTCCTTCTCTTTTCTTCATCAGCTTCTTTTTGTAAAAACTTACATACTTTTTGACCATAAGGTTGAATTCATCATCTCCATCTATCTACAACTCATTATTGTTTTCATCAGCAACTTTTAAAGTTATTCCTCTTCTATAGGAAGATCCTTGATCTTATCTAAGCTCTATCTCATGGATCGTCGAGTTTCCTCTTAGCCAATCAAGTGAAATAGTTTCTAGATCCCTTTCAATTTCTAGAGTAGTCACTTTGAGTCTCCACTCCTTTGTAAGTGACCTTAGAATCTTTGTCATAAACTCATCAATAGGATATGTTTTTCAAGGTTGTGATGATGTTGTTGAATTGTCCAAAAAATTCTTCTATGTTCTCTCCCTTTTTCATACTAACAATTTCCTATTGATGCACTAAAAGACTTATCCTATGTTTTTTTCACCTCATTTGTTCTTTCAAAGGTAACTTGAAGTTTATCCCATATTTCCTTTTGTTATAGAACGGTAGGATATCTTTTCATATTCTTCTAGAGAGAGTGCACAAATTAGATTATGTCTTGCCTTAGCATTTAGTTGTGCATTTCTTCTATCAACATCAGTTCACATCTTTACATCATCAGTAGCAGAAAGTGTAGCTCCCACTTTGATAGCTTATCAGACTTTAATATCTACATATTGGAGATAAATTGTCATTCTCTCCTTCCAATAGGAATAGTTGTTTTTGTTAAAATAACGAGGCTTTTGTGACAAATTGTCCTTCAAGACTTCTCAAGTTGTGTGCCATGATCTATCACGTGCTGTAAAATACAATAAATGTGAGACCTCGCTCTGATACCACAAGAGGGGGTGAATTGTTTGTGACTTGAAAATTTTTGCAAGTCACTATCAATCCGTACAAAAGACAGGTAGTTGTTAAAATTTAAAATGAAAAGAACCTTTTGTAATTTGAAAATAAAAGTAGCTATACTACAAAAATTTAAAAGCTAAGGAAGGAGAAAGAATCACATAGTCAATTTATACTAGTTTGGCTTATAACCAAGCCTATATCTAATCCCCAAGTATCCCACTTGAGTATTTAACTAAAATCTCTAAGTAGTGATTTGACAAGCCTCTCCAAACTCACAAGTACATCTTTTACAAAGTTCTTTAACCTTCCACACTAGTAGTATTTGACAAGCCTCTACAAGAGCTCAACAATTGAAAGTAGGATTTGCTCAATATGAGTTACAATGGATTATCTCTTTCAATAGAGTGTTTTCATTTTCCAAAGTACAGAGGATAAATGAAGATATGACTTTCGATTCTGACTATAACTGCTACTGATATATTTTCAAATCTTGTGTTGAGTGGATGCAATAGCTCTTCCTTAAATAGGAGTTCTCTTCAATGATCCTTTTAAAATTTTCTTCACATATACTAGCCGTCACTACAAGAAATAGACACAATCCGCGACATTTTATTAATAAAACATCGCAAATTGTGAAGACTTTTTGTGACGTTTAAAGAACGTCACAAAAATTCTATTTTTTCCCGATGTTTTATGAAAACATTGCAAATTTGTAAAACTTTTTGTGAAATTTTATTAATAAAATGACGCGAAATAGAAACCTCTGACGTTTTGTCGAAGAAAACGTCGCTGTTGGCCTAGTTAAAATTGACGTTCTGCCTTCACGAGCTTTAAAAGGAAATTTCTAGAGGGAAACCTAATGCAAATATTACCCTGTCCTCTTCAATCAGCAGTTTGGCGTTTTTAGATCTGAGATTACCAATGTTGAGTGCTTAGCCAATCGTCAGCCTAATGGTGTACACGCAACTTCAACTCTATTGAGTAGCGAACACAGAAGGAAAGCGGTTACGCGATAATTTTGGTGCAAATTGAAATCATAATGCCGACAGTAAGGAGGAATCTCAGAGAATTCCTGCTCACAAATCGTTACCACTGACCTGTAAAATCTATTGAAAGGAGTAGCACTGGTAAGCGTTTATCTACCAAAGATTGTTGGGTAGTTTTACAACTAAACAATTTTGATTTCTGCTTTGTAAACTTCTCTTACATACCTTTTAGAATATCATAACTTTAATGATACATAGTTGATGATAATACTGAGTACTGATCTTAGTTTCTAATAGCATTTGCCACCTAAAATAAGACCAGAACACAACTCTCCAAGTTGCTCAGTTTGTGTAAAACGAAAAATCCAAAACATCAAAACAATCGACGCCGGAGTGTAGGCTCCCAAGAACTATTGTTTCCCACTCTACATCTTTTTTTAATTAACAAGAAAGTTGAACTGTTGGTTTTTCGTCCGTGTTTTCTTCTTTGACCATTTCTTCCCTAGATTTCTTCTCTTACTGTATCATTTAAACTTAAGGTGAATAAACACTGGTCCAAGGGATGATTAATTATTATGAACTCGCTTCCGAGTGTTCTTACCAAGACTTCCTCAAGGTCCTTGATGCTGATATTCGACATGCTAATATGTTGTAAATGTTCTTCTCTCTTTGTATGTTTCTCTTTTTTTGAAGCATTTATATCAGTTTCTGGTTTTGTTTGCTGGGTTTTGCTCATGTGATAATCTGGGTATCGTTGATGCCTTCTTGTGATTGAAATTTTAACTGAGAATTTCTGATTTTGGTTATGTTTTTCTTGTTGGGTTTTTCATGTCACAAGCTTTACTCCTTTTTCACTTCTTTTTATTGTGAAATTCTGTAATGGTGCGGGACCATAAAATGTTTGATCTTCACAGTTTGAGCTCTGCTTTCAGGGGAGATCTTTGTTTTACAGTCCCTGTTGAATTTCATTTGTTGTGTATTAGATCGCACACAACAAATGCTAAACATGTTAGACGATGATTTTGATGAATCTGCTTTATAAGAATGATGCTATTTGTGAAAAGAAATCTATAGTAAAAGAAGAAATGTGAGTGATTACTTTATATTCAGTTGAGTTGTCTACCTCAGGTGCTTTGGAATACTTGGATAGCTTAGTATATAAGGCAAGAAATGGAAGTACTTCTCGTACACTATAGTCTAGGAACATGCTAGAAGAGAATCGAAATATTTGAAATCCTTGACTGAAAACAATGTGAAGCAGCTTGCAGTGACATTTCAATACATTTGATAATTGCTCCTAACTTATGTACGATCTAATACTTGTAACCATGTTCAGGTGCACGTAAATATGTCCTAGTCTTTAGGATTAGTGGACCTATCTACTTGGTTTTAGCATATATGTTATGTTTTTGTGAAGTCTCTAATAGTAACCTTCCTTGAGCATGTTAATTCCCTTTCTTTGCTTAACATTTAACCTTTCAAGTCTTTGTTCCCAGGCTCTCCATCCCTGTTTTTCTTTTCTGATCTGAGAATATATGCAGTTTGGTGGTTGACATTATTATTCATATGTTTTTTTATTTTTTGTTTTTGCAGCATATGGTTCATTTAGCCTTTTATAAGTCTTTGTAGACAAGCTAATTTCATGTGGTTAGCATATAAAATTCTATGAAGTAAATTTCAGGAGAGTTTGAACTTTGATTTTTCTTTCAGGGAAATGAAAAATCTTTTCAAAGGTGGCTTGACCATGAGCTGGAAATAAGGGTGAATGTGCACAGGGTGCAATGTCAACATGAGAACCATAAGCAAGAGTATAGAATCTGAACCTTTTCTTTTCTTGTATGCTTCATATGCTTGTGCTTTTCTATTAACTGCAGTCGTTGTGCAGGCAAGCTGCACTAGTGGAGGAGTTAAACTTGTTAAAACAAGAGGATCAAAGTTCGCCAAATGTATATTGTACTATGATGGGCAAGAATGGGGAATCAAGGTATAAGATTGTTATAATTCCTTCTGACTCCATGTCTTGACCTATACAACCATTACATGATCTAAGGGTTCAACTGCCTTACATTTAGTAATTTAAGTTTAAGGTTTCAAATGGAGTTCAGGTAACATAAACAAATATATTTGTTCTTTATTTTTTTGGGTTATTAACAGTTTTTCCTTTTAACCCATTTTAGACTTTTCGTGATGTCACCAACAAGGAAGGCAAGAATTACGTCACTAGAGAGCATGCTGACCCACATGTTCAAATGCAATCTTGACATTAAGTTGGATTGTGGACATAGCTATCACATACAGTGTATAAAACAATGGCTTGAACAGAAAAATACTTGCCCTGTCTGCAAGAGTGAGCCAGTGGCTTGAGGCTAGTTTAGTGTCGGTATTCTTTCTACATCCTGGCCCCTTTATTTGGTGTATATAGGGTTCCATTCTCCAAGAAATGTTCTTCTTTCCCATTGTCATTTCCTCTCCCTGATTGGGTGGAATTTTCGTAAATTGTTTGAATGGAATGTGTGCTCAATTCTCTTCTCTGTTTCAACAAATTATGCAAATTTCAGTTTACAGATTTCGAACCAGTCCACAATCTGTTTGTAATATTGAAGAGGAGACTTTTGATCTTCTTGTGTACTGTTTTTGTAAATACTTCAATTATCTTATTTCATAGTATTTTCTAATGTAAATTTAACACACCTTGGATGTGAAATTCCTATAAATTAGTTACATTAAATTCATATAGAATATATTAATCAAAACGAGATTAATTAATTATTTTCAATCTATGTATTTAATTTACACCAATTATATATATATATTTATTATCCAACGAATTAGAAAAATATATAGAACAATAATTATATTACTGCAAAATTTTCGTTAGAATTCAAGAATTTAATTTCAAAATTATTAGATATGATGCAAAAATCCGGACTTGTTAGGATTTTAATTGTTGCAATTTGATCTTTTAACTATAAAAGTTCAAGATGATGCGAAAAATAAGATGAGGTTTAAAAAGTTAAACCTAGAATTAAGTTGATTTGTGAATGATTGTTCATTCGCTGTCGTGTAACTATTGGATCAACTACTCAGGCTTTTAATAAGCTTTTGAATCTTCCAGGATATAAAATATTAAATAAAATTAAAGAATTTAAAATATGAATTGAAGTAGACTTATAAATAGGTCGAGTTAGGCCCAAACCGTTTCTGACCCAGCTTAATCCAACCGTTAGCCAGGGCGATCCATGGCCCGGAGTGGTGGGATAGGTTGGCTTATGGCCTAATGTGGCGGGCCAACCGGGTCCACTATTTAAAAAAAATGTAAAAAACGATGTCATTTTTTAAATAACGGGTCAGGCTAGACTACATATAACATCCTTAATTTAAAGAGATTGTGCTTATATATTAACGAATTTAAAGTTTAATTAAAAAATATATTGTTAAATAAAAATTAATTGGCCTATTTTTTTATAAAAACTTATTAATATAAAAGTAGTTACATGCTTATTGCTGATAATAATTATATGTTATATAAAATTTAAATATAAATTAATTTTAATTAAATAAATCTATTTAATACGTAAATAATATTTATTAAAAAATATTAATTAAAATTTTTTTTATTAAAACAAAAAATTTAAAATTAACTTTTTATTTATAAATTAGTTTTTATTTTAAATATATTTTAATTATTAAATCAAAATTTATCTATATCTTCAAGATATTTTAAATTTAATTATATTTATTAATAATTATTATATTTAATTTAATTACAAAAATTAAATAAAATTATTAAATATATTGAATTATTTATTATTCTTATTCATAATTAATTTTAATTAATTAAATTAAATAATATATATTTCGTTTATAATAAATCATATTATAAAAAATAGAAATAGAAAAAACACTTTTACGATTTTTATAAATTTAAAAATTAGAAAAAATTAAAAACAAAACTCGAACAAGTTTTTTTACTTTGAAAAAATAAAAGGCCCCCTGAGGCTGATACTGATTCCTCTTTACCAAAGTCAGGTTCTCTGTCTTGACGTCAAAAACTGCACGTTGTCAACTTCCCACCGCCTCTTCACCGTCTCTATCATAAAAAACTGAGACTTTTTAAGTCAATATTTAGCCAATATATTTAAACTAATGCCAATCCTTGCAGATGTATGCTGAGATAAAACAAAAGGATCAGCCCTGACAAAATTATTTAAACTATTAGAAACTAACAGTGATCTAACGACGGGTGCAGTAAAAAACAATTTTTTTAAAGAATTTCAAACATATCCCGATAATTAATTAACTTGAATAATAACACAGAATACAAATAATAAGAAATCGTATCTTGTTTGTGTTCCTGTTAAAAATCTTTTGAAATTTTTTCGATGTCAACCATAAACTGTTCAGTTATTCAGCCTCTAACGATATCTATAGAGCAATTTCTCAAGACTCTTTTAGGAGGAAGAACAAAAGTGTTAGCTTCTGAATATTTTTCCTATTAATAGAAAAATCATTAGATTTTTAATTTTATTTATTAAAATTAAATTCTTTAATTATAATTAAAATCAAATTCTAATTAATTCAATTTTAATAAAATTAAATATCTCATATTTGATCCCTAAAGCTTTTAAAACTTTATAATTAAGTCCAACTTAATTAAATTAATTTTCTTTCACAAATTGCTCTTTGATATGTGACCCATCAGGTTCCTAATATATTAGCAATGATTATAAATTATAATTTTAATTCACAATTAGAATTAGATAAATTAAAACTCCTTTTAATTTATCTTTAATTCTTCAATTAAACTATTTATAATTAATGTCAAGATTGACGCCTATCAACATGTCATGACCATTCAAATATCAGGAATGTCAAAGTAGTATGGCTTAACCTGTCCATGCATGGTTATGATGTATAATTTAATCATTTCGTCATCTAATATTCCATTTGGATAGAGTATGAACATAATGTCTATGCTTTTGGTCCAATCATTTTCGTTCTTACTAATTACTAATTGATTTATAATTGAAATTTGAAAATGTCTTTTCAAATGTCAATTCACTTTGGACAAAAAATTCCATAAATCACTACTAATTAAGAACAGTGGAACATTATCTATAATTACTTTAGAGTGGCAAATCCTTTATTGACTTACTCAACTATCTCTATATGGTTCATACTGCATCCGAGTACTATCGACTGAATTATCCTAAGAAATTCATAAGTAGTATCAAAACATAATAATTCCCACACGAAATAACTTGGTAATCTCAAGTCTATAGATTAATTATACAACTATCATTATGAGAAAATCTACATACAGATAAGTAATATTCTATTCGGAATTCTCATAGTTGGGTTAGTTCAGTGACTTCTTATCTAATAATCACCCACACATTAGTTTAAGTATTTTCATACTTTAATTTATAAGATCAGTTACTTTCTTCGTAAGAAAGAAACACGTTTCAACAATATCCCGTCTTGATGAAACTATAACTAAAACATTTAGGAATAATACATAAATGTAAATTGAATATCACAATTATGATCTCATCATAATTTCAATTACACATTAATTATTCCACGGATTTTATCTTTAGTATTAAAACATCAAATGTAATTAATAGATAAAGATCAAGAATGTCTTTATTAATTATTTTATCAATAAACTACAACCAAAGCGATTGATTGGAGGGCATAAACTAACAATCTTCTACTTGCGCTAAGCCAATCATTTAAGTATCTCATACCATATCATCATATGACGATTATACTACTACTAAGACAATGGCATAATGAGAGAATTCTCTAAGATTCTCTATAGTGAACACTTGTTTAAATCTTACAACTTTCATCTCAATTATCATCATAATTAAGAAATTTTGCTTAGATACATCATAATGATACCTTAGCTCCTTTTGCAGGCCAAATAACTTTAATGATTCACAATACATTACAATCTTAAACAATGCAAGGAACTATATCAAGTTTATTAAAGAACTTATTGATCTAAATAATCATTTCCACTAAATGAAAAAATATTATGGCTTAATTGCTACATGAGAACCTTTCCAATCTTGAAATGATATTGTTGTAAGTAATATAAACTTTGATTAGGATTTACTTCTAAAGTAAATATTCTTGTCTCCTTGAACTCAAATTCAACTTATACACAGAATAATGGATATCGTCAATACTTCACAAGTATATGATATTTCAAACACTAAACACCTTTAGCGCATTATCTATGTAATTAGAGTTAGAATAGGTTTTAGAATAGGTAAGTAACTTCTAATCTATCTCTATATATCTCATTCTCATAATTAAGTTGTTACTTTTTCATATCCAATAAGAGTTATTATTGGATAATTATGTTTTTAACAATTGAAAATTAGAATTATTGTTCTCGATGAGCAATATGCCTCTACATACTCACACTAAAGAAGACAACTATACTCCTACTAACCTTCTTGTAGACATGATAAATTCATAATCATCTCCAAAACAAACTATTTGAATTCGTCATGAAAGTGAATCTTTCAATGTTTTGTAGCCTTTCAACTATACATCAAATATATCAATAAAGGCATTAGTTCCAATTGGATGTACTGTCATGAGATTTGAACTTTTCCATTTTCATCTTACTCCCACTATTTATCTTGAGAACCATTATGCTATATACATTGAAAGAAACAATTTGTTTAAAAAGTCTGTAAGATTACATCCAATCTTTGGATATCTTGTAACCTTCTATTATCCAATTTAGTTTTAAATTTGATAGATAATATATGCTCCAACTAAGCATCACATCCTTAAATCATTAACTCTGACTCTTTCAAAAACTTAGTGCTTCATATCTAGTATGAAATCTTGCTAATTGATTCAATTAAAACTATAAAAAGCAAGTCATTGTACTAGGCATCACTATAGAAGACATAATATTGCATCATACAACATCTCATATTGTGTTTTCCTCCTTATATAAATCCATCTCATATTGTGTTTTCCTCCTTATATAAATCCATACTCTTATGAATTCAGTTATGAAGGTATTTACTAGAGAATCTCATTCCCTATAGATAACCAAAATTTAAAACTCACCATAATGAACCCATCGAAGTGCTTCAACATTCTTAATGCTTAGCTTTTACTTAGATTTAAATAATTTGAACTTTTCAAATTTTTAAATCATTATTTCATTTAATACATTTGACTATATCACATAAAGTCATTAGTAATCTAATGAACTATAAGAATCATCCTTGTATGAATTATTATTCCATCCAATACATCATACATATAAATTTAACATTTCAATACCATTTTCATTCTTTCACCAAAGGTTGATTTGGTTATTCTTCAACTTTATAAGTTTCACAAGTTCCATATGATTCATAATCAAAAGGATACATATATCCTTGTAAGTAACTTTATAATTCTTGTTTTGTTAATTTAACTAACATGACATAAAAGAATAGTCTCAATTATCCACCTTTGTGTTCTTGCCATTTATGTTAAGCATAAGTTTCCTTTGATCTAACATATACAAACTATTTACATAAACTTGGATCAACTACTTTGGCTCAACAATCTATTTCTTATCATGCTTTGAACGTTATAACAATGTTGAATCCAAATCAGCATCAAATACTCATAAGCATCAGCTAGAAATACATATGATCATTATTATATCTAGTATTGGCAAGAAAAGTCATGTAATCAATTTTCTTCTTATGAAAACTATTATCATATTATAGCAAAGCCTTTAATTGTAGTCCTCTATTATGCTTTTAGTAGGCTAAATTAAGTGAAACAATTCCAATAAGGTACTGTACCTTTCAACTCTACTTCATGCAACCTCTTGCGTCTTGCTATCGTAGTGTTGACATACATCTTACATGTTGTCATCATAGTTTATGAGACATTAGTCAACTCAAAATATTATTACATTTTGTCATCTATATGATTTTGACATATCTCTAAAACTTTGTCGCTGAATTCTCAGCAAGGATAATAACAAAATAACATAATGGGCATACAATTTTCTATCTAATTTTGAGAATTTTTTTCAAACATAACCTATGTCTAAGAAATTCACTAACTTAGTATCAACTATACTAAACAAGGTAAATTCTACTCAAAACAAAATATAAATGTAAGATAAGCAAGTAATTAATTATATGCCATAACTACCAAATAAGATTAGACTTTAATCTTATATTTGGTTACTCCCATTATTTTATTCGAAGTAATTGCCCCCACTACTGTTCGGAAAGATTACTTTAATCTTTATAGGGGCTAGGATCCAATTCCAATTTAATTGATCTTAAGTTTACTCAACAAACCAACTAAACTTAAATTAGATAGATAACGATTTTATCAATCACATCTTATGTAACTCTTAGTTCTGTTGGGTGAAAACTCTTGCCAAAAAATATATAATATGTTATTCCTAACCCTGCCTCTAAATTCATGTGATCATGAGTTTGTTCATCCAAATCACACAAATTTAGTTATAAGACTAAACATGTTCGGTTAAAATGACCTTAAGTTTGCTCAATAAGCCTACAATAAATAAAACTTTGGTTTATTCTTATAACAATGGAAGGGAACAATTATGTTCTCATCGTATGCTTAATATTTTAATGAGGAATTTTAATTTTATTCGTCTCATCAATTCCAAAATTGCATGTAAAATATCACACATATAAAATATACAATTTAACATGCATCCAATATTTATATTAAACATATAAATAAAGTTTTCAACTTATGCACTCATAATCAAATTATATGCATAAAATATGAAACTTTGATTTTCATAATCTAAAATAATATTTTCAACTATTTGAAAAATTACATTAGATTAAACTCATTGATTCATAAATAAATTAAGTTCCTATCCTAAATAGAAATTTATTTTGATTTGAAAACAAATTTTCAAATTCAACAGGAAACTATTTCCAATTATCTTTGACTCCTTTAACAAAATTTAATTGAAAATAATTGTCAATAAATTATGTTACTTATTATAATTCAGAAAAACTTCTTTTCAAAATTATATAAATAACACATTTTAATCCAATTAGAAAAGTATTTCTAATCTCATTAAAAATTGTTTTTCCTTAATTAGAAAAATATTTTTTAATATTAAGAAAACTACTTTCAAAATTAAAAAAATAATTTTAAATTTAATTAAGAAAGTCATTATATATTTATTTGGAGATTGATTTCTTAATTAATTAAGAAATCTTTCTTTAATAGATTAGAAAACTATTTTTCAAAAATATTAAAGAAATCTTATTTTTTAATTAATAAATAAAACACTTTAAAAATTTAATGAAGAAAAATACTATTTCTAATAAATCAAGAAACTTATTATTCACAAATAAAGAAATAATTTGTAAATTAAAGTGAATAATAATTCTCTAAACAAATATAAGTGTAAATTTAATTTATCTCAATCAAATTGAAATAAATAAATTTAATTAAGAAGCATCTTTCTTAATTACTTAAAAAACATTTTTCTTAATTTTAAAGAGTCTAATTAATTAATTTCAATCTAATTAAAACTAATTATTAATTTCAATATAATTGAAACTAATTAATTATTTTCAATCTAATTGAATCTAATTAATTATAATTTTAGAAACTAGTTTTCTAAAATTAATTAAGAATCAATATAATTATTAATAATAATCATATTAAGAAAAATAATTACTTTAATCTTGAAATTAAGATCTCATCTTAATCAATATAGTTTCATTATATTTATAATTTCTAACATAATCTAATTATGAAAGAAATTATTTAAAACCTTGGCTTAATTCTAATTATTTATTTGATAACTAATTTAATTAAATAATTCAAACCTTGAAAGTTTAAATAAATTCCAAAATATTCCTAACAAAAATTCCCTTTGAAAACAATTTTTAAAATTTGGAAAAAGACTTTTCAATTTTATTAGGATTATAAACTAATTTAATCTTTATTAAATTAATTTAATTGAAACTAAAGTTTTAAATACAAAAATAAAAGAAGCAAGGGAGAGCTTTTGACGCCTTCACTATACACGCCAGTCACGTCTGCTTAAATTGCCGTCACAGGCCCACCGTCTTCTCCAGAAACTACCAACGTTTCTGCAGCTGCCTCCCACGTTCCCTTTGATGGTCAACCGCAACCCATCTTCCCACGTTTCTGCTTCTCACCGTCGGCCACCGCGTTGCCGTTGCTTCTCTCCTCTTCACCGCCTGAGTTCAATTTCGATGGGCGATTAACACCTATCGTCTTACCGGTGGCGACACGAATCAATTGGTGTCGTCACTCAACCAACACCAACGGCATTTCACCGCTGGTGAGAAACTCCACCAGTGGTGCGCCACTGGTAGAGTTTCATCTCAAACTCAGTAAACAAATGACAAATTAAACAAATTTCTACAAATAAAAAAGGCAATAGCAGGTAAAAACAAGCATATGAAGAGTTATTTTTTTTATAAAACAACACACAAAAGGCAGATAACAATTAACAAGAAAGAGATAATAACAATTAAATGCATATACATGCTCTGTGTTTTTCTTGATTCCATAAATCAATACTAATCAAAAGCAGTGGAACATTCTTTTAATTACTTTAAAGTGACGAATCTTTTATTGACTTACTTAACTATCTCTATATAGTTCATTCTGCATCTAAGTACTACCGATTGAATTATCATAAAAAATTCATAAGTAGTATCAAAACATAATAATTCATATCCAAGATACTTTGGTAATCTCAAATCTAATGATCAATTATACAACTATCATTATGAAAAAATTCACACACATAAGTAATATCTCATAGTCGGGTCAATTTAGTGACTTATTTTCTAATAATCACCCACACATTAGTTTAAGTATCTCTACATTTTAATTTATGATATCAGTTACTTTCTTCATAAGAAAAAAACATAATATATGCCAGCTTTACAGTTTCAACAATACTCTTGTCTTGTTGAAATTCAACTGGGAATATTTAAGAATAAAACGTAAATGTAAATTGAATCTTACAATTATTATCTCATTATAATTTCGATTATACATTAATTATTTTAAAGATTTTATCTTTTGTATTATAACATCAAATGTAATTAATACATAAAGATAAAAAATGCCTTTATTAATTATTTTATCATTAAACTTCAACCAAAGAGATTGACTGAAGAGTATAAACATCTTCCTATACTAAAACCTCATCAAATATTTCAATTAAAATGTAATTCTAAATAAGCTAACTTATTGTCACTTCTTTGTTGTTGATGACTCAATTAAGGAAAGAATATGTTGAGCAATCTCTACAGAGGCATCTGGTTTTGCAGCTCTTAGCGCCCTTTCAGACATCTCTGCCATCAAGTTTTCATTTCCTGTCATAGAAATAAAAAACAAACTACTCAGGGAAAAAAAATAGAGGAAGTTAAGAGGCTTAGTAGGTCAAATTTTAACACATGCCATAGATGTAATGATGCAAATGAGCTTAAAGTATATAGAAAAAAATAACAGAAGAAAAATTAGTCAACTACAAGCCTTAATTTAGTGAGGTGAAGATTGAAAATTGAGTTGACACAGATAAGAGTTGAAATTTAAATTGTGTTAAGATTTCTTATTTTTTTTTGAAATTAAAGCTAGTTTAGTGAATAGGAAACCTGAGATAGAAAGTAGCAGTAAGTTAAATATTATTCTATTTTAGATATATTATCCTAGTTGTTTAAGACAAAATTTTTATTACAACATGATTTAAATTTGTTAAGAATCTTTTCTTACTAGATTAAAGTTATTATGTATTCTAGTGTAGGATCTAGTCACGTGTTGACACATGGATAAAGTCACCTACTTACCTGTTTATTAATCATAATAGTCTTTAAATAGGCTTAAGGATAAATTAACAACCCTAATTAAGACTCTTAATTAGGTATAAAGTCTAAAAATATAATTCCAACAGAAATAGAAAACATAATATGTAAAAACTCTAAAATACAAAAGAAAAGAAAATAAAACAAAATAAAGGCAGACTTGTTATAATGACATGAGAATTAGTGATATCTTTAATATTGCAGACTTTAACTATTTATCATATATATGATGATATGCAATCTCCTATTGTAGTTGTCAGAATTCCGACCATTCCCCATCGTTCCCCATCTTAAAGAGAAGATAGAAGATGCTCTTAATGGACAAATTATAGTGACAAGAGATGGAAGATATCGACAATTTCTTGTCAAGTGGAAAACAATACCAATTTCTAACAATACTTGAATTTTAGAATCTGAATTTCGGAAATCGAATCTAGAATTATATGATTAGTATTTACCACATTTTACGTCGAGGACAACTTCAAAAAAGTAGAGGAGAATTGGTGCAAAAGAGCTTAAAGTATATAAAAGAAGTAAAAGAGAAAAATTAGTCAACCACAAACCTTAATTTGGTGGTATGAGAATTGGGGATTGAGAATTGAGTTAACATTAAAGATAAGAGCTGGAATTTAAATTGTGTTAGGATTGCTTATTAGATAGGAAGTAGTAGTAAGTTAAACATATTATTCTATTTTAAGTATGTTATCTTTGTTGTTTAAGTCGTATAGAATTTTTATTAGAACAAAATTTAAATTTGTTAGGAACCATTTTCTACTAGAATAAGGGTTCTAGAAATTTCTCTATAAATATGTGTATATTCAGCCCTTCAATAACAAGCAATTTGAAATTTTTCTACAAACCTAAGTTTTCAACTAAAAAGTGAAATGCTTTCTCATAAGAGTGATTCTTAAACCTTAAGAGTGATTCCTAGTTTCCTATTGTCCATTGTGTGTAACTAAATACCACCCATCTTAAACCTAAATTTCACCATATTAAACCGTGCAATTCTAAGTAAAATTTTCTAGCAATCAAATCCTAAAAACTCAACTATACCAAAATCTAAAATTTCAGCTTTCTAAGCTGAAATCCAAACCTAAATGTTGATATTCTAGCATCTTATTACTAATTTTGTGAGTTTTAGCTACTAGTTAATACTTCTTCTGTTTGTCCTACATCATGTAAACTCCTATTAGAACACCATAATCAAAATAGGGCAAGAGTCTAAGAAAGAAACAATTAGATATAAACTCGTACCATAGAGTTTAATTCGTTGAAGGCATGCATGAATTCTTAAATTCTTTAAAACCAATAAGAAGTTACAAGCAACTACAAAATATTTAAGTGTTGAGAAACAGTCAAGTTTCTCCGGTTTGAGTTGATCAGTAGGCTGCCAATTTAGCTAATATGTTAATCAGAAAATTAATCTGTAAAAGGTTCAACTAATATGTTGCTGAGAAAATTAATCCAGAAACCACTGCTGATACAATTCAAAAGAGAATTTAGCCCCTGGTTTCATAAATCTGTAAGGCAATTGATAACTGGTGCATCCACAAATCCCTAGACAGAAAGATTCATCACGATAGAATTTGTACTGTCACCTCTAGAAGATCACAGAATTGAAAAGGGAAATGCATTAAAAAGAGTAAATCCAGACTGCAGTACTAGATGTCTCTGAAGCAAAATTAGTACAGTTCTCTTCAAGTTGAGTAACAAAAGCTCATTATCACTGCAGAGTAACATATATTGTAGACATAACAATCACAGATATCATAAAAAATAAATTAGATATACCTAAAATCTCTTCAATTGTAGCTCCTAGTGTGGTTGAATCGAGTTCATCTTCAGTTATAACTCTTGAACCAGCTACATCTGCCATAAGGGAGGCATTTCTGAATTGATGTCCTTCAGCCACGTCAGGTGAAGGTATCTGCATCATAGTTGAACTCGTTATTAACGCTACCATCACACTAGCAATAATTAGGAAACACATTTGAATGCTGCATACATAGCCAGGAAACAGAAAGAAACTGTAGGAAGTTGGAGTTGGAATATTTGGGTCTAAAAGTGGACATCACATTGCATTGAAGGTCAAATCAGAAGTCGTGTCATGCAATGCAATTCGTATCAAAATGGTGCCTGCAGCGAAACAAAAGAATCTAGCTTTATGGCCCTAAAAGTGCGGCCTTTTTGGAACCATTCAGTGCCAAATATGTGCTGATCAAATACTTGTCTGATGCTTAAGCAATGCAACACAGGAAACTCAAATATACCCATGATTTCCAACAAAGTTGTGGCAATAAGTTACAAGTAGTTCATCCATTAACAAGCATATTACATACACACTACCATTATTATGCATAATTTTATACTATTATTGGAGGTAGTGTTTCATAAAACTTCATAAAACAACCAAAAGATCCCTCAAACCATAAAACACTTAACTATGAAAATTGTCACATGCTTCCAACCTCTAGTGAACACTGATGTTGGGAGAAAAGACCAGATATGAGGTTCAAAAAGGTACTAAACTTCTGAAGCAACTCTTAGCCTCCATGATGAAAATGAGGAGCATGATATGCTCATCAATTCCAACAGTACATCAAATAAGATGCCAAATATCTTCCCAACTGTAATTCTGATTTAATGCACAAAAATCAAACAAATGCTGATGAAAAATTCATGTTAACTGCTTTGCCTTTCTAAAATCTATGACAACCATTCTAGGTAATCATCAAATAATTGCTAGTCCCTCTTGCACGACTTTGAAATATGATAAACTTTAAGATAGATGGCTGTTTCTTGCTAAGGATCAATTGACCAAGTCCAAGTTGCTTTCAGCTAAGTCTAGTGACAATAAAAAGTGGAGGTGTAAAGAACAGTTATTTACTAGTATACCAGAATGGCGGGCTTCCCAGTAGCCAGGATTTCAGAACAAGTCATTGCACCTGCTCTCGAAACAATGAGGTCTGCAGCCGCATACGCCAAATCCATGGAATGAAGGAATCTACGCAATTTCAGAACTTAATCAATGTCACCGACAACATAAATAAATGATTTCCTATCTATCAGAAGTTGCAAAACCAAGTTAATATCAATTTCACAGAAAGAAAACCGAAAAGAATTAACAAAAACAAACAAGTTCAAGCCAGTCTCATGTGAATTGCAGACAGTTTCTAATAGTGAAGCTTATTAACACACCAGATGTCATTAGTATAAGCAAACAAATGCTTATTAAACTTCAGAAACATTCACAAGGTTCAACGCCGTGTAGAGTAACTTGATTTATTGGGAGCCATCCTACCAATCTTTGTAGATGGCTCTATTGTCATAGCCAAGGGATGGCGTATTATTTAACAAATACAAATCAATGCTAATTTGATTCCAAATCAACCATCTCTTGATTTAAGCACAATGTCTCAAGATCTATGTATGAACAAAGCTGAAATGGCAAGGGCAGCTTGCTTTGCTCAAATGGCTCTCAACTACAGCTGCAACTTGAAAAAAGTCAACTATCTTCTGTCATAACTCATAAGATAGTGGCCAGCTTATTACTTAAAACAATCAAAGATGGATCCTCAAATTAGCACCATGTATACACAAGCAAATAAGAATCCAGTTACATTCGACATTTCACTAAAACAACAATTTTTCTTCACAAAGTACATTTGGGATCTGTCTATGTTTGAACAATCAGACAAAAAGCTCAACGAACCATCAACATTAGACAAACAACATAACAAAAATAACTTACGCTGTCAATACCAAACGGGTATTATTCCTGACGAGGCTCTCCATCTCATTAAATGACTCTACCCCAGTTTGCCATATGATAAACCAATTCCTATGCTCCATCAACATTGGACCATACAAGTGTAACAGAGCAATATTAATAGCATTAGCCCCTAACGACCCTCCAAGCACCAAAATCACTTTAGCATCCTCCTTCTTCCCTCCAGATCTCGGAAAAAACTCTGACCTTGCAACCCCTTTGGACACGAACCTCCTCAACGATAACCTCACCGGGTTTCCACTCACAACACACTTATGTTTCCTTGGAAAACACTCAATAGTAGAATTATATGCCACAAAAACAATCTCAGCAAACAAAGAAAGGAGGTAATTTGCTATTCCCGGAACAGAGTTTTGCTCTTGGATAACAACTCTGATCCCTTTAAGTAAAGCTGCAATGCAAGTGGGAAATGAAACATATCCTCCAGTGCCCACCACAATGTGGGGATCGAAATCTGCGAGAAGCTTAAAGGCGTGAATGGTTGATTGAACAAGGTGATACAGAACTGAGAAATTTTGGAAGCATAAAAGTGGCCGGAAAAGCTTCACCGCTGGAATGGAAGAGAAGGAATAGCCAGCGGCGGGGATTGAAGCACTTTCAACGCTGTTGGGTGTCCCCACAAATAGGACGTGTACATTGGGGTTCGAAATTCTGAGGTCGTCGGCGATTGCTAGAGCAGGGATCACGTGACCGCCGGTGCCACCAGCTGCCAGCACCACCCGCAGTTCTTGGAAGGCGGTAGTAGTGGTGGTAGGGTTATCATTTGATTGGTTTACGGATAAACAAGAGAGAGTTTTGCAAGACCTGACACAATAAGAAAGTAAATGTTAGTAAGACAAACATTAGTACCCATCAAATGACTTGTTATATGGTAGAGAGACTGACAGTTGCCTGGTTTTTGTAGGGAGGTAGAGGAAAGAGGGAGAGAGGTAAGCGGGCCAGTTTGAAGGAGGGGGGAGAAGGTGGTGATGACGGATGGTTGGAGCGGTGGCCATAGCAGAAGAGCTCAGCAAAGCCTGAGCTATGGTATTTTACTGTGAGATTACATTTTCCAAGTTCACACAAGACTTAAATAATCCCGACGCAATAGGGAATTGAAGAAGTGGAGGAACAACGAAGGGTGGTTGGTGGCGGCTTGTGCATAGTGAGTAGTCACCGCCTCAGTCAAACTCAAAGGTTTGTTGTGTTCCGACAATTTTTAACTTCCTCGATCAAAAATAAAAATGCAGAAGTAATTTTAAAATTTGGAAATTAAAATATAATATTATGGACTGTTTAAAATAAAATGTAATATTTATAAATTATAGAAATTAAAATTTTTATTTATGATATAAAATTATTATTTTTATAAAAACAAAACTGAAATCCTGATTTCTTAAATCCTCTTTTCAGGAAATCGAACTCACCGTATCATTATCATTCCTCACACTCGTTAGAGCTCCTCTGTACTGCACTTTCCTTCTCGTTATCCTCCTTTATACAAAGAGTCTTTTTTCGGGGGCATCAACGCCTTATAACTGTTGCTTCTAAACTCTTTCAAGTCTCCACCTCGATGGTTAGAAAGTCATCATTATCATCTTCAGCTTCGCTTAGACATATAGGTACAGAGCCCATTATGAGGTTTTGTAGGCTCGGGATGAAAGAGAAGATGTGAGCTCCCTGATTTTAATTAAAAATAAATTGAAAAAATAATTCAATATTTTTTACGTCGTAAAAAATATTATACTCATCAGTACACAAAATATAATCAAACAAGATATATTTTACGAGCATTTTTCGATGCAAAATCACTAATAACGGAGTCTAAATCAAGAGATTCAAGCACATCTTTCCCAATACATAGAGTTGCAAGATCATTCAACCGTTCTTATGATATCGATGATCTCAAGTAGTTTTTTAATATCTTCAGTTTCGAAAAACTTCTCTCAGCTGATGCAACCGTGACAGGAACAGTCAATAAGATTCGACAAGCAATGGAAACATTGGGATAGCATTCTGCTGCTTTGACAAACTCCAAAATATTAATGGCAGACATTAGCCCATCTGGCAAAGTCTTTTGCAACACTCTTAACTCAGAAAATAGATCATCGATGTCAACATCCGACACATTGTTGTGAGAAAAAGTCTTGCTAAACTTAACACAACATTCTTTTAGTTCATTACTATCCAGTGACTTCAACTTATCTGAATCACACAAGAATCCAAAAATATTTTGAAAGATAGTTAATTGCT